>JAIUCV010000001.1:56102490-56642192 GCA_026724425.1 Erythrophleum ivorense | reverse complement strand
TTTCACTGCATTTAGACTAGTGGAAGCAAATTAATAAAGGAAGGAAACATTGGTTGGGGCAGTGGAAAGCACTAAATGTGGACCACAGTCCACTGTTCTGACGACAGATTGAAAGACTCAAACTGCGAAAATTAATGGTCAATGGTATTAATCATTCTATGTGTTGGTCAAGGGTGGTCATCGCCATAAACGAGCACTTTGAGTTGAGATTAGATTTTTAAATGTTTTTATTATAAGGTTTTTATAAAATTTGGATATTAAAAGAGAGAGAGAGAGAGAGAGAGAGAGAGAGTAGGAAATAAAAAGGAAAGTGGGTCTTTAGTCTTTTGAATAATCTTCTTTTTTTCTAAATCTTTTAGTACGCCAATTGATTTGAATATTTAAATAACATCTTTATGAGTTAATTAATGACACTCTTCTCTATCCTTTGAATGCAAAATTTTTTCTTTGATTTTTAAGAATCACTCTTGTTTAATCTAATCTTGGTTAAAATACTATTATAGTCCCTTAATTTTATTTATTATTTTAAATTAATCATTTAAATTTGAAGCATTTTAAAATAATTCCATAAGTTTCAAATTTATTTCATAAAAACTATTTAGTAAAATCTTAATGTCATAGCTAATGTGGAGTTTATGTATCTTTATTTTTATTTTTTATAATGATGAATTAGCATTTATATTATCTCAATAAAAAATTTCAAAATGTAAAATAAAAAATGGAAATGCAGTGTTTAATCCAAGCATCAGTCTATTCCATGCCCTAACATATTTTGTACACAGATTATGGCATGCCAAGAAAGGTAATTGCAAAGGGAAAGTTGGTTTTATGTGTTTGGTACAGGGTTTACTATTTGCTAGGGAATTGGTCATTCTAACAAATGCAAGAGACAACTCTTTTTTAATAAATCGATGGAATGAGGTCGAACTCAAGGGAGAGGAGAAGAAGATGACCATTCTACCCCCATGAATTTGGTCAGTGTACTGTTGCTTAGTTGATGCCTTATAAATAGTTACGAAAACATAACATTTCAAGAGCATTAGAATCATCTGGCTTTTCTTATCAAAAATTGCTCTTCCCTGGGCCATTGTAGCCTGCGAACACTATTGATAGACAAGGGCAATTGCAAAAACTCTATTGTAATGTTTTTCTTTAAGGTCAAGCAAGGTATTCACCATTTCTCCTTCGACTTTCATGGCTTAGTTATAATGTTCGACTCTTTGCATTGTTTGTTAGGTTCTATTCATTTTTTGATTTGTGGTCTTCTTCAATATCTACCTTGTTTAATGGAGATATACTCTATTATTCACTATTAACTAAGAAAAAAAAAGTTGCCATGGATTTGCGTGGGAATCTTTTTTTTTTTTTTTTGTAGATTTGGGTTTTTTTTTTTAATTGAGGATTAGGAGTTTGAAGTGCATTTCAGCAATCTAGATTCACCATTGATGCTAGGGTAGTGGAGGCGAAAGGAATAATTTCCCTTTTTTATTTAACAATTAAAAAAAACAATTTTCTATCCTTTGTTTTTGTCTTTATTATGAGGGATATTTTGGTCTTTTACTAATCATTCATTTCCATTCTTTTTTTTTTTATCTAACCAAATATCAAAGTGTAATATCATTTCTTTTTTTATTTAATCAAACCAAACATGATTGTGGGTTTAACTTTCCTTTCCATTCTTTTTTTTTTTTTTTTTATTCCTATCAAAATCTTCTGAGAACAAAGGCTCATTTATTATGCAAAAAGTTAAATATAAAAATATATATATAATTTTTAAAAATAAAAAATAATTTTAATATTTTTATTTTTAATAATTAATAAATAGTATTAAATAATGATTTAAAAAATAGATATTACATAAAAAATTCTTATTTTTTCTAATTATACCCAACATGGCCTGAAAAAGCATGGAATTTTACGAAAATTGGGATGGGATAATTACGGCAAAGTTTTTTAAGTTATAAATGTTAATAACAATTAGCATTGCATAATAAGATTCTTAAGCATGTCAAGAAAAAAGAAGGTGATCCTATTTTCCTTTTGGTGTATTTTTCTTTTTGCATTTCCTCATGACTTGCAACCTCTGAACAAAGCCAAGCTGCTTTATTGGAATTATTTTCCTAAATCCTGGGTCCAAATTGCCGCAAGTTGAGGTGCAACCATGAAGGAATCATTTTGGAAGAATTATGGCTGTCCAGACGATCTTACGCTGCTCTAACTACCATGTCTCCCCAGTGCATTGAAACGCAGCGTTTCAGTTTGTCTCCCCAAATGCCGTGAAGCAACTGAAGCTTTGCGTTTGTTTTTTTGTGAATGGCATCTGGTGTGGGTTTGCAAGGGTCGTAACCGATCTCTCACCAATTATGCTTGCATATGCCATTTGCAAGCCTATCCATGATTGTTTTTAAGTCATACACTATACTTCTTAGAAGCTTAAAGCCAACAGAGTTCTCAGTTTTATGAGATGCGGGAAAGTGGATTACAATATAATTGAGAACCACATCTCAAATAAAACTTGTTGATGAGTGCATCGTGTAGAGGTAGAATCCCATACATAAATTAGGCAAATCTCTCTTAAACGCTATGTTTTAGAAAAATTTACAAATCAAACTCATCAATCATGAAATTAAATTCAATACCTAATATTAAGTAATAAGTACTAAAAATAGACCAATACTTCTAAAAAGTGAATACTTCAGGAACACTATAGTAAAAAATCTGACTATAATTATTCAATACCTCATATTAAGCAATAAGCACTAAGAAGTATAGCTTATGACTTAAAGACAACCATAGACAGGATCGCAAATGGCATATGCAAGCTTCGCAGATAAGAGATCAACAACTTCTATGCAATTACTTTGTTATTTAATGGGTGTTCAAAATTGTAATGAAAAGGTCCAGTCATAGAAATCGAGCAGCCGAGCCAGTCCCGCACTCCACAGAAACTATGATTTTAAATATATTTTTGTTCATCAACACTCAATATTCAACAGAGCATTGTCAATACAATGCACAAATCTACCTAGCCTTTCATTTGCATCTTCGATGTCTACAACAAAACCACTTTTATGCAGCTTTAGATACAGAGCTCAACTTTCTTCATCCTCCAAAGAAACACTCTTATTTCCTTCCTTCACCTCCACCTTCTTCTTCTTCTACTTCCATCGTATATGCAACAAAGATGGGAGAAAGTACCCATCATCATCGGCGACCAACAATGACGTCATTGGCCATGAGGGGTGGATTGGTAGAGATCGTGGAGACGCAAAGACCGTCATAGCAAGGGTGTACGGCCAAGGGACCCAAAGATCGATGAGTTCATTTTTCACCAACACCCCACACCCTATGAGACTGGCTCAGCTATGACCCTCGCAAGACCCACTCTAGATGCCATTCGCGAAGAAGCAAAGGCAGAGAACTAAAACGTTGTGGTTTAGTCCGCTGAAAGGTCATGGCATTTGGAGCAACATTGGATTGTCTAGACAGCTATGATTCTTCCAAAATAACTCCCTCATTTTTGCGCCTCAACTTGAGGCAATCCTTGATGGTTTGTCAAATGGTGCATTGAATCACTACTCACAATACAAAATCAAAATAGTATAAAATACGTGATGAGGAGATATTGTAACACAAACAGCTCTCAATCCGTCCGCGTGTGTGTATGTGTGTGTGTTTATTTTATGCTTTTGATTTTTTATTCAAATAATATAAATGTTAATCGAATTTGCTATTTCATCATTAAAAAAATAATAATAAAGACATATAAATTTTATGTTATGATATTAAGATTTCATTTTAAAAAAAGGTTTTTATTAGACGAATTTGAAATTTAAGAGATTATTTTAAAATATTTTAAATTTAAGAGATCAATTAAAAATAATAAATAAAATTAAAAAATCATAACACTATTTTAACCAAATTAATCTTCTAAAAATAGAACATTTTAATTAATTTTTGAAATATTTTTTAATAAAAATAAATAAGTAAGGAGAGAAAAGGTTTCTATGCCTTCTACCCCTACTAGTATGGCCATTCCACAGCAAGATAGTGTTAGTAGTACTGACAAAGTTCATTACCAAATTAATAAATTATAAATGCAATTTAGTTCTGAAATATTTTTGATAAAGAGCCAATTAACTCTGTTCTAAGATTTTTCTAAGTCTACTTTGATTGCCAAAAGTCCTTTTCTTCCTCTCATTTTCTTTATGGAATAGACCATTTATTTAGTGATAACAATAATGTCCTAAACAATTTTATCCGCGACAAAGTTAGCTTGGAAAGAAAATACCATTATGGGCAGAATGCTCTTGAGTTAATTTAGCAGAATCTTGGTAATACATTTATTCAAAACACTGAGGAGAGAAATGAGATGAAACTGGCTCACTTTTTCTGGTTTCTCCACTTTTGGGACTAGGGTCACTAAAGTGTTATTAATCTCAGCCACACTGTGATGATTCCTCCATAACTCCTTGATAACTTTGCAAGCATTCTCCCCAATAATATCGCAATTTTTATGATAAAAAATAGCAGGAACACCATTCTCACATGGACCTTTCAAACCGCCAATCTAAAACAATAGCTCTCTTGATTTCGTCATCAGTAACATTGCTGCTAAGGGAAAGTAGACTCTCATCATGTGGTCTAGGCTAACTACATGTAGTAAACCACTTTCTTACTATCTTGGTTTGAGAGAAGAGGTTTTTATAGTAGTCAATCACAATATCTTTCAGAAGCTTTTTATTCTCCACCCATGTACATGAATCATCTTTGAGCACTATATCTGATGTTTCTATCACCATGGTTTAACCGAACCCCTCTGGATTTTTGAAACCACATAACCTTCTCTTGATCAGGCACTATATCAAGTTCATTCATCAATTCGTTCTGAAAATTTTCTAAGAAAGGTTTACTTATAGTTTGAATTTTCCTTTGAATACTCTCTATTCTAAAGAAAAGCCTTCTTCTTCCTTTTTGAATATTGTCAAAAATCACTTTATTCCACTTTTTGAGGTTATCCGTCAAAATATTAGGCATCAAATGCGTCCCTGTTTCATTCTTCCACTCATTGTAGAGGAAATTTTTTTTAACATTCTATGGTTAAGCCAGGTAGCTCCAAATCGAAAGGGTCTCAGACAGTGATTGCTCTCCTCATGCTTAAAGCTAATAATCGGAGGGTGGTGATCAAAATGAAGTCTAGAACCAATTCTTACCGTAGCATCCATAAATGTTTCGCCAATCGACATCTCTATCTAGCTTTTCGAAAATTCTTTTATATCTAAGCCACCTCGGGCCTCTCCAAGCGAATCATGGATTGTCATACCCTATATCAATAAGGTTAAAACTATTAACCACTCAAAAAATTTCTTACACCATCTAGGATTAAAATTAGCATAACCACTTTGCTTATAAGCAATCTCATTAAAATCACCTGCGCGCATCCAAGCAATGCTAATGCTCTAAGCCAACGATTCCTCCATTCCCACAGAATTCTTCTTTCTGCTTCATGAGGACTGGCATATATGGCCGTGAAGACCCAAGGATTCTCATGCTCGTTTTCCATCATCGCACATGCAGGAATTGATGGTACTTTTTAAGGACTCTAATCCTTAGGCTTTGTTTCTTTTAAATAATCCGAATCCCACCTGTAAAACCATCTACTTCATCAATTTCATGAAAATTAAAATCCAGTTTCTTAATCACTTTTCTTGCATTATCATTGTTGATCCGCGTTTTGAGAAGTGTAATAATTTCAGGTTTCTGAATATTAATTAATTCATTTAGGGCTCTACCGAATTGTCTCTCGGCAGCCCTTCTATAATTCTAGACAATAGTCTTCATAAACACAAATAGTCAGTGGGAGAAAAAGAAAACACAACAGAACTCTGAAAACAGTGGCTACCACACAAACTCTGCATCTCATCCATGGGGCTTTGCCCCACTTCTCGTACGTACGCATTACACTTTTTTTCGCTCTTAAGTCTTCCCTAGCGTTAATGGGATCTACACATTGGTGCAAACGTTCTTCTGGAGGCTTGCCTCTTGTCTCTCTACCTTAACCCAAGTCATATAAACCCTCCGAGCTCATCTCAGCATCGTCGCTCATTCCCCCACGTTGCCTGGCATCTGCAGAAGAGTCTATTTGCATAAGAGCGTGAGAGTGGGCCAAAGAGAAGAAACAATACTCCCAAATCCTCATTAGAGCCATTCTTACTGTTTATTTTTCGTATGCCCACAACACTTTTATCCAAGGTTTCTTGTCTAATCCCCTCCAAATCCCCCCCCCCCCCCCCCCCCCAAAAGCTTTCTATTGGGCCTTCCCATTCCCAGAGACTAAACACTTTCCGTTAGGATAGATTGCCTATCTTGATTATTAGAAATATCTTTTGGGATCTTTCCATGATTCTCGGTCTCAGTCTCCTCCATCCCCTTTAACACGACAAATCTAGAAGCATGATTTTGAACTTGGGGATTACCTCCATCCTTTGACCCACTCCTATTATCTCATGTTCCCTCATTCAAACTTGTTTTCTTGAAAAGGACTTCCCTACCCCTTCTTTATCGCTGTACTACTATCCATGGCCCATACTGAGAAGTTGTCATTGACTGTCCTATTTGAACACTTTGATTGTCCTCCATATTTGCCTTCAAGTTTTTATCAATTTGTTCACCAAGTCATTTTGGCCCTCCAATTTCTTCTTCGCAGGGCAATGCTCAGGGTCCTTACCATATTTCCCACAATCAAAACAAACAAAATGGATTCCCTCTTATTCAATTTTCTTCTCTTTCCCTTAAGTGAGATAACTTCGAAGCAGAGGTTCAGTCAGATTAAATTCCACACAAATTCAAGCATATCTTCCCCGAGAGTGTTAAAAGGTAGTGTCATCAATCTTTAGCACCTTACCAATCTGATTATCCAAATTAAAAAGGAATTTCTTGTACTAATATTCCATTAATAATCCTGGCAATCTCACCCAATGTCCAATTTTATTGATATGCTCTTACTCAACATCAAGATCCTCTTTCCACCTTTGAATCGCGAAATAGTAATCGAGTATCATCTATCTATCTATCTATTATATAAAAATAGGGAAATACTATGCTGCTTTAGGCGGCAATCTTCTAGTCCATTCCATCTTTCTTCATTTGCTTGGCTTTTAAAACAAAAAACAAAATTTGCATTTTTTTCATTTTTTTCATTTTTATAAATTTTTTAATTACATCATATAAAATTTCTTTTATCTTTTCAAATATTAATTTATTTCATGATAAAATATTCTGTCCTCTCTTTACTTATATAAAAGTTGGGGAACATTATGCCGCTTGAGTTTAGCCCACAATTTACTGCGCAGCCTTTCTTCACTTGTTTGTTTGTTTAAGTAAAATTGCACTATTTCAATTTCAAATTTTGTATTGAATTATTTAATTATTTCAGAATTTTTTATAATCTTTTCAACACTTTGTATATCAATTTATTTAAAATATTCTACCCTCTCCTTACTTACATATATAATATTACAAGTATTAAACCAAAATATATATATTACAACTAAATACATATTTACTTTTATAACATTTAAAGTTTATATTAAATTATTTATTTCATGTCAATTTTTTATCTTCTTAAGACGTTAAGTATTAATTTATCTAATAGTAAAATATTCTATTCTCTCCTAACTTGTATAATATTAGAAGTATTGAATTAAAAAATGCATTACAACAATCCGGGGTTAGCGACCATATGTGATGTGTAACTAAGCATAAATTTAAAGTGTGAAAAAATATTTATAATGTGTTTTCTTAATTGTTGTTTGTTTAAAGGTTAAATTAATAATTGTATATGTTATTGGCCAAAAAAAAATTTGTATATGTTTTCCATTAGAATTTGTTATATTTTGCACAGTTATACTATAAAAAATTGAGAAATTTTTTATTGAGTACATCACAACAAGCAACAAAAAAAGAAGAAATAAATTATCTAATACTTGATCTCAGAACGTTCTTTTGCTAATATTATTACGAGTATTTGATATTAGGTTATTCATAGTATTACTATACCCTCCCTATTCATTGCGTTGAGTAGTTTTATTTTATAACATTTATTATTTTTTATATGTGAGTAGATTGTACTAACATCTTGTAAGGTTTGACTAAATTGTATTTAATATTCTTCTTGTTTTAGAAAATAACAACCAACTCTCTTCTAATTTATTTTTTAACAATAAAGTTAACTTTTTATACAATAATATTTTGTAATAAAAATAAAATTTCTTAATTATTTTTATTGTTACATAAAAAATAAACTCACAGTTTTTATATTAAAACTTTATATCAACTCAAGTCTAGGATACACATTAATTACAATTTCATATTGTGCAAAAAATTATTTTTTAATATAAAATAAATTGAAAGATGAATTTTTGTCATATATATATATATATATATTATATAAATCAAGTGCTATTTTTGAAACAAAAGGAATAATAGGTATTATTTAGTCAAATTTCAAGATAAATCACTGTAATTTACTTTTTATTTAATTAAATATGAAAAATAGAAAAACTAATTAATTAATCCACTGACTCATTTAGCCTGGCAACTTGTTGGATTGAATATCTTAATTTCTAATATTCTTCGCAGGGCATACCGTGAAAAATTAAACTCATGAACGCGGCAGTTTTGGTCTTCTTGTGAAGCTTTGGAAGGCATTACCTTGGGGCACGATTCATCTAGGCCCATGATGGTTCGGCCCGTTTAACAATTCTAAACTAAATCCCAGCCCCCAAAGCATTCATTCAAAGCCCAGTTGATGAGCTAGTTGGCAACTATCTTTTAGAGTCCAAGCTTCAGGCTAAACATGCTAGCCCAAGAATATTTTTTTTCGGTACTGCATTGTATACAGTGAAAAGGAGAGTGATATAAATGAGTAATACTATGTTTGGAAGTTTAGAAGAGATGGAATGGAATAGAAAATAAAGAAAAAGAAGGGAGGGGGGAATGGGAGGGAAAGGAAAAAGAGAAAATGAAAGAGGAGTAATCTTTTCCTTATTGAGATGTGTAAGTAAGAAAGGGTAAGAAAGCTGCTTTTCTTTATTTAGTAGTTAAAGTGAAAATAGTCGAAATAGAATAAATTTAAAAATAAATTTTTAGTATTGTCCTCATATTTAAAACTTACTTACAAGATAATTAAGTATTAGCATGGTTGAAAATTTTCTAAAAAACAAAGGTATCAAAGTAATAAAAAATATATAGATCAAATTGAATATATGTGACAAGATAAGATAAAAAAATAGAAGACAAAATATTATCCTAATCCTCTCTTAACTTCTTCAATCACATAAGGAAAGATAAGATTAAAAAAAATGTTAATGCTAACTAAACTTCAAAATAGAATAATAATGAATAAAATAATAAATTAAACTAATTTAAATTAAATAATAAAAAAACATATCTGCTTAACAAAAAAATCTCCTACAATGCATCTCTTTGACATCATTTTTCAACCGAAACCAAATTCAACTATGCTATATTATGAATGATGTAATATATGTTGAAACTTTAAATTTTATTTTTCTTAAAATTTTATGTTTGGGTTTCACCCTAAAATTTTAATCCAACCGATCAGTTCATTTGTTCTGACCCAATAAATAATAATTTTCATCTCAATAAATCACAAAAAGCAAAGCATTTGTTCTATATTAGGACAAAATAATGCCAAATAAAATAAAAATCACCTCTAACAATTATTATAACAAGAAGTAAAGCAACACCAGTGCTTTATACCCAAAAATAAAAGAATACAAAACATAACATCTTATATCAAAATCAACGAATAGATAATCAGAAAAGCATTTAAACTTTATACTAATAAAAAGAGAAATTTATTTAGGAACAATTTATTCACTAATAAAAAAAATAAAGAATTAGAGAGCAAATTGTAGAAAACAAAAATACCTAGACAGAGTCTTTGATAACCAATAAGAGGATGAAAGAGCAAATTATAAAGAGGATAAAAAAGTAAATCATAGAAGAGAAGAAATAGTATATAGAAGGAAGAAACTTGTCAAAATAAAATCTCTTAATATAGGCATGAATCTACAATGATTAAATAATAATTTTGTAATATTTTAATATATCCCATTCTATCAACTCCTCCCAAATTTGGAGGGGGGAAGAATTTTGAAGTTTTGCAAGAGAAAAAATAGAATGATTCCTTTTCCATTTTATTAATTTTCCTTACTTAAAAATTTTGTAAATAATAATTTTTTTTTCATTTCATCCCTTTCCTTTCTATTCTATTCATCCAAACATAGCATGAAAGTATATATAGAATTTACTTCTTCTTTTTTATTATTACCCACTCCTTCTTTTTTTTTCTCTTTTTTTTTAATTGTATATTATGTATTTCTTGACTAAATACAAATAATTGAGATAAATATTCTATCAGTGGAGTTCAATCGAAGTTATCATCAGTCCAAAAAATAAGGAAAAAAAAAATATAAGTTATCAGTACTTTATTTCGTCTTCAACCATTTCAACTTAGGCTAGTTCAAAGTTCCAAGCAACCTTACCCACCTCATCTTTTTCATGTGTTTACACTTTAGTTCCCACTACAGCCGTTTCCCTTTCTGTCTTTAGTAACTTTTGCCCATAACTCTTTTTTCCTTTTCTAGAAAGGTGCATTATTTTAAGTAATCATGCATATCACGTGGCATAGGAGAAGACTAGTTTGTTAGAAATAATTCAAACTATAGGATAATAGAATTTATGGAAAAAGAACATCTTTTGCGAAAATACTTGTTTAGACATACATTGAACTTGTCTCTGGATCACCTTAGAGTGAAAATGAAAATGAAAGGAGTGTGGTAAAATGAAAGAAGAGTAGTGAAAATTATTTATCGTAATCTTTTTTTCACTCTCGCATTCTTGTTGTACATGAATTGAACTTTTACTCTGTTCCTTTTTTATCAAATTCTAAAATTGTGTCCCCTAATAAAAAAAAATAGTTCAATTTGTTAAAAAAATTATTTTTTAATTACTTAAATCCAGTCTATATACTATGAAACTACTGCTATAAGATTGTCCAATAAAAAATCATTGGAAAAGAATTTGAACATACCCTTATTATAAAATAAATAAATAAATAAAAGCATTTTAAGTTCAAAGGTTATGTAACATTAATTATAGTAATAGTGTAAAATTCATATAAAATCGAAAAGTTCTTTTATAATTCTTTTGTATCATTTCGAGGGTATGCTATTGTTAAACGTTATTATATATCAACTATAAACATATTCCATAATGATTTAATGTAATTTTATAAATTAATGTATCAATTAAAGGTGATGAATCGCGGATAAGCGATGACAACCCAGAATATATGCTGCCTGTACGTTTTTTCTTCATAGGAAAAATGGCGGCGGCAATAATTTTCCGTTTTGGCTAAAAGTGGCAGTGCCTACTTTAGCATTTTTTGGGTCACAAATACACTGGTTCAATATATTCAAATTTTACCCTTAAATGATAGAATTGACATTTGATAGCAATTCCTGAAAATTGAAATAAGTATTTAATAGAACCTTTTTTAAAATGCGTGAAACCGATGTAAAAAAATTGTGCCTTTATGATGCATGGAAACTAGCATGAAAAAAAAAAAGGAACTGAACATAAATTCATATATGAAAATTTTATTCAATGATAATTGTCGTCAAAATTGAACTAAAAGCTACTATATAGGGTCAACTCTAACAAAAGAAAACAATAAAATAGTCTAAAATACGAATAAAACAAGAAAGTAACTAAAGCAAGGCGATCCACGTCCAAGAAAGGATGTGAATGAGATATTCACAAAAATTTAAGTTATTTTTAAAATTGTTATTAAAGTTATTTTAAAAAGTATAGAACAAAACAACAATTAATATTAATTAAAAAAATTTATATCAATGCTTACAGGATAAAGAGCATAATTTTTGTTCCAAAAAATATAATACTTAACAATATATAGTTAAACATGATGTAAAGTTTGTTTTCAAATAAGTTAAAACAATCTTACAATATCTTCAATAATTATTTACTTGAAATATATGAAGAAGATGTATCAAGTGATAAATAATTAATATTTCATGCATATCAAAATAAAGATAAAGTAACAATCAAACAACTTAAAATGTAAAGAATATAGGAAAAGAGAAGGCAAATTCCAAGATTTCCCCTAATTTGGTTCCAATCCAAATCTATATCCAATTGTCAAGCTTTCATTTGATATTTCTTCACTAAATCTACAAGTTTACTAAGCACTTGTGAGTCTATAAAACTTCTAACTCAACTGAGAATTGTTTATCACTCTAAAGTAGAGTACACTTTTCTCAATAAGAGCTTCTCTACTTTTATTTTCTCCCACAAGAAATACACCACTCTTTCCTTACAAAAATTATAAAACAATGATATTGCTCAAAGAATAGATATATAGGATAAAGTTGTAACAACTCAAATGATAGAGATTTTGAAAGTTTTTGCTCAAACATTATTGTTTTGCTTTCTAAAACTTAAAAACAAGTTGAAGATCACATTATGGCATGATTATTCTCAAAAATGTGTTTGGAAGATCACATATATAAAGCTTTATAAAAACTAAGTGTCAGACATATAAAAGAGCCATTATACACATAAAAGAGATGTTATGCATTAAAAAAAAACTTCTCTAATGCTACCATTTGATTATCAAGGACCACTAGTTGGCTTATAGCTAAAATATGTGTTATTTTGAATTTTTAGTATAGTATGTGTAATGGAACTATAGTGTGATTATCAAGGGCCACTAGTTAGCTTAGTATGTGTAACTTTTGCGAATACTAGCAAGCTCACTATGTAATATTTGGTATTTTGACACCAGATTAAATGAAATAGTTACTATTTTATACTAAGCTAGATCTCTAAATCAAAGTAAACCAGATGAGAAAAAAGATTGAAAGTTCAATTAAAAAAGAGAAATGGGTTAAAAAGTCAAGTTTTAAGTCTAGAAAAAACAACAATAACGAGTCTGATGGTACAATAGGAAAGAAATCAAGAGTTTAAATATTTAGTAGTATATTAAAAGAGTAAGATATTTTTATTCATTATATGACTAAATAAGGTTATTAGATCAACTAAAACTAATAAAATTGGTCAAAAACCTGATTGCATACAAACCAAGGTAACCAGTGGCATAGGTGTAACTTGAGTTATTTTAAGCTATTTTGACCCACTATAAACCCAGAAAATGACTAACTTTACTAATTATCATCTTATACATTTAAATTCAACATTACAATGAATTATTAATTAAAGGAACTAAATAACAAAAGATATTAAAAAACTTTTCTTTCTTTTCATAAATTGACAAACTTGGTAAGATATCATTTTTTCTTTATTACACAAGATGGTAAGTTAGATCGGAGTCAACACCTAAAAAGGTAGTCTCAAACGATTTCCATTTACTCCTATACATTGAAATAATCACTCGAGATTGTATAAATCTAATCATAAAATTTTAACAATTCATTACCACTTATAATATTTAGACTACTATACATTGAATACAATCAACTCATATAATAAGTTTCTTAAATTGGAATTTGTTATTACATGAACATTATACTATATTGCTTCTACATAACTTCCATAACTCATCATCATACTAGAGATTTCTTTTTGCACATCTTAGCAATACGAATATATCATTATAAGGCTAAATAATATGATTTATTCTCTTCTTCTAATTAACCACTTCCATGGACGTCTCTGCTTTCCTCTAATACCTTGTGTTTTCTTTACTTAGCATGGATTAATGGGGGATGGAAAGGGAGGGAGATTCTAGGAAGAATCTCAGTGGTGTGCTCCACATTTAATGCATACGTCAAGTCACCCCAAGTATAAGGAACATAGGTGCACATACAACATAACTCATAAAAATACTAAAGCTAGCATCTACATATTTGTTCAATAAGTTAGTGGCCATGACTCTTAAAAGATAAATTAACTAAGTTTCACTTAAGGAAGAGTTGTTATCCTTAATTCTCTCTCTAGCACATACTAAAAAATTGTTACATCAAAATTAACTCAAGCATGCAAGTATGGTATCATATAACATATTATAACATACAAGCATCCAAACACTCAAAGCAACAAGCATGCACACAAAGAAGAGGCAAATGCTACATGGAAGATGGAAAATCTATGCCAAGCCTCTTACTTTGCCTCTCTTGTCTTGTTTATTATTATTATTATTATTATTATTATTATTATTATTACTTATCTCTTTTACTTAGCCTTTACTAGTTTAATTTCTCACTTTTTGGTCTTCTTGTCCAAAGATCACTTTGGCCATCTCAACATGCCTAAAACATCATATTAAGTATGAAAAATAATTAATCAATACATGTCTAAGCTAACTTGCTCATATGTCCCTCAATTGCTTCATATAACACATATTATGGCCTAACTTTTAAAAATTATAACTTTAGCTAAGGACCTTCAAATTAGGCAAATAATACATTTCTTGAAAGCTTTACTCATAAACTATCTATTGTAAAAGTTTCAATTTAAAACTAATCCATTTGATCCTTGAAATACATAAAAAATTAGATTTGGTACAAGGCAAAAGTCTGATGCATGGCAGCTTTTCTAAACTAACTTTAGAAATTCATAACTTTGGCTAGAAGTGTTTAAGTTAGACAAACTAAGATTTATTAGAAAGTTGTTGATGTCCTCTAGATAATATAAAAATTTTAGATTTAAAATAGATCATTTGATCCCTAAAAAGAGTTAAAATTAGGGCTATCAAGAAACTAAAACTATTACAGGATAGATTTTTTGGATAACTTTGAAAATTTATAAAATATTTTGTATTAATCCAAAATTACAAATTATGTCTTATATGAAAATATAGAATGTGCTTTAAATGTCTACCAAGTTTTATGTCAAAATTCAACCATTAAGGCCCTTATGGGTAGAGATACATCTTCAGACTTATTATGGGTTTGTTTTGGTTATTCATAATTCCAAATTTGGCACATTAGCTATTCATGAATTTTTCTTCTTTTGAGTAAGTTTCTTAACTAGTAAATAACTCATTTATTAGGTCTTTAACATAAAATATGGCTTACATCAAAATATAGATATACCATTTTTTTATTTTGCACCCTTGTTGCCCATATTATATTTCATTAACTCTAACTCTAATCTCATGACTTACATATTATTTTACACTTACTAAACCAACCATATGACCATTTCTCATTTTGTACAAACTTATGGAACCTATAGAGCTCATATAGTATTAAATTGGCTAGTTTTCATCAAATTCATACTAAATTATGTTTAATTCATGTCTAGGCTACTCTTTTATGCATCTAATAAGTATATTTCAACCAAGAGAGCATGAATTCACTATGGGCCAAGGGATGCACGAAAATATGGAAGGAGAAACTCAAATTACACACACTTTCTTAAAGGGAAACTTATATGGGTTTGCATGGTTTCTTGCTTGATTCTTTTCCTCTACTTTATTCTTTGAAAAGAGCCTTTTTCTCCTTATGAATAGCTTTAATTTTTATTCTTTCAAGAAGCTAAAACCACTATTAAAAGCTTGAGATGAGGGGAGAAATGTTTATAACTATTACACAGCAAAATGTTGTATATTTCCTTACATAATTTGGCTTCCTTTCCTTTTCCTCTCCTCCCTTTTCTCACACCATCCATGGAACTAAAACTTAGCTACAAAAATCAATGCCAAGGAGAAGATTAAGCTGGCATGACATATTGGAGGAGAATCTTAAATATTTTTAACAAATTTGAAAATAACTATTATGTACTAATACTTTAATTTCTCTGTTTGAGTTCATCTTTTAGTCTTTTCATTGATTGCTCTATACTAAATTTGAGACTCTTTTCTTTATTAAAAATGTCTACTTAGAGGTTTTAAGGACTTAAAATAGTTTGAAAAGGTCTAATCAAAACTATTGCTATTGGGCATCCTAACTTATAAATCATTAGGGATTCAACTGAACCAACCTCATCTAGTTAATCTACTAGCCTTATCTTATCATATTATGATAAGATATATATGTTTCTCATGTTAATTCTTATATTATTTAAATCCTTGATTTTTTTCACTTTACAGTACTACCATTATCTACCTATTCTTGCATAATTTAGGGATTTTGGCTAAACTATGATCCTTTGGTTAAACTCTACATACTCTTTTACCTTAAACTAATAAGAATTATCCTTATCTCTATTTATTTTTCATTTAAAACAAAACTCTAGTTTCCTATACTATTTTAGTCAAAATTATAGTTGTCACTACATTCATTTCGCTTTGATTTTATCCTAAAAAACTCAATCTTTCTGGATAACTCTAAGGCATAAGATATTTTAAAATCCTCTTTACTCTTATAATCATTCTTTGGATCCACAATGGCTTAAAATACTTAGAATAGCTTAAGTTATACTTATGCCACTAGTTACCTCGATTTGTGTACAATCAGGGTTTTGATTAATTTTATTAGTTTTGGTTGATCTAGTAGCCTTACTTAGTCATATAATTGTAGAAAATATCTTACTCTCTTAAAATACTGCTAAATATTTACACTCTTGATTTTCTTCTGTTGCACTATCGGACCCATTATTGTTGTCATTTTTGGTCTTGAAACTTCTTTTTCTAGCCAATTTCTCTTCTCTAATTGGACTTCTCCTTTTCTCATTTGGTTTACTTTGATTTGGGGCCTAGCTCAATATAAAAATATTAATTATTTTATTTAATCCAGCACGTAAATATTGGATATTACATACTAGTCAATAAGTAATATAAAGCTTAAAAGTAAAGGTTGTCAATCCCATGAAAAATGGAACCACTTATATTCTAAGAAATTTTTAATTTTTAATTTTTTAGCAACTGCAATGTATAGACTAATTTACATTAGTACTTCAGATAGCCCTAATTACTAGGAATTGATAACATCAATGGAAGAAACTTACAACATAAGCCAAAAGACTCAAGCAAAACAACTTCAAAATACATGACCAAAGGACTCAAATTGAAAGACACAAAAGAATCAATTTAGGAATCAACTTATGCACCTTATTAATTCCACAAAGTTCAATGCTAATTCTCCAATCATCATGTTTAGTCAAATTCTAATAATTCTAACACTTATGTCTAATTTGTTAAACTATCTTAGTTCTAACCTTTCCTTTGTAGCTAAACTCTAGTCTACCTAAGTTTAGTTAACCCTAGAATGCATTAATCTCAAGTGAATTTAAGTTTAACTAACCTTAAAGACTCTTATAAGATGTGTTCAACATTGATCAAACTAGGCTACATGTCACACCTGACAACTTATCGAATGTCAAGCATGATGTGGATGGCAGAAAGAAAAGAGAAAATAACTTGTTTCCTAAAAGTAATTTATAGAACCAATTTATTAGAATCACCACCAAAATTTAATTGAAAGTAAAACTTTAGGAAAAAAAACTTTTAAAAGAAAATTGAAAAGTGATATACAAACTAGATATAGGTTTGATAGTCAATTATGTGTGGAAAAGATGTTAAATATCCAATAATACCCTTTCATAAGAACAATTATCTTAAATTAATGTAGCATTAATTTATTTTAATTATCCTAATTAAAAAATGTGCAAAAAGAGAGAAAAATTAATTAATAATAATAAAATAAAAATGGATATGTACAAAAAGAAATAGTAAATAAAAGAAGAAAAATACAACATTTATGATAAATCTCAAAAGGTATCAATTTTAGTAATATTTTGAGAGACATTTCAAAGGTTTTTCAACTCTTTTCCATCCATTATCATATAAATTTGCAATATTATTTATTTTGCTGCAATTTAAAGTTAAATTATGAAAAGCCTCCCAAATAGGATTAAATTGAAATAATATTTAAAAATTGGATTTTACTTGAAAATAATTTTTTGTGGCAAATCATGTTTTTCATGTAAACTTATAGTATTTTTTTTGTAGATAATTATTTATTGTTATTGTTATTTTTATTTTATAGTTTATTATACAAACTTATATGTAAATAAATAAGCTTTGATGTTCTAGAGGTGATTTTGAAGAGTTTAGGCACTAGAGTGCAAATTCTTTCGAAAAATCCATGCCTCTTGCTCGTCATGATGAGTGACTCTAAATTCATAATTTGTTGCATTGGTTTCTTGTCTGAGATTTAAAACTCACAATAATGGCCCAATTTTTTATATATATATTTCTTCTAATGTGCAAAAAAAAAAAAAGGACCTTATCTCATTTTTGTGATTTCTTTAGGGTACTTCTTTTGAATTTCTTTACATCTCAGAGTGTTAGTACAAGATTTTGGGATTGGATCATCT
The DNA here is from genome assembly GCA_026724425.1 of Erythrophleum ivorense. Lineage (NCBI taxonomy): Eukaryota > Viridiplantae > Streptophyta > Magnoliopsida > Fabales > Fabaceae > Erythrophleum > Erythrophleum ivorense. Next base: position 56,623,805 of record JAIUCV010000001.1, on the reverse strand, counting down.
TAAAGAGGTAATTCTTAAGATTTGTATTGGTAGATTATCCTTTTGTAATGATGAATTATATGTTCAAACTTGATTTAATTCCATTTCCCATAGATATTCATTAATATTTTGATGTTTTTAATTAATTTTACTGATTAAATCTTGTTTTATATTGATAAATCACTAGTGATGATGATTTTCTCTAGGTTAATGTATGGTTTATGATGTAGTTGTATATACATATTACTCTTATTTGGCTTTTCTTACATCTAGTCTATTAATTAACCCTTAAATATCTCGCTATGAGTTTAAGAGTAAATTAATATGATGAAAATGCTTGATTATTGATTAGGTTGAGATTAAAAAGTGTTAAAATTAGTACTAGTTAATGTTCAATAATCTACATGTAATACAACTACTAACTTTTATGCACATGAGGTGATAAACTAAGCCGTAGGTGACACATCGTGATGAGCTATCTTTGCTGATTAGTCTAGTAATTCAATAATATTAATGCTTGTTGTTCTAAGAAGATCAAGACGATATCTTAGAATTATGTAAGGTTATTATATTAAGGCTGAATAACAATAATTAAATGAATTAGCCTACCATTAACATTACATTATTGGAAATTAGCTTTGCACTTAAAGAGGCATTTAATTAAGATTTGTTTGGTATTTTGGTATCTAGAGTCTAAGAGAGTTTTGAGTTTTATGCACATTAGAGTAGGTTACATTTAGAATAGTGATAGTCATTTTCTGCTTTCAGTGCCTAATGACTAGGTTTATCCTATGACACTAGTCAGGTTAGGTAGATGTAACTTAAACTAACATAACAATATTAATTACTTAAATTTATCATTTAGATATACTTTCTCCATAGGATTGACCTCATATTTAAGACATTATATTACTTGAAATGATTAGTATATTTTCCAGAGCAAGGCTTGTTAATTTAACTAATTAATCTTAGTTAATAATTTATTATACACACAAGCCTAGCAACCACTTAGTGGGCACGTAATCAAAAGCAAGACAATTCTACACTAATTTACAAAAAAAAAAAAACTTGACTTAAAATGAATGTCTAAGGCCTACATATCCTGAGATAGGGATTAAAATCCATTTAGTTTAAAAGGGAGTAGAAAACCATGTCACTTGGTGTATTTTAACTATTTTGGTGAAAAAGAGTAAGAAAATAAAATTAACTTAATTTCATTAACAAAATAAATTTGTATGTTGATTGATGTATTTTAAGTTATGAAAACCAAATAAATTTCACTCTTTGGCTCTTGAGTAAACTAAGCATGTAATCAAGTATTTTTATTAAAGCATATTTACAAAATTGTCATAAGAGTGGAATAAATAAATAAATAATAAAATGAGGTGAAATTTTTTTCTCCTACTTGCTCTCTAATTTTTCTTCACAATAGTTCTTTATAAAATTATATGATCCACAGCTCTTAGGTTCCCTTAGATGTTGTTGCTCCTTTGGCCAATAAAATGATTTTAATGCATTCCTTTCTTGCTTCTCAAGTTTGGTCAAACTTGAGAAGTAAATATAAGTGCGAGTGAATGTTGAAATTGGGAGAAAATATGAATCTCATCCTCTTATCTTATTTCTTTCTTTGTTGCTCCTCCTCCTTTCTCAACTGTTGACTCCCTTTGGCTCTTATTGTTAGCAAATTTTTTATTAATGAGATGCGTATTGTTGGTGGAATTTAGGATAGGGTCCATCCTTTTATTTTTAAATTATTAGATAGAGATTAAGATAAAAGAGGATTTTTTATTTATATAATTTTTTTCTCTTTATCCTTTATTCTTTATTCTGAATTGAGTAAGGAATTTTGAATTATCTTATCTTATCATTCCTTATAAATTAATCCAATTAACCCAATAATTGAAATAGCCCAATGATTAGTTAAATTAACCTAATAACCCAACATAAATTAACCATTATATAACACCTAAAATAGATTAGCTTAATGCTAAAATAAATTAGCCTAATAAATTAATACAATGACTCAAAGTAAATTAGTCCAATGACTTTTTTCTCACAGCTTAAAATTTGTCCTCAGACCTATTTTTTTTTTATTTTTCTCTCTTAATTTACCAAGACAAAATAAGATATTCACATTGCATTTTGTTGAACATCTAATAGTTGTTCAATTCAATAGTCTATATTATATCATCAATTACCCTAATACAAAAACCCTAATCAAATGTAATTACATGATGGTCCAATTATAAATTACCCTAGTTGCCTTAGCAATTATCTTCACCTAATAATTCCAACCAAATGTGCATAGAATTCAATAATTAACTAAAACAATCATGGTCAATACAAAAGTATTAAGTAACTAGTATAAACTCAATAGATGAATGAAAAATTATAATATCATAACAAGTTCCAAATATTCATAACAATTAGCCAATTGTTTATCTATCTTATGAAAAAAATTAAAATCAATAAAATTCAAAAATAAGGAAACAAAAAGAACAAATTTTGGGAAGAGGAATGGAAGATTGATGAAGGGCATCACTCATTATGAGAATCATGAATAATTGACCAAGAAAATTCCCTCTAGGATCTTCCCTTTGTACCTTCATCATCTCACCCCATCGGAAACTCTTCAGGCACTTTCAAACTTCACCTTGGATGGCCAAACTCTCCTTTCTTTCATCTTATTAAGTTTCCTCTTTTAAAGATTAAAAAATTAGGTCAAATTCATAGGCTCTTCAAGAATGAAAAAGTCCTAAGCCATGGCTACAACCATGGACTTCCTACTATATTTTATGTAGTGCAATGTGCTCAAGGCTATAGTGTTGGGTCTCCATGGCTGCAGTCATGACCTTATTGGAAAATTAAGCCATTATGACACTTTGGACTTAAGCTTTAAACACTTATTGTTTGGGCTTTGGATGATCTTATCTCCATTGTACTCTTCCATTTAAGTCTATAAGCTTGCATTTTGGACCAACAAAAATCCTTTCTTGAGAACTTAGACATCTTTTGATGGTGAATTTTCTGAATATAGGTCACACAATAATATAAAAATGAGTCAAGTATCATTCCTAAGAAGAAGGATAATCAAGCACCAATTTCTTAGTTATCCTTGTTATCTAGGAAAATAGAAAATTCAAAATAATTATTAACTAAGAAAATAATGCAACTAAAAAAAATAAATAACTAGATTCCCAATTTATGAAAAATTCTAAAATTTGGATTTCAATGTTTATGTCTTATGAATAAATAAGAATAACTTATGCAATTATCTTTATCCTAATTAATCATTGATTCCCTAATACAGATGTAATTGTCTTTGGAGATAAAACACATGTATCTATGCTAGTCTTAGGCTTACATCCAGAGTCATTTTAACACAAACCCATTAAATTCTATGGGCCCTAGTGTATGCCACTACAAGAAAATAGCAAAATTCTTATAATATTTTTCTATGAGAAAAACTCCAAAATTCTATAAGAAATACTATTCTTACAAAAATTCTCATGGATTTTGGATCGTGAAAAAAAAATTATAGTTATTCACAATTCTCACAAAATTTTTTCATGAGAAATATATTCTTGTAGAAAATTTTTGTGAGAATATAAAAAAAGTCCTGTGAGAGTTTTCTTTTCCAAAAATTGTGATGATATTTATCACTTTCTTGCAAAATTCTCACGATAATTTATTATAAAAGCAAAAAAAATCTCTTTTTGGGTATTCTTTCAATATTTTACCATGAGAGTAATTTAAAAAATTACAAATTCTGACAATAAATTATTCTAGCATCAAAACAAAATTTGCAATTTTTTCTATTCTCACAATAATTTATTGTGAGGACCACTAAAAAAAAGACTTTCAATGACAACAATTGTCTTTACTAAAAGTTTTTTATTTTAAAAAAAATTAGCTGTAACAAAACTCACAACTAAAGGTTTTTTTCATTTAAAAAAATTATTTTATAATCTTGAAGCATAAAACAATGATCAGTTATATTAGCATATGTCTTCCCAAATTTCCTCAGAGACATTTTCAAATAATAAAAGTATAAAAGGTGAGTGCTTAAAAGTTTTTCCATAGACCAAATTCACTACCACTTAATTATATAAGCACTTAATCCACCTTAGAATATGAACTATTAACTATACCAACAAAGAAAGGAGAAATGGCAAACAGAAAGGTATTCAATCTAGGAATTCAGGACCATTATTTAATTTAAAATGATTCAACATCAAATGTATATATGGTTTGCAAAAGCTATCAAACCAAAGTATTATTACCAATTAGCTAGGGATTTGACAAAGTTAAAAGCAAGCTCACTAGAAATTTTAAAGCTTTCATAAGACCTAACAAGACTAATAATTAACCAACTTTTAAAAAAATGCCTAAACTACTTTTTATATTAACCCCCAATCATAATATAAATGACCAAAAGTAAATGCAAACATAAGCCTTAACTTATGTAAAAGTTTAACTCTAATAAATATATAGTTTGCCTCTAGTTCAACATATGGTCCAGCCAAACAACCTTATCCATTCAGCCAACATATCCATTCAACTAGGCAATGATGGAAACAAATTGAGAATAAAATTAGGATAACTTGTCAAACCAAAGAACAAAGTTACTATAATAACAAAGACATATTTCCATTAAGACAAGAAACTGAAAATTTTTTACAAGTTCCAATTCAAAATATTTAATGCAACAAATTTGAAAATTAAATTGCAAATGAAAAATCAAGGCACACATAGATAAAACTTAAAGGTAATTAAAAGGGAAAAAGAAAAATCTAGGCACACATAGTTTTAAAATTAAAAAAAAAAGTTTACTTAAATTCTAAACTTTCTAGAGCAAACATGCATGCTTAGATTATTGGCAAAGCTAAACTACCAAAGCTAATAAGATTTATACTTTTTCAAATTATATGGAATATCATTTATATGCAAGCAAGTCAAAGCCATCAATTTTGAACTTAATGGTAAAAGTAGCTTCTTGAAAAGCCAAATGATTATTCTTATCAATGTCAATCTATATCCCAAGATCTTCACAAAATGAGGAGTTTAGTATTACAAAAAACAAACATAGAACTCCCCATCATAGTTTGTATACACATATTAAAAATGAGATACAATTAGAAATTATGAGCACACAAATATGCAAACTTTCTTTTCCACCTTTTTACTTAAATTACATGTGTTTCGTATATAAACCTCACCTTTAAGTTTTAACTATTTCATGAAAATAGAAATCTCATCTGAGTCTTGATCTAAAAGTATTCTAAGAAATTACTATTTTGACAAACTAAAATAATAAGCTACATGTGTGTGTGTGTGTGTGTGTGTGTGTGATGACACTAAAAGATGAAGCAGCATATGTAGGGGCATTGGTTACAAACGGATAACTCATATATGACAATAAAATTTACATACACGAAATTCACCAAATCAACAATCTTTAACATGTGATGGGACCTTTCCCTGCGTAGAAAATTATTAGATGCTTCAATAAAAAATTATTAAAGAAACATGTCTATGGGAGCAATATCTCTTCATCATGTACAAACTATCCTGCTCTTCACCATCTAGTGTCACCTTAAATAGTGATCAAACCTTTGACTGTAGATCTCTCAAACATGAAGAATCTAGCATGCAAACATCCCAAACAAAAACATTTAAAAAATGTTTCACCAGTAATCCAATATAAATTTTTTCCCAAATGATAAGCATAATAAATTCTCATATCTTGTTGGTTCAATACTTCACTATCTAACCAAATTTTCTTAAATCAAGAAAAATATTCTATTTCTGACTTAGAAGTGCTAGCAAAATAGGCAAAGGTGAGGAACTTAGCTCATTCTCTTTAGAAGGCGAAAAGGGCAAATGAAATTCCAAATCTTTTTTTCTCTCCATAAAAGATTCATGTAACTAATACTCATAATACATAGGAAAAAAAATCAAAAGTACCATTTTAAACTACAAAGAAGTGTAACACAATCTACAAAAGTTGACTTCATCCCACATAAAAACTAATTTTATAAGGTTTAAAATAATGAAGAAAAAAACAAATAAAAATGAAAAACATGCTTACCTCCCTTTTTATGTTTCAAATGAATGTAATCCATGATAAAAGAAACTTACCAACTTGTACTACTTACAACAAGTGCTAGCCACATTGGCTTTAAATATATGTTCAAACCAACCTAGGTTGTTACAAACCCTCGCTTTTGGAATGGCTATCAATCAATGAAGTTCTTATACGAAGCAAAAATTTCAACAAATAAAACTGGTCTAACACAACAACTACAAACTACCCATATTGGAATTTGTATGAATGCTTAATGAGTAAGAACAATTAGTACCTAGATAACATAGCAACTATCTCACCATATAAACTCCTCTTCTAATAGCCAAAACTAGTCTAACACAAACTTCTTTGCAATGATAATTTTATTGCTAATTTTGCTTTTGGAAGTTGTGATTCTCAAACTAAAACCACATGTTCATAGCAATCATTAAGTTTTTAGATAAGTATTAGACAACATTAAGTGTGACTAAGAAATAAGTATGGGAAAGACATGCATGCTTATACTAGAAAAGACACTTAAGTTATGTTTCAACTAGGGAAGTGAAATAGGAAAAGAAACTTAAGTTATGCTTTAAAAGAAGGACTGCAAAAACACTGAAATAAAATAAATCTTGAACATACTACTGAGAAATAGGTATATACTGTTGTGATGACTAAATATAGATTAAAAAAAATAGCAAGCTACATGAGCACCAGTCACTAAAGTAAATATTAACTTACTATTAACCATGTCTAAGATTACTAAATTTTTCTTAGCTAGTAGCATCCCAATAATAAAAGTGAATTTTCCACAATTTGTATGAAATTCTAGTAGAGGAACCTTCACACCAATGGTTGCTATTGCAATATTAAATTAAAACAAACATAATATAGGATTAAATATAGTAAAGGAGGAAAATAAGATCATAAAAATTTATCAAAGAATATTTTTCAAACTCCCCAATAAGATGCTCTTCACAAAAGTTGTTTTTCTTATGACAATCGAAATAATCAATAAAATCAATATCACCAATCTAAGATAGTCACAAATACTGCATAACATCAATAATTCAATAAAGGTTTATGCAGATTTAAAAAAAAATCTAAAATGGAAACAAAATTGCACCACAGAGAAACCTAAAGTGCATATTGAAAATTGGTAAATCCATTATCAACAATGATGAGCTTAAAGTTTAAGTAATCAACCATTTGTTGGTTTGGAAGATCCTAAGGGACCTTGAAAGAAAGCACATTGGTTTAGCATAGAAAGGAAAGCTAAAACCCTAAAAACTAAATCAAAGCTATAAATTAGATAAACAAAGAAGTGAGAAATAAGAAGAACATATAAGATTAAAGAATGAAAACAATACAGGAGACGACAACTCACCATTTGGAGAATGGGAGAAGGAGAGAATTACAAGAGACAACGGTGATTAATGGAAAGGGAAGAGGGAGAAAGGCATATGAAGCTTCATCTCTACTTCAATGATAATGAATTTAGCAACTCACGATGCTTAGAGAAAATGATGTTATTTTTGGCTACTATGCTGGAAAAAGGGCCTTAGAAGTTCAGACTTTTTGAAGAGTATAGAAAGGGATGTTAAAAGAGAAGAATGAATAGGAGGGAAGAGAAAAATTAGTGAGACAAAAATTAAAGGGAAGAGAAAAAAATTTAGAAGGAGTGAAACATTATTAAGACAAAAATTAGAGGGAAAAATTTTTAAAGGTAGGGGAAATTTGATATTTATTTCAAAGGAGAGAAAATATGTAGAAGCATGATAATAGGTTTATGATAAAAAATGCTATTTATTTTTTCTCCATCCTTATGGAAAAATTCCATGAGAATTTAGAAAAAAAGTTACAATTTTTTAAAATTCTCATACAAACATTCCATGAGAATTAAAACACATTTCCCCTCTTAAATTTTGCAAAAGTTTTTGAAAATTTCATGGTAAATTCTTGCAAAAGCAAAAAAAAAAAAATATTAACATTCAACTTTCCAATTTTTTTTCTTAAATTTTTTACCATTATCATGGAGTTTTTTCATGATAATGAAAAAATTGCAATTATTTTAATTCTCACATAAATATGTGAAAATTAAAAGAATTGCAATTTTTTTTATTCCACAGTATATTACCATAAGAATTAAAACAAATTTTTCCTTTTAAATTTTGCAAACATTTTTGAAATTCTCATAGTAAATTATCATGAAAATAAAAAAAATCATAATTTTTTAATTCTCATAATAATTTATGGTGAGAATAGTAAAAAAATTTCAAGGTTTATTTCTTCATAATTCTTATAGTATTTTTTTGCAAGAATTAAATAAATTATTTATTAATTTTTTTTCTCATAGAAAAATTCAGCAAGAATTATTGGCATCTTAATCCCACCATATCATGAAACTTTTGTCATGATATTTCTTTCAAAGTTCTCTTGAAAAGTTTTCATGACCAAAAAAAACTGAGAATTTTCCATAAAAATTGTGTAAAATTGTAAATTATGACAAAGTTGATGAGAAATCCCGTAAGAAGTTCTTATTACATAAATTCTGCAAAAATTTTCTATAAGAAAAACCTTAATTTATTGTAATGTACCTACATGTCATGGCTTGGCATGGACATCGGTTACAATCCTACCTAGGTAAGATATACAAACTATAGAGTCTAAAATTAAGTCTATTAAGTGATCCCATGTAGTAATTCACCTCTCAATCTTTCTCATTTTAGATCAAAGATTCACAAAGAATGGCCACTAATTTGCAAATGACTATAAACTGATTATTAAATTAATCGAGATAAGAATAGACCACATGAATATTCTATTTTAGACATTAGCTATAAACATATTCATCTAAACCCCATATCTAAAAAATTTAGCTACTCAACAAAAAAATAAAAAAGAAAAAGAAAACAATTCCATAACAAAGAAAAATATAAGTAGAAGAAAAAACGAAAACTGTAGCCAAGCAATTTTTGGGTAGAACTCCAAATCTCAATGTCACCTTTGATTCGTTTTGTTTCATTTTTAATACCCTTTTGCTAGAATTTTCTATTTTTGCCATAGTTATGTGCATGAATTTTTGCTTGGATTTTGTATTTTATACTCTCTGTTTTTGTTAGTACCTAGGTCTAGAGTATCAGCCAATTTGCAATCTCTTCAAATTGTCGCTTTAGACACTAGAATTTGAGATATATTTGTTACTCCAAAGCCCTCATTGCTAGCCCTTGATCTTGCAGTACAAATTGTGAGGCCTCAATTTCCTAGTCTCTATCATGAAAATGACATACTACAAGTGAGTCACCAGGCATCATTTTGGACAAGTGGACCTGGTTTAATACTAATTGATGAAGTGAAACTAGTGTGAAATTAGAAAATTGAACTCAAATTGAGAGATCAAATATGGAAATTTTGTTCAATGACAATTGCAGTGAAAATTGAATATAAATTACTTATATGTGGTCAACTATAATTGATTAAAGAAAACAATAAAATAGCCAACAATACAAATAAAATAGGAAAATAACTAAAATAATCCTAAAACATGCAAATGAAAGATTATGGACACAAAATGGCCTCAACTAAGTATACCCCCATTGGCAAAATGGTGGGTTCCAAAGAGTTTTCTGTTGATATATAATAAAGTTTAAAAATCTTTTCAAATTAAAAGTTATAGTTATTTGAAGTTAGAGTACTGATTTATCAATAAGGAACTTTTCTTTTGGACCTATGATGTCTTACCCACTCTATATATAAAATTATTTGTTAGACATTCTACATTACATTGTCTAAAAAAAGATTTAATCTCAATTGACACATAAATTAACTTAAAAATACTCGTATCATTTAAAAAAAATTCTTTAGATATATATACCTTTAATTAGTTGAGAAAAAAACTTTTGACTAATCTCTGTTAATTTATTTGACCGAATGATTACTTACTAGCTTTGGGTAAAAAGAATTCTACACTAATAAGGAGATTTCTAATAAGGGAAAAAGTTTAATTTGCACGACAATCCAATCGAAAAAGCTCAAAAACACTCACACACACCCGCGCACCTGCTTTCACTTTTTGACTTGCGTCAAAAGCAAGAGTAACTTTCTCAATGGAATCGAGTGCTGGACCTACAAAAAAGTTAAGTTGGGTCCCCTATAAAGTTTTTTAACTTTAGAACGAGATGTTAATATCTATCATCTTCTACGGCGGCAACATCAACATCAGTTCTCCTTGGATTGGATGTGTTCATGTCATGAGTTGCGTGGGAGATCTGTTTCAAAGCTGCTTCACAAAAACAAGGGTAGCTCCACCCTCGCTTCTCCCCGATTCTCCACTCCAAATCTTCTCCTATGCTCAACTTGACGAAGCTACTGATCATTTCAACTTCAGACACAGCCTGGGAATGGGAGGCTTCGGCACTGTATATATTGGTAAGAACCACCCTAATAACAAGCACCAATAACCAATACAAGACCAACACAATCCAACACGTCGATATGCCAAACTATAAAAAGTATTCAAGCGTGAATGCGTATGTATTATAAGGCTTATACGTGTGTTATATTTAGTTCTTAATTTTTAAAACTTATTTTCTGTTTAGTGATTTTTTTTAAAAAAAATTACAACATTATTTTAAGTATCTTATATTATTTTTTTTGGGAAAAAATCAAATAAAAAGATACTAAACTATATGATTCATGTAGAACAAAAATATTTGAGCATTTTATTATCTCATCGAGAAAAAAATGTTGAGTAGATTACATTAATCTTTTTTATGATTTAGCTATATAGTACATGATACTCTTCTTATTTCAAAGGTCACAGTCCATAACATCTTATGTGAATTGCAAAAATATCTCCTTTAATAATATATTTTTTGTCAATAAATTTTTTTTGCATAACATAAGTTTTGTGATTTTAGTTTTAATATAATATAAATTGTGGCTAAATTGACATAAGTTCTAATATAAGAATATGATTTTATTTTTAATATGAGAGTAAAAATTGTTACATAATTTTATTTTGAGAAAAAATAAAATATTTAAAAAATAAGTTAATGTTGATTCATAGAAAGTAAAGTGGAAGGAAGGATTTTGTAATATATATTAAATGTCAAGAAAATTATAATTTTAAAAATAATATGAGGATTAAGCGTAATATAATCAAAGCTAAAGGAGAGTTAGTATAATTTACTCTAGAATCTATAATCTCTGATTTTTTTTAATCTTTTGATTTTTTGGAGCTAATTATGTCTAAGTGGTGTTTGACACATATCCGAACTAGAAAACACATATTCTTTTTATGTTAGACATGTTTGCATGCGCGTATAGTGTTGATTTCAATAAGTATGTCTCTAAAGCAGGGATATATTATTTGCACCGCGTGTTCTTGGTTAGGCAAACTCGCAGATGGGCGCAAGGTTGCAGTAAAACGTTATCATGAGGACAAATCCAAGGCAATTCAGCAGTTCAAGAAAGAAATTGAGATCTCAAGTATTTTGCAACATCACCCAAATGTTGTCTCCCTTTACGGGTTCAGCTTCAACCATAGCCATAAACTCCTCTTAGTATTCAAGTTTGTACCCAATGGTGCGCTCAACCACCATCTTCTTCACTATGTTTCCCCTCCTGACCACCATCTTCTAAACTCTATTCTTCCATTTTTGCGCAAACAGCTATGGTGGCCCACGAGGTTGAACATCGCCATTGAGACTGCAAGTGCATTGTCATATCTTCACAGGTGTGGAATAATCCACCGTGATGTTAAATCCCGGAACATCCTCTTGGACGAGGACTTGAGCGTTAAAGTTGCAGATTTTGGGCTCTCAATGTTTCTTCCAGTGGATGAATCTGAGTGTGTTACCGATAATATTGTGTCAACTTCTGTTTTAGGAACTCCTGGTTATATCGATCCTGAATATTTAGTTTCTGGCAAGGTGAGTGACAAAAGCGATGTCTATAGTTTTGGTGTGGTTTTGTTAGAGCTCATCTCGTCCAAACCCGCCGTTTGGAAGGGGGAAAATTCAGAGTTGATTACTCTAGCTGATTTTGCAGTGACCAAAATCTTGAACCAACAATTGGAGGAGATAGTGGATCCAAGTCTTGGGTTTTGTTCAGACGAGAAGGTAAGGGATACGATAACTGCAGTGGCAGAATTAGCATTTCAATGTGTGCAATGTTCAAGGGAACTTAGGCCATCTTCTAAACAAGTATTAGAGATCCTGAGGGGTATAGAGCAGGGTATATGGAGATTCTACCAGATCACTTAACTTTCAATATGGTTCTCACTGACCAGATGAATTGGAAAATCAATGAATCCACCATGGTTTCAGTTTTGTTGGCTCTAAAAATTGGCCTGCAAAAAAATGGATGAAAAATTGGCCGAACCAATAAAATACCAATAAAACTAATAAAAATCGGTTGATTCAATCATTTAAGCCAATTATATATATATATATATATATTGGGTTCAACATGCACTTTAACTTCAAATAGTCATAATATTCAATCCAAAGAGTTTAGGCATTATTACATACTCATCATCCCCGATTGGATATACCTATAGTTAAGGCCATTTTCCAGCCTAAAATCTTTTTTTTTGGGGTACATTTTAGGGTTGCTTTTAGTGTTGTACCTTTTTGTATTTTCAATTATTTTTATTTATTTTTCAAAAATTAATTAGGTCAAAATGAACATGTGTGTGAAAAGTAAAAATATGTATTGTTGCAAGCTAATAAAGTTGACTTACATCAGCAACAAAAATTGTAATTGGAGTTTTTTTTTTTAATTTATGTCTTGCCTAGTTTCTCTATTTATTTGGGTTTCTTAAGTATCCTATTTATAATTGAGTCCAACTTGTTATAATAATGGTATTGCAGAGAATATTCACTTGTTTGAATTTAAATAATGAATATTATGTAATGTTTGACTTTATTTTTATAGATAATGAAATATTTAAAATTTATTATTATTTATTTATTTATTATTTATTACATTTTATTTTTAGTATATAAATAAAAAATATAAATATACTTAATTATCATCGATTTGATCATAATTCAACTAATATTATATTAAAAAATTATAAAATAGAATTTTTACTAATTCAATAATCGATCTAATTTTTAAAATATTTATTTTTAGATTTCATTAATATTAAGGGTTTTCTTTTTTGTTTTGGAAACTAGAAATTCTAAAATAATGTAAAGAAAAGTCATGAGGTTGGCCCTCCACTCCAAAGTCCAAAGACAAGACCACAAAATAGCTACTAAAAACTACAAAACTATAAAACACTAAGATAAAGAAGAACAAAAGGCACAGTTAGAACTAATGACTTTCACAAGTGTGTTTCACGAGCATGAACCTATGACAAAGCAGAGGTTCTTCAATCGCTGAGCTCAAGTGTACTGAGTTGCTTAAGCAACAGTTTGTGGGAAAGGTCCGCAAGATTGAGATGACAAGTTTTCAAATGTCCTCTAGGGTGACAAGGTCGACTTGAAATCATTGTTGCACAAGAAAGGAGCCAATCATCCAGTAAGCAAGAGACTTTGATGTGTTAGTGAACTTCAACAAGATCTTTAGGGAGAAGGACGGAAGTTAGGCGCCTTTTATCAAAGAGGAAGCCTTTTGCTCTCAGTGGACAACGGAGGTTAATACTTCATCTTTGATGGATCTTTGATCAAATGGAATGTAGAATGGATGTCATTAGAAAAGATGAAGCTTCTCGCTTACGATAGGCAATGGAGCTCCAAACCTTATCTTCTCAGGTTTTGCTAAAAAGGATGGCAAATTTCATATCTGGATTCAACATGATAAAGACACCACAACATTTTGTGCCTCTGGCAGCATTGCCTGAAAGAAGTGACAAAACGGAACAGGAGGCACCAAATGTAAGTTTCAAAATGCAGAGGCTTCTACGTTTAACCTCTTAAAACTTTTTTTTAAAAATAATGATTAATTGGGCTTCAACTTATATATATTAAGTTGGGCTTACATATTGGGTTAGGTTTATTAAAAAATTCATAAAAAAATAAATCACGGAAAAATTTTAATTTTCTTGTTTTATATATATATATATATATATATTATTTTTGTTATTATTTTTATGCGTTCTCATATATTTTTCTTTAATTTTATTTAAATTTTGAAAAATTAATTAGAGCTATGTATAAATACTTTCTTTGTCAATTTTGTAGCAGATTTTGATAACTAAAGTTTTTGATTATTACATTTAGCCAATTTTGGTAAAAGAAGTTTTATTTTATAAACATGTGTTATTATAAATATTTTTTTAAAAAAAGAATTAGAAGCTATAGGGACTTATTGGGAATGGTTTTTATTTATGGCAAAATTAAATTTTATACACATCACATTTAAACTAGTGTCTAAAATAGAAAGAATAGATAATGTGTAGCATCTCTAACTTCTAATTAAAATGATTAAGCGTAATTTCATGATTAATGGTCATAAGTCAAGATCTAAAGTCAATACTAGTTGCCAATAAAGAAATAGTGGAAAAATTTGAACTTAATTATCTTTGTGGATCATTATTTAGGAAACAAGACAAAGTAAGTCTATAAGGAATTTAAGTTCTCAATTAAGTCCTTCAAGTCATTTTGTTGTTGATTCTACACTCACAAAACCCTTTTATGATTATTCTCAAGTCATTATATACTATTAACATCATGAAAATTAAGTTCTAAAGATTAAAATAGAAGTTTGATATTTTAAACCACGATTTGGATGATTCTTGTCACGACTAAATTAGTAACTGGAACTTAAAAACCAAATTATTGGACTTGTGCCACAACTTGGTAGACTCGTGTCACAACTTAACTCGTTACTAAAGCTCAAAAATCAAAATATATAATTCTCGTCATGGCCAAGACCTTCTGCGTAGACTTGATCATGGGCCAGAAAGTTCACTCGGTCGAAAACAATAGATATGAACCTAAAAAAAAAAGTCTAGTAAAAAATGAACCTATTTTTAAAAAGTTCGAATTTAAAACGAGTTGAGCTTGGGCTTTTTTCAAAAGCCCTCCCAGAGCCCGCCGATATTATAATTATTTTTTATATATTATTAATAAATAATATCATTAGAAAATTTATTTATAAATATAGATATAAGTAAAAATTAATTATATAACATATATGATTATTATGTTTGTTTACTCTTATTTATTGCATAATATATTATTAGAAATAAATTATAATTCAAATAAAATAAATTATTAATCAGTGATATTATTAGAAAAATTATTTTTCTGTGAGGTTTTACTATCTCACATATATATATACCAACTTATTTAAATTTCTTGCAATATTTTTTTAGAGCTATTTAATATTTAAAATAAGAAAAAAGTAAACCTAACAAGTAATAAAATAAATATATCTAATATTTAACATTTTTAAAAAAAGATAAAAAATATTAAAAAATTATTTTTTAAAAAAAGAGCCCGACTCGTTTTAACTGAACTTGAGCCCAACCTAATACTGTTCAAATAGTACTGAGCTGGGCTCAAGCCTGAAAAAATTTGTAAATTTTTTTATAAGCTCAGCCCGTTTTTAAACGAGCCCAACCTATGATCAAGTCTACTTCTGTGCTACAGTGAAAGTGCTCTCAAGAATTTATTGTTCCCCAAAACCTGAGTTTTGTCGCGGCAGCCTACATAGCATTGCAGCGAGAGTGCCTATTGGAATTCTCTCAACAAATTTGCCCAATTCTCACTGCGGCGAGATTGCTCTCAGAAGCCCTTTATGTAACACCCCAAAAATTAATTAAGGTGTTAATCATGGATTCAGATTAATTATGAATAATTAATATAGGATGATTGGGCAAATTAAGTGAATGGATATTTTAGAGAAATAAATTAATAATATGGGTTTAAGATTTCGATTAGATTAAAACCTAATTTGAGCCCAAAATTAATTTGAATAAGCCATGGGTAAGGATTTATGGAGGCCCAATGATTTTAGGTGCAAGCCCAACTCCTTATTATGAGATTTGGGCCAAGAGAAATCACTTAGTAATAGCCCAATCTGATTTAATGAAATGGAGGCCCAAGACCCAATTTATATAAGCCCTCATAATTGGCCCAACACACATTATACAGACTCAAATTAGATTGACCCTTGGCCTGACCCTATCAAGTTGCTGCAGCCTAACTTATGAAATAAGGCTTAACAAGAATGAAAATCTAAACCCACAAGGAATTGGGCCATCGAATCAGCATACTTCACTTAAACTTAAAATGTTTTGCAGCCCACTTCACTAAACAAAGGCCCAATAAGCACACATCTGAACATAAGTGAATTTTGGGTTTTAGGGTTGACCCAAACCCATCTAAAACCCTAACTCTTCAACCTCTCCCTCATTTTGCTGAAACTCAAGAGAGAAAATTCGGAGGTTCAAGGGAGGCTAGGGTTCTACCAACATGGAAGCTCCATTTTTGACTCCTAGAGGATGATTTAGCTAAGGTGAGTTACATATAACTTGACCCTCTCATCCTCCACTTCATTTTGGTCCGATTAATTTCTAGGTTTAAGCATTTTCATCTTCTTCTCAAATCTGAAATTTGGTGTTGGGTGATTCCTTGCAAGATTTTCGGACTTGGCGGTTAGAGGGAGGATTAAGTAAGCTTTTCCCTTCCATTTTGTGTATCACTTTGCTGGAAAATGCCCTTAAGGATGTATTATCATAATGGGTTCTGTTATTGTGTGAAATTACAAGGAGATAATGGTAGAAAACTCAATTTTCTGGGCTTGATGATTGAAATGCGAATTTTGGTGAATCCATGGTGGATTTTCAGAGGTGAGGCTATGGCTGATGTTAAGCGAGTATCTCCTTCCCATTTTGATGCATTTTCTGTTAGTTTGAGACCCCTATAGTTGACCTATGATATGGACTTTAGTTTCATGTGAAATTACCCAGAAATTGGAGTAAACTATGAAAATTTCTAGTGTGGGAAAGTTGGAATCCGAAATTAAATCCCTTGGTAATTAGGTGAGTAACCTCTAGTCTGTCATTAGTAGTTCAACTCTTTGGATATTTGATTGTGATTAGAAATGATGATAATTATGCTTGTTATAGGCTCAGTGTACATTTGGATTATTATGATAGTTAAGGGAAGAGTAATTGGCTTCATTGAGGTAACTGAGGTTATTTGTCACTTCCATATATATGTTCATGTTGATCTGATATTGTTTGCACATATATGGTTTTGAAACGTCAAATGATTAGTTGACTACTTGAATCGTTATTACGATTAGACCTTGTGAGTCCATGGTGGAGCTGTGGTGCGGCTGCCACCCGTGCACGTGCTTCGATTGGGCACCGGGTTGTGATCAGACCCCGATGCACTGAGCCCTGGTTGTGCTCATTATGGAGTAGGTGCCGTGGACGGACCTCTCCTAGTGTTATTGGCCATTAACATGTTGAGTATGACTGTTGATATGGGACAGTAGTTATTTGTAGTTCAACTAGTTCATTTGCAAATTGAATTGATGATTCTGGTATTGATAGTATGAAATTGCATTGGATTGATTAACTTGTACATATATATAGAATCTGCCCTTTTGTTACTGAGATTATATATCTCATCCCGTGTGGGCTAACATTTTCAGAGACTGGACCTCTTAGTAGCAAGGAGAAAATTAATAGAAGATCGTTAAATGGTTTGGTAGCACATAGGTTTAGGAGTTTTGACAAAATGTATTGTAACTAAATTGCTAGTTTTGTATCATTGCTGCATTGCATCATGAGTTGCCAAGTATAGGGACTGTATATATAATTTAATTATCATAGAATTGAACATTATGATTGTAATTGGCTAATAATGGATAAGTGATCTGATTTTATATGAGCATTATGCATGGGCCCCATACACCTTGTGACCAGAATACATTCACTGTCATTAAATTATGGTTTTGTTGACGTGTGGTAGCTTGGTAAGTAGAAAATAATACTTTAAATCTTGAGATGGATAAGGATAGATTAACTAAGTAAATCAAGTAGATAAATACTATTAGAGGTTCACAAATGGAGGGAGACTGGTTCTGGAGTGTCCCTAAGATGAAAATTGGAGTATAGGGCACGAAATTTAGGTAATGTAGTTACAGGAGGGAGTCGCGTCATCGCTAAGAGGTCTTCGCCGCGGCCAAATGAGAGATAGAATTGAAAGGCGCTGCGGCGTAACAAATCCCGCCACGGCGCAAGAGAAGAAAATTGGCTTGGGG
The DNA here is from genome assembly GCA_026724425.1 of Erythrophleum ivorense. NCBI lineage: Eukaryota > Viridiplantae > Streptophyta > Magnoliopsida > Fabales > Fabaceae > Erythrophleum > Erythrophleum ivorense. The sequence goes on along the minus strand of JAIUCV010000001.1, from coordinate 56,605,528 downwards.
AGTGATAGTGGCAAGAAGCGCCGTGACCTGATAAATCGCACTGCGACGCAAAGTAGGAAAAATTGCCTAAGAGTTGACAGAATGGAAACTCGCCGAGACGCAAATATATTGTGCCGAGGCGGAGCTGACAGAATGGAAACTCGTCAAGGCGCAAATATATTGCGCCGATGCAAGAATCGTGGGGTTGAGAAAAGTAGTTCTAAGAGGCATTTCTGCCGCGGCGCCATGAAGGTTGGTCGCGGCGCAAGTCCCCAAACTCCTACTTTGAGCCTAGAAACCCTAATTTTTTTAATGATAATGGTAAGAAATGATATAGAAACACTTGTGAGAAGTTATTGGGTATTGAAACTGATGGACGGATGAATCATAAACCCCTTATGGTAGTAGGATTTCTTTTATGCAAATTTTGTTTTGTTTGTGGTGGTATGGTGATGACCCTAACATCAAGGTTCAAATTTCTCCATATTTTCACAATGTGATGAATTGTAACAACTCCAAACATTGATAATTAATGATTAATCGTATATTTAACCATAGTTACAATGATAGGAATGTAGGGTTGTCACACTTTAAACCCAAAATTCTCGATTTGTGCTACAACTCAAACTTTTGTGCCACAATGCCTTTAGTTTTTGGATGACTCTTGGTCGCGACTTAAGTTATTTTGGTCATGGCTCAAACCCTCTCTAATACTAAACTCCTTAATACTTGTTCCTCCTCCCTTATATCTCCCTCCCAACAATATCTAAGGACCGCCTAAGCCAAAAATATGTGGTTTTAATATTGTATTCCTCTTGCACTCACCAAATTATTCACTCCTAAGACTTAAAGGCCTAAGTTTGGACCACGCCAACTAATCATCATTACATATCAACAAATTCAAACCTCATGACAGCAATAGGAACTCAAGTCACTAATAACCTTTTTTTAATTACACATCCCCTCCCCCAATCTAGCCTCATACTATTTGGACAAGTGTCAAGGGTTTGGCTAAACGTGTTCCTATTTTCACAACCCTAAGGAAAACTCATATACAAAATTTGACCATGGCACAATACAATTACATTCACATTTCAATAGAAACTCCACACAATCATATTCAAATTTATCATTCATTGCAAAGCATAATTATACTTTCAAATGGATAAGTCATGGTTCTTCATTAGCAATGTTCCAAATCAGCTCAACAAAGAGTACATGCATCAAATTTCAGATAATATAAGATCTAACTCCCTAAGGGATTCACTCTTAGTTACATAACAACTAAAACCTACACTTTGCAAAATGAAGGCATCATGGTGCTATACAGAGTAAATTACAAGAAGATAGCATCTAATCCAAAACAAAGTAGCCTAAGTATAAAGATCCCACACAAGGTCTCAAATTATGGATATTCATCCACTTGCTTTTTCTTTTCCTTAATCGATGAATCTTCATCTAAAATTATTAGCCCATAAGATAGGGTGAAATACAAATCTCAGTAACAAAAAAAAATGTATACATATATACAATTTAGTCAACATAAATGCATATTAAAATAGTTACCAAAAGCATCATCATAATTGATAATAAGCTCATTGGATTACTAGTGACTATTATCCTATACTAGTAATCACATATATCATATTAATGACCAATAATAAGGAAACGACCTGTCCATAGTGCCACTCCTTCTTGAGCACACTCTAGGCTTAATGCATTTATGAGTATAATCATAACTTGGTGTCCGATTGAAGTACAATGCATAGGTGACAGCCACAACATAGGTCCACCAAGGACACGCTTATAGTCCACAACAACAATCAAGTAGCTAACTAATTATTTAACATAGCAAAATATATTATGTAGCAAATATCATATTAACAATGCACATATGCAAAGAATTAAAATTTAACCTCAGTTACCTCACTTAATTGCATAAAGTTTTGAAGCCAAAATAGGTTCTTAACTCTATAGAGATCTTAATAAAAACCAATTTCTTAGTTAACATCAATCACAAAAATCAATTAGCTATCATTCCTAGCATCTTAAACACTTAAGAGGCACTTACCTAAACTCCATTGAAACTTAAATTCATATGTAAGTTTTTCTACACCAAAAACTTCAATGTCTTGCTCCAATTTTTGCACAAAATAAAAGCTTATTATATGAGTCAGCTATTAAGACTATTATCCAACAAAAAATACATCAAAATGAGGAAAAGATACCCATCTAATAATTCTCTTAGCCTCCATCTCTGAAAATCAATAAGAACCCATCAAAATAACAAAGTTCAGATTTGAGAAGAAGATGAAAATCCTCTAAATAATAAACCAATCAGATTAAAATGTAGAGGAAGAAAAGAAGATTAAATTTCATATAACTTACCTTAACTAAATTCTCCTTTAAAAGTGAGCAATAGTGGCAATATATTGAAGAAACCCTAGCCCCCTTTAAATATTTGAAATTTCATCTTAAGCCTCATATGTTTTTTGCAGAATGGGAAGGAGGCTATAAAGCGTTTAGGGTTTTAGTTAGATATTGGGCTGACTTAAGGGCCCATGCTCCACTTGGGCCCATAGGCTGCACCTTGGGCCACAATTACAATAGATAAAGTAACTCTAAATGGATTGGACTACCATAAAATAAGGATTTGACTTCTACATATGGTTCTTGCCATAATTAAATTAATTATAGGCCCAAACATTCAATGTTTCTTTTTACTAAATTAATTTCTCTAATTGGGCCCATAACTATAATTAAATATATTTTTATCCAATAATGGCCAAAAGTTATTATTTGTCTCAAAAGTCTAAAAATTCCATTTCCTTAAAATTCTTGTTTCCCATAATTTTCTTTAAATTCCTTTTATTGGTCCCATAATTCCCCACAATTATTATTAATAAATTTTGGAGTGTTACACAATACTTAAAACCTATTCCTTTTTCCAGTTTTGGGATTGGCTTTTATCTATTAAAAAATTAAATTTTATAAGCCACACATGTAAGCTATATTTAAATTAAAAAGCATAGGCAACACTTAAAAATGGCTCCTTATTTGAGTTATAGGAATGGTTCCTATTTGTTGCAAAATTTGATTTTCTTACTACACACTCAAACCATTGCATAACATAAAAAGGATATGCAATGCTTAAAATCTATTCCCTATGTGATTTTTGGAAATAGTTTTGAGATATTACAAAATTAAATTTTCTAAGCGACATACTCAAACTGTAATTTGGATTTTCTAAAGTATGAACTCAATGAAGTGCCTATGAAGTAAAAAAAAAGTGACACAAGGAGTGGGAGTATGTATGAGATCCACTTTTTCTCTACTTATTTTTTTCTTTTTATCTCTCCCTACGTCAATGACACTCACATTTCAGAGGATTTAGATTCTTTGAATTGTTACTTAAAATGAAAAGATTAGACAATACATAAAAACTATTCCTTATTTGAGTCTTGGAAACAATTTTGAGGTATTGCATTTTAACTATTATATAAAGTACACTATTTTGTTGTTGCAATATTTAAAAAATTGTTCCTTATTCCCCCATTTAGGCAACAATTTTGTAGCCGTTGCCACGAAAACTATTGTCAAAGGTAGGAAATAGTGTAGTGAGCAGAGAACAAACCTAAGTAAGAGGATGGAAGGAAGGTTATATTTGGTAGATGAAGGCCTGAGAGGGGTTTAGGAGGAAATATAGTAAAGGTAAGTATTTTAGATTTAAGACTATGTTTAATATGTGAGAAAAGAGATTAAAGGAATAGAAATGAAAGAAAAAAATAGATAGATGAAATGAAAATTAACTAAAATGTACTTAACTTAATAATAATAATAATAATAATAATAAGTACTATTAAGTAATAATTATAAATGTATAATAGACATTTTTTAAAATTTTTTAAAATTTTCTTTTTCCATCAATCTTTAAACTATGGTACCAAATATACTCTAAAGGAAAGATACAATGATAGTGGATTTAGAGTTTTTTTTTTCAAATAAAAAATTATTTATATGATTATTGCTTGTGATATATTTAATATTATAATTAATTAAAATAAAGCTGTCAACTTTTAATACTTGAGTAAGTGTTCAAAAGAATATTATTTAAGATCATATTATCTACTTCTTTTAACTTACATTATATAAAATAATATAATATTTATTACAAGCAATTGAAGATGCATTATATGAGGGTTGAAAGTTATACATATCCTAAGAGAAATATAAAAATTATTTAGGAGTTGTTTGATATACAAAATGTAAAGGAAATGCAACCATAGAAGAAATGAAAAAAAAAACTTTAAGAATAGAAATGACTATTGTGCTTTTATTTTAAAAAAATATTAAATAAATTGTAAAATATTATTAAGTAATAATTATAATTATATAATAGACTGAGTATAAGAATTATATAAAAATAATCTTTTTACATAGGAATTACAAAATGAACAAGGCTAAATGCTCAAACATAACAATATCTCAAGGTCAGAATCACCTAATACTTATATTAAGAAAAAATTTGGTAAAAATTCTTAATTATCTTGTTTCCTTTTATGCTCCTATCAAGTTCAAATTTCTTTTACATGTCATCTTCTTTCTAGTGAACACACTTTGTTGTTACTGCAGCAGATTAAGTCTTTTTATTGTTTAGATTTACTTTGAAATTCGTACTTTATTGATAAAAAAAATTCAAATAAGATCTCAATGTAAAATTAATAGACAAGACATTCAACCTCTGAAAAAGTTTGTACTCTTCACAAACTCAACTCACAGATAGCTTTGACATTTATCTTTCTATTATTCCAATGATTTGATTTGATAGTTTATTGAAATTGCTTTTTTTGATAAATAAACAGGGTCCTAAGCCCCCAAGCAAATAGACTCTGCCGTGCATGTGATCCCAGACCAACGCCCAGATGAAGAACCCAAACCAAATCTAAACCTTCACTATTTGGGCTTTATTTTAAGCTTTGCAATTTCCATCTCTCTTCAGTCAGGTGTCGTTTAAATTTAAAATAAATTAGTAATGTTTCTTTTAAGATTTATTAAACTATATAAGTTTTCTTTTTATTTTTAAAATATATACAAATTCTCTTAAAATAAAAAATTATTTTATACTTTATTTCAATTTTAAATTTTTTGAGCAAAATATCATCTATATAAATTTTTCGGTTTCTAAAAAATATTTATTTAAATTAAAAGAAGATATTTTAGTTAAAAAATGTAAAATTAAATTAAATTATAAATTTTTTTTGTATTTTAAAGAAAGTTTATATATTTTTTAAAAATAAATAAGAGATTTATGTAACTTAAACAAAACTTAAAGGAGGTTTAAGATTTACTTTTTAGCTTTAGGTTTGATCCGGATTTGATTTTCTTTCAATCTGATCTAATTCATTTTTCTGATTAATATTCTAATCACCATAAAAAAATTTAGGATTTCATAAATCTAATGGATGCTCATCCTTTCAAAAAATAAACAAAAAGAAACAAATGCGCAGGTGCATGTTCAACTCCTAGGCCATGGGGTCCCTAGATGTAGAATGACATAATTGAAGTGATGACCAATCATATATATCTTTCACAATCAACTCAACATTTGTTGGTGATCATCTTGTAATTATCTTCTTTAGCTTATCAAAGCTAGTTTTATTAGTGCTGACAAACAAGCTCAAAGAAGCTTTGGCATACACCCTCTTTCTTTCTCCTTAAAATTTTCCCAAACAATCTCCAAAGATGACCCCACGCTTACTTGTTCCATGCAAGTTGATTATAACTTAATAATATCATTTCTTGGAATATTATTGTTGTTTTTATCAAATATTAATTTTGTCCACTATCTTTTTTTTTTTCCTTTTCTAAGTACTCACTACTAGTTTAACTAGCTCCACTTTATTGATAAAATTAATTAAATTCAAATACAACTATATACTTCAACTCAAAAGAGTTGAGAAAGTTATGATTATTAAATGTTTTAAAAAATAGACTTCTTATTGAACTAAGATAAAGAATGACTTATAGTTTAATGATCCAATCACAATTGAAATGTTTTCTTGATATATATATACACACATATAATTTTATAATTAAATTAATACATATATTATAAAATAATAATTAAAATAAATAAATATTAAAAAATATAAAAATTAACCAAAATATTTTACATATAACAACAAATCTATATAAAAATGAGTTGTATGAAATACATAAGTTTTTATCACAAACTCTTAAAATCTTGATTTAGACAAAAGTAAACCAATGAAATTTTGACTAAGTCAATGGCAAATCTAATTAGTTTTTAACGTTGGTTTGATCTGGTTCTTAATTAATTCTATTTAAATTAGTTTTTAGAGTCAAACGAATTAAAATTGTATCCAGTTTATCGAATTTTCAATTGAATCGATCAATTTAGTCTTTTTTTTTTTTAATTTTATTGTTCGTGATACTAGACTGACGAGGGATGAGATGTGAAATATTTCTCGCATGAAAGGACTCTAGAATATGCTGTATGGAACCAAAAGATATGCCTGAAAAAGTAGTCACTATAGGACTGGCATGGCAGGATGTGGAAGACAATGATAAAGCCAACAACCCTAGGGCCCCATTGTTATTTCATAATTTCAGTGTAAGTCATAAGGTGATTCCCCACTTCATTGTCCTATCTCCTTGATGGACACAATGGGGTTGGGTCTCTATATTCTATCGCCAACACAGATTGCTCTCTGCCACCCAATCTTGATCGAGACTTCCCCCTATTTACTATTCCCTAAACCACTTTCATGGCATAGGGATCGATGGGGTTTCCAGAAATTTGATTTTATTTTTTAAAAAATTGAATGGACCATTATTTGACAATTATTGGTTTTCTTTATTTTGTTAATTTATAATGTTGTGGTTGATGTTTTATGGACGTGGGGTGTGGTGTGGTGTGGTGTCTGTGTTTGTTGCAACTACTCCCTCACTCACTAGCTAAGTTGAAGCTGACGCTTTCCAACAACTAATAAAACCACAGTCATGCGGACACCTTCCTTCCCAACCATAACTTAGTATCCCTCGAAACAATTTGAAAAAAAAAAAGAAAAAGAAAAGGAAAACAGATTTTCTATCAGTATCCACAGAAATTTTGAAATCCTTCAAAAGCATTCAAGGTTTGACCAAGCGTTCAAGGTTTGGTTAATACAAAATTAAATAAATTTTAGGGCCCGGTAGTAGGAATTGGGATGAGAAAGTGGGAGGGGAATGAAAAAGTGTGAAAAAATTTTAATTTTATCTTTATAATTATTATTTAATACTCTCTAATAATGATTATTTAATTATTAAAAATAAAAATATTATAAATATTTTTTATATATAAAATTACTTTTTAACTTTTTTTATCTCTTTTCATCCTTAACTTTTTTTCTATCAAACGGATCTTTAAGGATTACTTATCATCGTTTTTTTTTTAGGTAAATATTATGAGGGAGGAGAGTGATTTTCTACATTGATGTTTGAACATATGAGACATAGGCTTTTATATCTTAAAATGGTATACGATTAATTGATCATAAAATTTATATATTTTTGTGATAAATTTTTCTATCATTAAGTCAAATAATTTTTTTAGTCCATCAATAAACATTTTTTAAGTTAGATTAAAAGTGAAATAATTAGTTAAAAGGTGTCAATTTAGTGGTAGAGATAAATATCTATGTTTGGTTAGACACTTTTTTTTTCTTTAAGTTTAAGACGTGGTTAGGTTTATTTGGGAATGCTGTGGCTTTCCAAAAAGTTATTATGCCAGAGGTGCAGTGAAAAAAGTACCTGTTTGACTAGGGTAAAAGTAATGTTTGGCGTAAAACTTATAAAAATTGTTTTAAAATCAGAATTGATTAATAGAATATTTGGTAATAGTTTTTAAAAGTTGCTATGGATTTATATAATAACAATAATAGGTATATGCCAGAACCTTATTTTTGCTATAGTATAATTTCAAAGAACTTTATATTTAAGTTATAAAAATAATATAAACTAAATGAAGGTTAAATTGAATAAATAATATAGAGATGAAAGTTTATTAAGTTAGCAGTTATAAAATTAGGTACGAATACATAAATATATTTGAAAAGTATTTTTATAATGAGAATAGTATAAATATGAGATTTGTATATTTGGTATTTATGAAAATATAATAGAATTTTTATTTTGGTGAGAAACAAATAAAAGCATAAGAAAGTAAAAATGTTCTTTTACATATTTTAAATTTAAACACTCACATTTAAAAGTATTCCCTTTGATATTTCTCAAAATCAGCTGTAACTTTTGAAAAGCACCAAAAGAAACATATATAAATTTGTAACTTTTACTGTAGAAAAATATTAGAAATTAAAAGCCACAAAAATACCAAGTGGACCCTAAGTTTAATTTTTTGAGACTATATAGATTATATATATATATATATATATTGGGGAATTCTTTAATTTTAATTATCTCAACATGAACCTCTTAAATTATGCGTCAAAAATATTGAGCAATAAATCTACAAAAATTGAACGTGCATAGAAAAAACTCTTTCAGGGTCAAGCGAACAATAAAGGCAGACATAAACTAATTATAAAAGCAAGATAGACCAATTAATCACGGTCAAATCACTTCACTCATTATTATAATATAAGTATATTAGACGAAATATCTATTGGCAATTTTTTTAAAATTAATTTGACATCTGACTTCTTTGCACCAAATTTCTTGTGTTGACACTCAGACACAAGCAGAAATGAACGGTTTTTGAGCCGACAAACTTGAATGTATTTTATACTCCCTCCAATCCTATTTATTAAAAACAAAAAATTATTTTATTGGTATTAAGAAAAATAGTTAATATTAGTTTAACTCATTAATTAGGTTTAAATTTGATAATTTTTTTCTATTTTACCCATCTTTATTTTGCATGGAAAAACGTTATGCATTGTTAAGTGTATTAGATGTAACAGTAAATGAAGGGTAAAAAAGATATTTATTATTTAGTGAAATAAAAAAATATACCATATTTTTTATATTTTGGAACCAAAAAAATCTTTTTAAATTTTCTTATAAACAGGACCGGAGGGAGTATATACAAAGCAACGCTTGGAGGGATTTTAAAATTAGACTAAATTAATAAAGTTATTAAAGTATGATTCATTAATTTAACTATAATTGAATTATAATTGAACTAATGATAATTATATATATATTATTTTATATATTAAAAATGTAAGATAATAAATAATAATGAGTAAGTATTAATAAATTTTAAAATATATTATGACTAATTATATATAAAAACAAGTCAAATGTAACATAATTTTTAATTTGTTTAAAATATATTTATATAATTTTAATAAAATTATATGGTTTTTATTTTTATTTTTTATCTATTATATTAAAATTCTATAATTATAAATAATATAATGATAATATTTTAATAGAAAATATGTTGTTTATCATTGTAAATGATTAAGGATTCAAATTAGTTGATTGTTTGCTGTGTTAAAATAGAACCATAACAAAAATTATATATTAAATATTACATATTATAATTGAAATTACTTCTTAGTTGAGTACAGGAGGCACGTCAGCCATGTTAGAATAACCAAATTTCGAGGTGTAATTTTGCAAGTTGTGCTAAATAATACTCCCTCCGTTCCTATTTATAAGAAACAAAAAATTGTTTTACTGGTATTAAGAAAAATAGTTAATATTAGTTTAACTCATTAATTAGGTTCAAATTTGATAATTGTTTCCTATTTTATCCCTCTTTATTTTGCATGGGAAAACGTTATGCATTGTTAAGTGTATTAGATGTAACAATAAATGAAGGGTAAAAAAGAAATTTATTATTTAGTGAAATAAAAAAATATACCATGTTTCTTATATTTTGGAACCAAAAAAATCTCTTCAAATTTTTTTATAAACAGGACCGGAGGTAGTATATCAACAAGTTCAAATTAGTTCAACTGGAAATTCAGAATCAATTTTTACCCAAAATTGATCAGTTTAATTCAATTTTTAATTAAATTTGATTGATTCTAAATCAGTTGGTTTAATTCAATTCTTAACTAAATTTGGCTGATTTTAAACTAAATGGGTTTTGAGACATTTTTAGATTGGGCAGGTAGCCAATCTGTCAATCCATTGATTTTTCAGTTGATTACATAGAACATTAGTTCAATGTTTATTTAATTTTATAATGCTTGATATATTTTGAATATCATAGCTTTTTTTTCAAAGAAATGATCTTATAAATATTTAATATTATGATCACTAAATAAGGCACTTGTTAAAGCACATTAAATGTTTTGAATGTGTAATTATATTAATTGCTAAGTATTGATCATCTTTTAAATGCCATACAATTTGTATTGAAAATTTGGTTATTTGCTAAAAATGAGCATATTTGTTATTTTGAAGCAATATCTCACAGGCATAATTTTAATAAGACACTTTGAATAATGTACTAACTTTGACATTGTTGGAATTAATAATGTTTTTATTAAATGATGGAAATAAAAAGTAAACATTTTAAATTGTGTGCAATTATTTTTCATCTCTATCAAACGTACGTATCAAATAATAATACTATTGTTAATGTAGTTGCACTTACTCTAGCTAATACTCCATCAGTATTTTCATTTTCATGAAAATACTTATAATTAAAATCATAATTAATGTACATATCTCCAACATTGTCTTCATGAAATCCTTATAAATAAACATTGTGCTTTCTATCGTGGTAGAGGAGGCATGCCAACCATGTTGAAGGGACCAAGGTTCAAGCCACAAGGTTACAAGTTTTGTTAAATAATATGTTAAAAAGTTTAGACCAATTCAGCTATGAATTTAGAGCTGTTTTAATCCAAAATTAATTAGTTCAAATTGATTATTAATCAAGTTTAATCGTTCTAAATTAAATCAGTTCTAAGACATTCTTAGATTAGACAAATAGTTAATTTTTCGATTTTTCGATTAAACTAGTCAGTTTGGTTTTGATTATATGAAATACTAATTCAATGTTTATTTAATTTTATAATGATTGATCTATTTGTATATCATAGGTCTTTTTTTCATAAAAATAATTTTATAAATATTTAACACTATGATCAATAAACAAGGCATTTGTTAAAGCACTACCTTAAATGTTTTGAACGTGTAATTATATTAATTGCTAAGTATTGATAATTTTTTAAATGCCACACAATTTGCAATATCTGGTTATTTGCTAAAAATTAGCGTCTTTGTTATTTTAAAGCAATATTTCAAGAGCATAATTTTACTAAGACCCTTTGAATAATATACTAACTTTGACTTTGTTGGAATTAATACTTTTTTATTCAATGTTGGAAATAAAAAGTAAACATTTAAATTATGTGCAATTATTTTTCATTTACATCAAACATATGTATCAAATAATAATCCTATCGTTAATGTGGTTGCACTTACTGTAGCTAATACTCCATCAACTGTATTTTCAATTTCATGAAATCCTTATAATTAAAATCATAATTAATGTACATATCTCCAACATTATGAGATAGTTTCGTTGAGACAAAGAATATTTTTTTAGAAAAATGTATTTATTTTTCTTAAAATTTTGAAATAAATTTTAATTACGTTTCATCAGCTTTATATTTTTGCAAAAATTTTTCATATTTTCTTAAATGCTAACAATATTGAATTGCTTAACAAAGTTAGCTCTACCTGTCATGTATTTGATCCCACGATCATTAATTAGATGATGTAGACATAAATATTATATCATTTATATGGATATTTCACGACTTAATGTTATCCTCATATCTCTTAAATGTAATTATTTTAATTTTATTATCCCCAACCTTGGTAATTGGGACTCATTTTTTAAATGCAGGTGCCTTTTTCTTAATATTTTTAAGTAAAAGTTATTATTGAAAACTATAAAATAATATTATTTACTCTAAAAAATTATATATTTCAAAATATCTAATGATTTAATATTTGAAATGTCAGGACAATAATATTTTTACGCTTTGTTTGGATGGGGGAAGAGAAAAAGAGAGGGAGAGAAAAGAGAGGAGAAGAGGCGAGAGAAGAGAAAACTGAAAATCTCCCCTGCGTTTGGATGGAGGGAAGAGTGAAGGGAGAGAAAACATATAAATAAATAAATATATATATATTAATTTAATGTAATAATAAATTTATTATTATTTTAAATTTATATATATATATTAAAAAATAAGAATAATAAAAGATATAAATTAATTAATTTAAAAAATATTTAAAAAATTATTTTTGAATAAAACAATAAATTTTAGTAAAAAAATATATATTTAAATTTTAAAAATATTTATTTTTTAAATTAATTAAATTAATTTTATAAAAAATATTTATAAATTATTATTTTAAAATTATAAATATTAATATTATTTTAATATATATTAATTAATTTAAATATAAAATATAATAAATATTATAATATATATTATATTATATATATAATATAATATATATATATATATATATATATATGTGTGTGTGTCCGACTGCAATGCAGTCGGACACACATATATGTCCGACTGCATTGCAATCAGACAATGTTGTCCGACTGCAATGCAGTCGGACATGGCTGAGACCAACTTGCAGTCGGACATATATGTCCGACTGCAATGCAATTGAAATTTTTTTTTTAAAAAAAAATTATATATCGTTTATATATATATGTGTGTTGCAGTCGGACATGGTTGAGACCAACTTGCAGTCGAAATTTTTTTTTAAAATTATATATCGTTTATTAATTTTTATATTACAAAATATTATTATTTTGTAAAATATATTAATTAATTTAATAATAAAAATTAATTATAACATTAATTTTTTAATTAACTAATTACAATATTTTAAAAGATTTATTAAATATATATATATTATTATTTTACGCAGTAATACCCGTTTTTCCCTCCAATCTCTCCATTTCGGAGAGGAAAAAAATACATGGGACTCACCGTACTTTTCTCTCCATTTTTTCTCTTCTCCCCCGTTTTCTCTCCGAACCAAATGAGAGAAAATTTCATTTTCTTCCCCCTCCCTCCCCTTCCCCCCACTTTTCTCTCGATCCAAACGCAGTGTTAATGATATTGGTGATTAGAATTACATACATCTCATTCTTTTTATTTATTTCAATCTCTAGTTTGAATTTTTTTTTAATACAAAAAAGAATCCTACAAAAGAGAGTGTGATTAAATAAAAATAGAACCCATACAGGTAAGTATTATTGAGCCGAACAAAACCCCTTTCTATTTAGGAGAAGATCCAAAATCCTTAATTTTGGCAAAATATCGCAGTTCTTTGTGAACAAATTTTCGGTACATTATATACAATATACCTTCCTGTACACCTAATAAAAATGTATAAAAGAATATTTATGTTTTTACACATAAAATTATGGTTTTGTTTAATTAGAAGATATAATAGTAAAAAGAATATAAAATATGAATAGATAGGATAAGTGAGATAAAAAATAATTATTTTATTTTTATTTTTTAAAAAATAATTTAATAGATGTAATAATAAATATTAGATAAATTATATAAAAGATTACGTTCACAGTTATGAACCAAACGAAGCCTATCTTTTCACCCCGTCCTCTTTGATATCTCTTGTTGTCACAGATTCTATTGCCGAGGAGGGTGTTCGGCTGAATTTTTTTGTTGCTTTGTATATGTATGATTTTTATTTATTTGTTTTATCGTTTGTCCTTGTTGTGTTCCTGGCTTCTGAAAGTTATGTCAAGAAGAAAACTTATGTGACGAGAAAAAGGAGCGTTTGCCGGTTTTCAAAATATGGTAGCAACAAGGGGCAGCCTGAACTCGTCGGCACGTTTGTCACTCCAACTTAACTTGCATAATGCACGTGTCCCACCTACTCAAGGCCACGTGTCAATTCAATGCCATGTCGCCAAATCCCAATTGCTTGTCACCAATTCTCCAACCAATTCAACAACGGCCCCACATTTTCTACATAATTAATTAATTACCCACCAGCATCTATTTTGTTAACGAGTTAAACAAATAGTTAATCCCAATGGGAAGTGAAAATAACAAGAACCCCTTGGGGGAACGAAATTCTTTTGCAATCATCTCTGCTTTGAAGACAGTGTGGTTGAAGCATTTTCCTTTTTCCCTTACACGCATATATTCCTTTATTTGCCGCAAAACTAAGCACTTTCACTCAATCCGCTCTTCTTGTCTTTGCTTCTAAACATTCTGATCCTGCGATTGATCCCTTTGTTTTTTTCGTTCTAAGTTTCTGAAATTTCTGGGATTTTTTTTCTTATCATCTGATAAGTGATCTTTGAGTGCCGTCTGGGATTTGTTCAAGTCGGATTGGACGTTTTCTGCTGCGTTTGGTTAATGAGAAACTGCCCAACTACCTGAGAAAGTCAGAGTATTCCGTTTATTCTTATTGGTCCTCTATTGACTGAGAAAATAGTTATAGGAGTTCAGAGGCCCAGATAAATTCAATTTCCACTAATTTATCTGGGTTTTTGTTTGCCAGTCATTGGAAGCTTTTCTTTGGGAAATCAGGGTGTGAAGAAAAGAGGAAGAAGAAGAAGACTTTGGGTCTTATTTTTATCATCTGATACTTCCTTCCATTTCCTCGGTAACCAAACGGAGGAGAAGCTACCCGTAGGCTCGAAAAATGCTCCGTACTGCCCTGCAGTTTGGGGGTGTTCGGGGTGAGGATCGGTTTTACATTCCGGTGAAGGCAAGGAAGAACCAGAATCAGCGAAAACAAGCTCATAGAGCTAAGAACGGGGAAAGTGAGTCTGCTGATTCAACTCCAAAGAGCAAAGATGTTGCTTCTGAGAATAAGAATTCCAATGAGCCTTCACATTCATCGACAAAACCTTCTTCTTGTCCATCTGTAATGCCTCCTTGTAATATTGATAGGTTTTTGGAGTCTACAACGCCATTGGTCCCGGCTCAGTACTTCTCTAAGGTTGATCTAGTCATTCCTTTTTATCTTCAATGACTCATAGTCTTTGATTGAGAAGTAGTTACGAAAATAAGTTGTATTTTTAGTTTTGATTTTAGCTTTTTCGACTTGAGGGTACAACAAGCACCATTTACGGGATTTGTCTGGTAATAAATGTATACGCTGCAGATGGAATATTAACTATCAGAAACAGTAGACTAGTCACTGCTTTCATCCTTTTGCTGCAAAGTTTGATATCCAGAATTCATTAGATCACCATATGAATTTTGACTCCTTTTTATTCTGTTTGTGGCTGTAGACAACAATGAGAGGCTGGAAGACTTGTGATGTTGAGTATCAGTCTTTCTTCACCCTGAATGATCTCTGGGAATCGTTTAAGGAGTGGAGTGCATATGGGGCAGGAGTCCCTTTGCTACTTGATCAAAGTGAATCTGTTGTTCAATATTATGTTCCTTACTTGTCGGGTATTCAACTATACAGTCAATCTGCTGAGAAGTCAAATGCCAAGTCAAGGTATTGGCATATCCTATGCAGAATCTCTCTATCTGTCTCTCTCTCTCTCTCTCTCTCTTTCTTTAAATAGATATTACTCCCCTTTTCTGTCTCTCCATGATTTGTCTGTTTAATGCGATGATTTAGTTGTTAATGCAATACTAGGTTATGCTTGGTAGTTGATAGTGCTGGTTGAAAAGTGAAAGGAAAAATGAAATTTGTGCTTGCCATAGACACAGGAAGCGCAAGAGTTCAAAATGGTTTCCGCCTCAAGGTGAACACCAGGAAAAAAGAGACTGTAACCTGCTTATAATAGAAAGTCAGATGGGTTTGACTCTGGTTTTTGTTTTCCATGGAAATTTGGCTAGCTTTTCATTGCTAGAGCACAAAGTAAAATGAATGTAATTGTAATTATACAGTTTCATGCTTTCATCCATCTCCTTTTTAATATGCAGTTCCTTGGTTATTGTGAAACAAATGTATACATACTCAAAATTGTAAAACCTTTTGTGCTTTTTTCCTTCTCTATTCACCTAACTTTTTTGTGCTTGGACAAAATTTGAGAGCTCTCTTCTTTTTCTCCCCCTTCCTCTCTCTTCTCTAGTAAGGAAGAGTGAAGTGGATCCTTGTTTCTTTATAATTGAAGAAGTTGTAAATTTGGTTATATAATGGTTTACAAGGATAGGTAAAGCAGTTAATACTGCTTCTGTTCTGATATATATTTCTTGACTTTTACAGTGATGTGATTACTAAGTGATAGTACCATCTGCTTGAGAAATTTCCGCTGGTCTCTTTGATTTATAAAAAGCTAGGAAATTGGACAGAGTGGGGAATTCTATGGAGTAGTGTCTTTGGTTTATGAGTTATGACATGGCAAGTTTGAAATATAATTTGACGGTTTCAAGTGATAGTATTCAGTTGAACTCATTGGTGGTTGGTAAATAAATGTGTTAAGCAGTCAGAGAGTCACTCAAGTGGGGTTCCTTAATTGGCCTAAAGCAGGTGGGCAGCTGCTCCTGTTTAGTTTGTTTGTTAATCATTCAGGCTGATTGTTGGGGTGAAATTCGCTGTTAGCTTGAGGAGTGAATTAAATGGAATATGGAAATGCTGGGTGTAAGGTGCTTAAAGGCAGCATTTGAGGGTATTGAATCTCCTCTTCATACGCCAAATATGATGGGAGTGAACACGGGGAATATAACAGATAGAGAAGAGTGAAGATGAGCAATGTATCTAGACATACATGACATCTTGATATTTCTATCAATTTCTTCTCCTCCCTCTGCATTCTTCTGACTTACACTCTTGCCAAGCAGAGTCTCAAATTTATGAGTCACTTTAATGGTTTGACCTAGTCTGTGTATGCTATTAATTTTTTATTTGTTCAAGACAAAAGATGGATTCACGTAAGATTTTTCGATTACTATTGGTCTGCATCAAGGGTCAACTTTGAGCCTTTATCTTTTTACTTTGATATTGGATGTGCTTATTGAACATATCTAAGAGCTCATATCATAGTGCATGCTTTTTGCAGTCGACATAGTCCTAATTGGAGAATCAAGAGAAGAAATGAATGAGAAGTTAGAGATGTGGAGATTAGCTTTGGAAATGCATGAATTTCGTTTGAGTAGGAGTAAAATAGAGTATATGGAGTGTAAATTTAATAAGAGACGAATTAATTCTAGTGCAGAAGTGAAAATTGGAGAACATACCATATCACAAGTCATACAGTTTAAGTATTTTAGATTTATCATACAACGTGACGGGGAAATAGAGAAAGATGTAAAATATAGGATTCAAGTGGAGTAGATGAAATGCAGGAGTGCTTCGCGCGTTATTTGTGATAGAAGAGTACCACTCAAATTTAAGGGTAAATTCTACCACACAGTTATAAAACCTGCAATGTTGTATGGAATTGAGTGTTAAGTGAGAAAAAGTCAACAAGAGAATAAGTTTAATGTTGCATAAATGAGAATATTGCGTTAGATGAGTGGATATACAAACAAAATAGAATTATAAATGAATATATTAGAGAGAAATTAAAAGTTGCATCTATTGTGAAAAAATTATAGAATCGCGATTTAGATAGTTTGGATATGTGTGGAGGAGACCTATAGGAGCCCCAATTAGGATAGAAGATCAGATGGAGAATAATCTAATATTTAAAAGTAGAGGGAGACAAATAAAAACTATAGGAGAAACTATTAAGAGAGATTTAAACTTAAATAGTTTGTCTAAGAATATAATTTACGATAGGACTTTATAGCGTCGATTGATTGTTGTAACCAATCCCACTTAGTAGGAAAAGATTTTGTTGTTGTTGTATTATGATGCATGTTTAAGAGATCAATGTATTGACTGCTGCTTTCACCTTGTATGTGTGTGGCTACTGATTCCTGTATGCATGTTCGTTGTGTTTCTGTGTCTGTTTATTTATTTATACTACTTTCATGTTATTTGACCCATTTTTTCTACTTTTATGCAATTCTTAATGTTATGTATTTCAATGTAAACTGTATAGTATGTTTTTCAGCTTGCAGGAAGATCTAATTTTCTTATTTCATTAGGTACATTGGTGAAGATAGTGATGGTGATTACTACAGGGATTCAAGTAGCGATGGAAGCAGTGACTTTGAAATAGGAAAAAGGACTGAATTATCTGTGGCACAAAGAAGTTGTCAATATGTTACAGGTGATGGCCCTTTTCACATGAGAGGGTTGTCTGTACATGATAAACACAATGCAATGCAAGAAGGATTTTCTAGTGATGACAGTGAAACAGGAAATCCTCAAGATCTCCTTCTTTTTCAGTATTTTGAGCAAGACCCTCCTTATAGCCGTGAACCATTGGCTGACAAGGCTAGTACTGAGCTTAATTAATATGTAATTTATTTGCACTTGATATAAGTGGTGCATCTTACACTTATAATATTTGGACAGATAATAGATCTTTCACGCCATTATCCTGGCCTCAAGTCATTGAGAAGTTGTGATTTATTGCCTTCCAGTTGGATATCTGTGGCATGGTAAGATTAACTGATATAATATTTTGGTGATGATTTTTTGTGTTGATTAACATTCTTTAATGTTATTTTCTAGGTATCCTATTTATCGAATACCCACAGGTCCAACATTAAAAGATTTGGATGCCTGCTTTCTAACATACCATAAACTCCATACACCCTTGACAGGTAATCATTGGTTGTTAAGCCTATGTTTGACATGTGATGGCATGTTAGGCCTTGCTGATAGAGATTTAGTGCTAATTTTGGATCATTATTTATAGATTTAACAATGTAATTTGAAATCTTTTCCTCGTTTACCCTTTCAGTTTCTTACCTTTCAGAAACAGAAAATTTATGCAAACAAAATATTTCCATTTTGTCATCAAATATGAGAGACGGGCATGTGTTGTAATGGTGTGCACTCATTGAACTGCATGTTTAATCTTTCATTTGGGTGTCTTAAGTATCCTAAATGGTACCACAACATTTATTACTCAAAATATCATATTCAGCTCTGTGTGCGTATTTGCGTTCATTGAAATAAGTACTGCAAATTTTGGCTAATGTGAATAACATCAGGTTGATTACTTCTGCGAACATTATAAGGGATCGGGAAGGGAGAGGATGAAAAGAGAGAGAGAATATTTTTGTTAAATCATAATTTTCTCTGGGAGAAGAGTGAGGGAGAGAAAATTTTTCCCTTTTAGGTCAAAATATGCCAAGATCAGTTTGAGAAGATGTAGGTTTTCTGGAGGCTTTCAAGCTATGCAGAGTTTATTCTTTTCTTTCCACTGAAATGTGGCAGATGTTCCAACTAAGCATGTATCTACTGACCTTAGTGGACTGATCACTAAGAATGATGTTTCAACTTATTTTTCGTTTGACTCATCCTTTCTCTGATTTTCATTTCCCCCTTGTTTTCATTATCTGGAGTCCCTCAGTATGGACTCTTCCTGGATATTATCTTATATATATATATATATATATATTTTAAGAATAGGGTGATGTAATGGGAAGCATGAAACTCGAGGAAACACTATGATTTGAAATTACAAAGAAAAAAAGAAAATGATTCTATTAATACATGACTCAAAATGCTGATTGATGTTACGTCTGTTGTTATGAAGAAATAACATTTTCTTTTTTCTTTTAAACTGTCAATGGTTATTTTATCTTCAGAAATAAATCATTGATTAAATTTTGTAGGAAGTGGAAGTACTCAGGCTCAGGCTCCAACATTGGTTTTTCCAAATGAGATGGATGGAGAACCACAGATTTCTTTACCCCCATTTGCAATGGCCTCCTACAAGTTAAAGGGATCTATTTGGATGCAAAATGGACTTAGTGAGAGTCAACGCACAAATTCCCTGTTGCAGGATGCAGATAAGTGGTTGAGACTGCTGCAGGTGAACCACCCGGATTATCAGTTCTTCATATCGCATGGCAAGTATCACAGGTGATCAATGAGATGACATGTCAATCCATCCTCCTGGTTAAAACTATTTGCCTTGAATTTCTATGTTAATTCATGGTGCAAACTTATTAAAAGATTGTGATGGCGTGGGGAGTACATAAATGTGGGTTCATGTTACATGCATAAGCAGCACAAAAGATGGAGAAGCTAATTTCAAGTGAAGGAAACAGAGATTACTAAGACGAAAATTGAAAAAGAATTAAAGTTGTCTTATATGGTTTGAAAAAAAAAAAAAAACCATCACATGAAAAGGAAGTCCCCAAGGGAGAAGGAGAAAAAGCTAAGGATATTGCAAGGTTGGCCCTGGCTACAGGTGATCATGGGGAAGATATGGGGGCTTAAGCTAAGGCTGTCCAAGCTTTTTCAGTTAAGTAGTGGTAGATATCCCTTTAACTTCTAGACTTCAATATATACAGATAGTTATGTTTTGATCATAAAAGAAAATGGGAAAAATAGTGAGAATTTGCTGTATTATAAGGACCAATTTTACCTCAATATCTGATGAACAATTGTTACGTGGAGAGAAAGGAGAGGAAAAGTGGTACAGTACAATCTTTTGCCACTTCAGATCAGTGTTGTACTCTTTAGTGTTTGATGATTGCCTCGCCCGAGGTGGAACAATATGTATGTTTGGTTCTGCTGGTAGAGTCAGTGGCAGCAGAAGGCTTGGTGATGGCGTCCAAATTAGCTGAGCTGAACATCTGATGCTAAGGAAATTGGTGACCGGATATATATTATTTGGGGAGGCTTAATTTTTCTATATAGTATGCGTCTCATGTTTCTGAATTTACAGATATTTGTAGAGAATTGTAGAACTTGATGGATAATATTTGCTTGGTGATGCCACAGCTCTGTTGATATCCCTGAATTCCAGTGTGGTCATCCTACGCTTTCATTTTTCAAGTATTTTTGGCACTGGTCTGTTATCTGGCCAGCTCTCATGACATTTATATTATCACCTTTGTGATTCTTTATGATCTAGATATGGTTTGTTTGATGAGCTTCTTTTTCATTTAAGCTTAACCAATGCTTCTGCAAAGCTACCTTTTCTAAGGATTGCATTAGAAGTTGCCTGTACTTAAGAACTTGCGTTGGTGTTTATAGTTTCTGTTGTGCCACTGGCGCAGAGTTCTCTGGTGGGCAAAGGTTCTACCTGGTGCAGAAGCTAAGCTCTTCGTTTGAGTTCTACTTGACAGAGTAGTAGCTTAGGATAACAACTTTGTTTAGATCGGAAAAATGTCATATTTCTTTATCAAAATTCTACTGGGGATTTCACAAAATGATTTTCTTTAAAGCAATGTAACATTACATTCTTCTTCCAATCTTGAGGCGGAACCATCCTTGATGAACCTGCCAGTTCATGCATGTTTGGCTAAGCATTCACAAGCCATTGTCATGGTAGTCCGAGGGAAGATTCAGCTCAAGAGTTGCAAGAGTTTTCTATAGATTGAGACTACGCCCTTTTTCAATATCCAGAGAAGAATGACATTCTGGCGCTCGGATCATTTGCGCTATTTTTCAGCATAGCATATTAGCATTGTATGTTGTTCCTTCAAACAAGGACTGGGATTTATTATTTTTTTTAAAAACTCTATTTACGACATTTCACGTGAAGAAAAGTTATTTTCAGGAAGCGTGCAACCTCATTAAAGCTATAAGCTCCACAAGACGGAGCCTTGTACCGTGTCCAATGTAGCACTGGAGCCTATCTTCATTACTATGGCATCTTTTTTATAGATATAACAGGAGGGCCTTTTCATTATTAGACTGGATTTAATGATTTATATTAATAATAGATCTGGAATTATAAACTCAAATAATTAAGGGGCGTATTATGACTTTTTGCACCTCGTGTATTTTTAATGAAAAAATAAAAAGAAAATAAAAAATTATAATTAAAATAAGATATTATACCATGTAACTCTTTCTAATAAACAGTATCATTTAGTCTCGAAAAAAAAAGTTATCTGATAAATTTACAATTAGCTATTGATTGTGATATAAATTACAGTGTGAGACCTACTTATAAAAGGAGAGAGTTTTTATTTGAAGAGAAATGGTATTTTCACATTGTACATTTTTTATAACTTTTTTTATTAATTTAATAAAAAAATTAATGGTGCAAATATTTAAAAAAAAACAGAGAAAAATCATTACATTATGGACATAGGAAAGTGACTCTTAATACAACATAAAGAAAAGTTGAATGCAAAAGTAAAACATATATACAAGGATTGAGATCCCAAATGTTACAATTCAATCTATTTACGCGTGATAAAAAGACTGAGATTTCTTCGTCGTCTCCAACCGTATTGAACTATACGCACACTAATATACATACATACATACATATATATATGATTTTGAGACTTTTTGTCATTTGATTTATATATTAATGAAAATAATAAATTTAAGAGTAATTACATAATTTTTTTTTGAATTTTGTTTAAATTATATAGAACTTCTCTCTATTTTTAAAATATACATAATTTTTTTAAACAAAAAGTTATATTACACTTTAATCTAATTTTTATTTTTTTATTAAAATACCTTTTATTAACTTGAATATATATACATTTGGATGTTAAGTTGAAAAAAAAATTCAATCATTTTTATTTTTACTTGTGTATATTTAGATATGATACAATTTGTATATCTAAATTAATGGAAGATGTTTTAATTAAAAATTTAAAATTAAACTACAGTATATATTTTAAAAATAAATGAGATATTTATATAATTTTAATGAAATTAAAAAAGTTTCATATAATTTATTTTAGATATACATATGACATTAATTAATAAAAATAATTATTAACATAAAAGAGAATAAAAAATTATTTGATTGCATGTCAAATCACATACAAAATAAATTAAAAATTGCGTGTCAAACTTTTTATGCTTGAATAAGATTTTATTTTATTAAGATTTAATCAAGGCAGAAATAGAAGGAAATGAGATTCAGGGGTCTGCGTACAGTTCTATCTCCTTCTCTTTGGCTTATGGTCATCCAAGGAGGCACCTGTTCTTTACAATAAAATATTACGCATAATAAGAAATAATACAATTATTCATTCTGTCAACTCACTTGTGTCATTTTCTACTAAATAAAAAATCTAAAATCAAATATGTGTGTATTGATAATTTTTTTTTTCAAAGGATAAATGTACTAAAATGTAATTACGCAATATGAAAACTCGAAAAATGTAATCTATATTGCAACTAATCAAAGCGTACTTTTTTCGCTTTTTGTCGTTTTTTGTCTATAGAAAACGTTATTTAACAAAAAAAGAGGAAGCTAAAAGCCGTTAGATTTTCAAATGGGGCCCACTTCGTTTCTTCTGGGCTGGCAATGGCAATTAACTCACAGAAACGTTCATAAAAAATAGTAATAATAATAATAATAAATCCATGAATTAATTAAATAAAAAAAAAGATTGCGAGAAAGAGAAAAACTAGCCGTTAGGGGTCGCCCAATTCAAATGGAGTGGTCGCAGACAGACTCAAATGGCTTTTCATTTATCTCATAAAGAGAAAGACAAAGGCCGATTACTCTTCAAACCCTAAAGAGAACCCAAATCGCTCTTGAAATTTTCTGTGACGCTCTTACTACTCCCATTTTCTCTCTCACATCCAGGCCCTAATCGGCAGCTACTCTTGATTTCTTCTGCCCTGCTTGAAGAAATTACTCAAGTTTTCACAGACTCAAGTATAGGTGAGTACCAGCTTCAGTTTCCTTATTTTGCTGGATTTCATTTTGGTTATCTTAATGAGGTTTCGGGCTGAGTTTGGTATTTTTTTTTTCTTTTCCTGTAATATTATTGACTTTCCTTTTTCGTGTACTTGAATTTTCTGGTTGTGTTTGATGCTAAAAGTTGGGATAAGATCGAAGGAACATTACGATAAAAATCTTGCCTTTTTAATGTTTTGTGTCCTGTAAATTTTTCTCTCTTGATTATATGTTTAAGATTTACATGATTTGGGTTTAGACTCTGTAATGCGTCAGTCTTCATCATTTGGCATATTTATTATTGATTATTGATAATCGATATACATAATAATGCCTTTGATTTGAGGAACAAGGAGTTAATTTTTAAGGGTACGAGTGTCTAATCAAAAGAAAAAACAAGGGATAGGGTTATTGATCTATACGTCATTTTGATATGGAATGAGGTGGGGGGTCCGGGATCTAATGCATTTGAAACTGTCAATTTCATTTCTTGAATAAAAATTGAATTTACTGTTTCCTATTTATTGTCATGTAATTTACGTTTATTTGAAATCATTTTTCGTTGATCCTGAAAGAATTCAAGTGCTGAACAATAAAGTCTATGCCGGGAAGGCCATTACAAAAGAGATTGATATGAATCATTATATAAATATCAATAGTATACAACATATATGAAGAACTCCCCCCTCCCTCTTTCATTTTATGTGGAATAAAATTTCCATCTTTGTCAATAATTAATTATCTAAAATTCCTATTTCTATTTTGTAAACTTTTGTGAGTCTACTTAATATTTTTCTGGCGCTGCCATTCTACTGTAGAAAATGACTGTCAGGACACCTGGAACACCAGCTTCAAAGATAGATAGGACACCAGTGTCGACCCCTGGAGGGCCAAGAGTTAGGGAGGAGAAGATTGTGGTGACAGTAAGGGTCAGGCCTTTAAACAAAAGGGAGCAATTGGCTAAAGATCAGGTAGCATGGGATTGCATTGATGATCATACGATCGTGTATAAACCACCAACACATGAACGTGCAGCTCATCCAGCCTCGTTTACTTTTGGTATTACAGACACTGGAATAGCATTTCTTACTTATTACCACTTTGTAGTTCCTTTGATCTCTTCTAATATAATCCCATGTAGCATTTTAAACAATTGTTGATGTGGCTTTATCTTCGTGCAGATAAGGTTTTTGGTCCTGCTTGTTTGACTGAGAGTGTGTACGAGGAAGGTGTAAAGAATGTTGCATTGTCTGCCTTGATGGGCATTAATGGTATAGTTTATATTTTTAATCATATATTGTAATCTATCGTGTTTCTGCATTATATAATTATCTCGTGTCTTCTTGTTGCAGCAACTGTTTTTGCTTATGGACAAACTAGCAGTGGGAAGACATACACAATGAGAGGAATAACAGAGAAGGCTGTCAATGATATATATAATCATATAATGAACGTAAGTTTTGTCAAAGTTGCCATAAGGGAAAACTATGCTTTGTTCAGCTCTTCTAACTCAAGCAGATAGAAGATTAGATACAGCTTTGGAGGTTATGCAATTAAGTCTAATCTTTTCAATGGCATGATTGCAGACCCCAGAGCGAGATTTTACCGTAAAAATATCAGGACTAGAAATATATAATGAGAATGTTAGGGACTTGTTAAATTCAGAATCTGGTCGCAACCTGAAGCTTCTAGATGATCCTGAGGTAATCAAGCTTTTGCAGTTTTAATTGAAGTTGAGGAAATTCCCATGGGAACTTACCTTTTCATGGAATTGAAATTTGATATTCTAACTACCTTCATGTAGAAAGGTACTGTGGTGGAAAAGTTGATGGAAGAAACGGCAAATGATGACAAGCATTTGAGACACCTGATCTCAATTTGTGAAGGTAAGAAATTCTTCGCTTGCACTTTGGTTAGACCGGTTTTCTCATTTACAACAGTGTTGTGATTATATTCAACGACTTTCTTATGTTTAGCTCAAAGGCAGGTTGGTGAAACTGCTCTAAATGATACCAGCTCACGGTCTCACCAGATAATAAGGCTGGTCAGTTTTAGCACTATAAATATCTGTTGTTACTCGTAGAAGAGGATCCTCTTTTCTTTCTAATCCCTCATCACTTAATTTGCTATGGAAAACATTTTTTTCTTTTGGTTTATTGCAGACAATTCAAAGCACTCTACGAGAAAATTCAGATTGTGTGAGATCCTTTGTTGCAACCCTGGTAATCCAGAGCCCAACTCATCAACTACTTTTAAATTTCTTAGATTAGCTCCTTGTTAACAATTACTCACCCGTGTTAATGACTGTAGAACTTTGTTGATCTGGCTGGAAGTGAAAGGGCTGCACAGACACATGCAGATGGCACCAGGCTCAGAGAAGGCTGCCATATTAACCTTAGCTTGATGACTCTTACAACTGTGATCAGGAAGCTCAGGTCAGAATCTCTGATGTTTACTCTTATGAGACGGTTTAGGTAATTCTATAATGGTCTGTGCCAATTTTGCAGTCTTTAGGACTCTCTCTTCTCTCTCTATAAATAATTCTTGGTAAATCTTACCCTTCCACTCGCAGAAAGCATCTTGTAATGGATTTATGACTCAGATGCATCTTTCTTACCACATCAAGTGACTGGAAAGCATTAAATTAAACAAAATGTTAAACAATACCTGTTTTAAATGTCTGCTTATGTAGACACTAGTATCTTTCCATAATTTTTTTTTAACATGATGTACTAATTCATGGAAGGTCTTGGAAACTGTCTAAAAATAGTATCAGTTGTTGATGCTAATTTCATTTAACAACCTGGTTATGATTATTAATTCAAGCTTTATCCCAGATCAAAGTTTGTCTTGGGGTCCATTTTGTGTTGTGTATGAGTTTTGGTTTAACCATTCTGTTGGAATTATATGAGGCACATTCTTCTGACAGCTTGTTTTCATATCTTAAAGCAGTGTTGGAAAAAGAAGTGGTCATATACCTTACAGAGATTCAAAGCTCACACGTATATTGCAACACTCCCTTGGTGGGAATGCACGCACCGCCATCATATGCACTTTGAGTCCAGCACTAAGTCACGTAGAGCAATCACGGAACACTCTCTTCTTTGCCACCCGTGCAAAGGAAGTAACAAACAATGCTCAAGTGAACATGGTAACTACTGATTTATAGCTATCTTTATGATTTGCTTCTATTTAACATTCAAAACACTAAATAATGAATGACGTATTCTTTATCAAATAATTTGCATAGGTTGTTTCGGACAAGCAGCTTGTTAAACATTTACAGAAGGAAGTAGCCAGGCTGGAGGCAGAGCTGCGTACTCCGGATCCATCTAAGGAAAAGGATTGGAAAATTCGACAGGTAAATTGGAAAACGATGCTGACCACCAAGAATAAGTATGTTACCATAGTACTGAATGAAGTTACCTATTCATGTCCAGATGGAGAGGGAAATTGAAGAGCTGAGACGCCAAAGAGACGTTGCACAATCTCAGGTGGATGAGTTACGCAAAAAACTTCAGGAGGACCAGCAGGTCTCTATCTCTTTCTCTCCCTTCGCTCTCTTCTCTCGTGATTCATTTCAACTGCCTTTAATTTTTATTGCCGTTTTACATTTCAGGTCTCAGGCCCACTTGAATCACCCCATCTTTCGGTCAAAAAGTGTCTCTCATACGCCGGTGCATTATCACCAAAACCAGTGCCAGGTGTTGGTGATAGAGCAAGGAACACAACATTAAGGCAGTCCATGAGGCAATCGTCTACTGCCCCTTTTACCCTCATGCATGAAATTCGCAAACTTGAGCACCTCCAGGAGCAGCTGGGTGAAGAAGCTAATCGAGCTTTGGAAGTATTACAAAAGGAAGTGGCATGTCATAGACTAGGTAACCAAGATGCAGCTGAGACAATCGCAAAGCTGCAAGCAGAAATAAGGGAAATGCAGTCTGTCAGGCCAGTATCCAAGGACGTTGAAGTTGGAAGCATGGTTGCTATTGACAAGAGTGTCAGTGCAAACCTCAAGGAAGAGATTACGCGACTTCATTCACAGGGCAGCACCATTGCAAATCTTGAGCAGCAGCTCGAAAATGTTCAAAGGTCTATAGACAAGTTGGTGATGTCTCTCCCGAACAATTATAAACAGCAAAACGATGATGCATCATTAAAGAATAAAAAAGAGCACAAAAGGAAAAAGTTGCTTCCTTTGGCTTCGAGTAACGGTGCCAATCGACAAAATTTCTTACGATCTCCCTGCTCACCATTATCAACTACTCAACAAGTTTTGGAATCTGATATTGAAAACAAGGCTCCAGAGCATGATGATATTGTTTCAAGTGAGACTCTGCCAGGGTCTGAGAAGGAGACTCCATCAAAGAGCGAAGAAGGTGGAGATGTTTCATCGAAGGAAAATAATTCAGGTTATCGACGCTCAAGTTCAGTTAACATGAAGAAAATGCAGAAAATGTTTCAGAATGCAGCAGAAGAGAATGTAAGAAGTATAAGAGCATATGTCACAGAATTGAAAGAACGTGTGGCCAAACTGCAATATCAAAAGCAATTACTTGTTTGCCAGGTATAAATGCTTTATGTCTTTCATATCCTTGAAAATCTTCCTGCACTGAAGCTATGACTTCCCCTTCATTTACGTATAGCGGTTCACTCCTGTCCTCTCATTCCTTTGCGTAACTAGGTGCTTGAGCTTGAAGCAAATGAAGCAAGTGGCCACAATGTAGAAAATGAAGAGAACTTTTGTGAACCAGAAGAACCGCAGGTTTCATGGCAAGTACTATTTAAAGAGCAGCGGCAGCAGATCATTGAATTATGGGATCTGTGTTTTGTCTCCTTATTTCATAGGACTCAGTTTTACTTGTTATTCAAGGGAGACTCAGCCGATCAAATATACATGGAAGTGGAGCTAAGGCGGTTGACATGGTTGCAACAGCACCTAGCAGAACTTGGCAATGCAAGCCCAGCCCATGTCGGGGATGAGCCTACCATCTCTCTGTCATCAAGGTTTTTTCTCTTCCTCACTCTCTCTCTCTCTCTTTCCTGAACAAATTTTATGAATGAGAATTTTTATTGACTAGAAAGTTTATATAATTTACAGTATCAGAGCCTTGAGACGAGAAAGAGAATTTCTTGCAAAGAGACTGACCTCACGCTTGACCCCGGAGGAGAGGGATTCATTGTATATTAAATGGGATGTCCCACTTGATGGGAAGCAGAGGAAGATGCAATTTGTGAACAAGCTTTGGACTGATCCCCATGATCCAAAGCATGTACACGAGAGTGCTCAAATAGTAGCGAAGCTTGTAGGTTTCTGTGAAGGAGGCAACATGTCAAAGGAGATGTTTGAGCTAAATTTTGTGCTGCCATCTGATAAGAGGCCATGGCTAATGGGATGGAATCCTATAACAAACCTTCTAAACTTGTGAGACATTGTTTGTATTCACGTTCCATTAAATTATTGTACATGAAAATGAATTTCCGCTTTTTCCTCTGAGATGTATTATTCAGCTCAATCCAAAATCATTGCTTTGAACAATTGTTTTCTCTAATAAACTGATCCATTTCATTTGGATTCCCATCTATAGTAATGTCTTTAATAAATATATATATATATATATATATTTGGTTTCTTAATACATAGATTTTGAGTACTTTTTCATTTAATGAGTCTCTGACTTAATATTTTTATATCTATTCAGCACCTTGAAGATCATGTTTTCTGTATTATATATGTATTCTTCATTGATCTAATTGAAGTGCTTCAAACTGTATGTGGTGATGAGGTCACAGCACTAGAAACTCAAACGTTTCACATACCCAAAGCATTGTAGTTACTATGGAGAAAAACATCAAATAATTGGGTAAAATTGACCATGTTAGAGACAAGAAGAAGAAGTTCACTGTACAAGATTCTTCTTGCATGTTCATCGACCTTGTGAAATAAGTAGCTGTTATGTTGAGCATTCCTACAAATATGAATTATGAACTATGTCTTAGCAGCTTCATTTGCATAAAACAAATTCTAGGAACATCAACCTGTGAACCCAAGCTTCTTCATTTACATTGCACAAATTCTAATGAACGGCCAAAATCAATGGTCAAGCTGACAAGAGAAGTATTGCAAAGCAGCTGTTTCTTAATATTTTGTATCTTGATCCTAAATAATATTTTGATCTTTCTTAAATAATTATTGAGAGATCGAGGCTTCATTCTTGGATGCCCTGTAGCTGATTTTTCCTTTCTTTTCTGAAGTTAGTTTTAGCTTGTTACTGAAAGTAAAATTGGATGGTTCACAATTACGTTATCTTGCAAACAGAACATTTCTGTTTGTTCTCAATGTCTGGGTAGATTTATATATGTGAGATGCAATTCTCATTATTAATGTTTACTCCTGAAATAATTTTATTGCATATACTGACCTTCACTAGAGCAATAACGAGATGCTAGAGAGAAAGTGAGAGAGAGAGAGAGGCTTTTAAGAAGCAAACATGATCTGACACTGCTTTGAATTATAAATACAGCCTTCAACAGCTACTGTAAGATGGGACCACACCAAGGAACAGAAACGGAAAACAATATGACCACAGCTTCACATCCATTAAGACTAGTTCATTTACTACTAGTGAACACAGATGATAGATCACACCAACTATGAGATTATTTTTATTCTAATATCTGACCAGAAAACACTATGCATCTAGCTGCATACTGTATGTAGGCAGAGAAAGTTTCTTTCAAGTTAAAACACTCAGCACCTTGGGTAGGGGGTTCCACAAGTGCTAGCAACTTTCCTGGCATTGGGAGAGTCCACAAACTTTTTGAGATTGGGATTCTTGAGGTATTGGCAGAGGCAGGGTTTCTGTTCCTTGATCTTGGAGCAGCAGAGCTTAGAAGGAGGAGATGAAGATGTAATTGCACTCACACATGAGCTCAGCTGTACTGGGCTGCATGTTAATGCCATTGAAACTTGTGCTTCAGCCAGGAGCAGCACCAACAGTGCACACAAAGCAATTTGTGATGCCTTCATTTTCACTAAAGGATGCCTAAGATTGATTGTGTTTGAATGAATAAGAGGGATAGTGAGATGCTCCTGCTGTACTGGTATGGTGCATTTTGGGTTGTGTTCCCACCCCTCTATTTATAGGGTAAGCCTAGTGGAAAGAAAATGTAGAAAATTAATTATAAAGGAGGAGTAAGTGATAGTTTGAGGAATTCTGATGTCATTGGGGTTTGGATTGGTAGTTGGTACGTAAAAATAATGTGAAAGCATGAGATGAAAGGTATGGGGGAAGGGGTTGGCCCACCACTTGAAAGACGGAAATTGCTTGGGTCTGGAGATATATCACTCAAATTACTGCTTAATGATTCCATTTAACGTAAACTATTTTTAGACTTGTTTTGCTGGAAAATACTTTATTTTATCGCTTCTTCATAGGTATCTGATATATGAACCTTTGAGACAATTATATCCTAAAAACTAGTTCATGAGATTAGAGAATCGAGGGTTCATCCGAGAACTTTGTAATTGAATCATAACAATGATTTTGTAACAAACATTAGAGATTATATAACTTTTTTTTAATTTAGATGTGCCTGTGTAATGTATCACATGGTCTGTTTTTTTCCCTCTCTCAAATTTGCAATTTTAGAGCTGTTAATGTGCACATTGTTTGTTTAAGAGCATATACTAGCACTACAAATAATAATATTATTGTGAGGGCAACCCCACTGGAATTAGTTGTTAAGGAATATAAATACAATTCTCATAACAATGTATGAACTAAGCAAGCTTTTCTAAATCCAAGAAACAAGATAACAAGTTTTATTAAGTGGGAGAAATAATTAACAAATAACTCACGATTTACATATAACAACACCTGGTAAGGGCTTTTTTTTGTTTTCTCTTTTTTCGAGATTGAAGACTTTCGGAACAGCTTATGCCACCAAAGTTATGAGTTCCAAGTATCATGACATTTTACCTTTCGGTGGAACTTCATAATCAAACCAATAATAACAGATAAGGTAGAACTGAGAAAGCTTCATAAGATTCAGTTTTTACAACGTTTTTCTGGTGTCAATTTGTTGTACAATAACTCTACTCCACAATAAAAAGAGGGGAAAAAGATGGAATGAAACTAAATTCCAAAAGATGTGGTTGAAATTGAAGAAACACTCAGACGTAAAAGTCTAGACAAAGAAATGGCTAATTTCAGAACCAAATGACATTGCAAAATAGTTGTTAAAGGTAAAGGAAGATTAATAATATCATTAGTGCTTTTTTTTTTCCTCTTTAACCAGGATTTATATCTTACATGTCATGTTTCTGCATCTGAAGGGCTTGGCGCCCAAATACGTATTGGTAAGCCTAGTGCAATAGGGAGTTACAAATTTTATGTTATGTGTTATGGAATATCCATGGAACTTTATTTTAGGTTTTTTTTTTAAAGATAATAGAATTTAGATAGAGTTTTGAATGTTTGTCATTAAGTTTTTTTTTTAAAAATAAAAACATAACTGATGATTTTTTTTTTAGGACTTAGTAATACATGATTGAATGTTTCAAGAAATGTTTAAAATAACTGATAATAAATATATATAAAACTTTGCCTAAATCCGGTATTTGCTCAAAACCTTTATTACAGTAACACAGTATGACTACACGTATGCCCACATATACCCACAGGAGGAAGAATAAAAATCATTTTAAATTTTTGTATTTCTTTTTCCTCTGCTGCTATGCATGAAAGATGGTGACCCACCTTTTCAGCTACTACGGTATCTTTCGGTGATGTTGATGTGAGTATTTGCTTACATCGAGCAATGCTTCATATTATTATGAGGCTACATGTTTTTATGATTAACATTGCTCGCACTTGGGAATTGGTGAGATCGGGCTTATAATCACTAGCCATCATGATAAATCACGCACTCAATAGTAAACGCTGAAATACATAGATTATATCAGGGGTAGCCATTATATATATTATTAGCAATGTACAGTTATTTGTAAAAAAGAAAATTAATAAAAGCATGCCACAAGCTGAGCTTCTCTTTGAAGTATTGCAATGGAACATCATCCCATTACATTACTGTATTCAAATGTGAGCAATCTAGTTTGGATTGTCCATGGAACAGCCTTATGATCATCACCTATCTAATGAAGCTTATACGTCGCTCTAAGTCCAAGTAGGTGTCATGCATATCAGAGACACATCACTAGAAGATCATCTTAGAAATGGGGGAGAAAAAGTGAAGGATAAATATGATATTTTAAATGTGAGATCTTTGTCTATAAAAAGACTACAAAGTTGGGACCTGTTCGTATTCAAAAGAATGCGCAGTTTTGCCTTTGTAGGCGAGGCGTCTTTGAAACTTTCCGTTTAGTTCAGGTATGCAGCAACAATCATTGATACAAGTGGAAGACAAAGCAAACCCCACTCCGATTTCCAAAAAGAAGGCTTCTTTTTTGTATATACTTTCTTCTCCTTAATTTTTTTTTTCTCATCAATGGAAATATACAGATGATCAAAGAAATAGACGAATTTACACTTGGAAACTCTAGTGTTACAAGAAGGGAAATTTTCTACTGAGAAAATTATATAACCTTTTTGGGCACAGGGAAACAAAGGGAATCCAAGTTTAACAAATTTTACTTTGTCATGCTTTTGTAACTAACATTACTCGAAATGATCTTAGTTAGCAGTTAACTGGGGTGTGCTCTAGTTTAAGCACGCCATACAACAATCATTATGGCTTACTTCTACAATAACTCTTTTGCTAAAGGTAAAAGAGACATCGATAAAGCATGAATTCACGCATTATCATTAGTTCTTACGGGATTAATTTGGTCTATCCTGTCAAAAAAAAAAGTGCTTGCTATCATCATAGGATGGGACCTTCGTCTAATGGCACCATTAACTTTTAATCTTCATGCTCACTTGATCATTGATGATTTTTCATCGTTACATTAGTCAATTTCTGTGTCTAGAGAGTGCTGCACAATCATAATTTCACAAAACAATCAGGACGAACTATGTTCACTGTATCAAGCATCCAACTTTACTTTTTTCTCAAGATTCATCGTCCTTTTCTTTATTCAATTTTCATCTACCCATTCATCCCCCTTTCGCTGGAAAATCTGAGTAAATTACTCTACGAAGTATGCTCAAAATGGCAATTAATGAATAGCAAAAACATAGATGTAATCTTTCATAGTCATCCCTTTTGTGAAACCAAATCCTTTGAATTGCAAGAAGATGAAGTGCCTCTGAAATGTCTCACATCTCTCTCATTTTAACTTTTTTAACATAATTTTTTAATAACAAAAACCCCTTGAAGTCTCTCAGTTCAGGGAAAATTCACATATCCTCACTTCAGAAGATCTGTGTGCTCCCTATGCTAGTAAACAGTTTCCTAGGCTTTGCCAATGTTCTTAGTGTTTTTTTAATATAAATCATAAAAAATGAAGTGATTTTGTGGTCAGAACCAGAAGCATGCAATATGATCGGAATACAGGCATGTAATGATGAATGACATACAGCAACTTTTTTTCAGAAAGTGGAATCCCAAGAGTAAAGAGCCGTCCATTCCACAAGATAGATAAATAGAAGGGTTTGCCTAAACCAAATTCCTGAATTTAATTTTACAACTGCTTCAAGAAGCAACAGATGATTCATAAGTGACTATGTTAACGTATGTTTTCTACTTGTATCAGTGAATGAAGTTCATGCAAGATTGTACATTTCACAATCTATTCGAACATTTGCAGTAAGTCAAGTTGGAACAGTTCGGAGAGGAAGATTTAAGAGAAAGTTCAGAAAGGACGATAAATTGATGTCAAGAAAAATTTTTGCCGCCACAACTACTTACGGTTCTGCATAATATAGGAATAGATTATTGTTTTTACTGATATAAGGGAAACGTGTGGAGGATGCACAGAAAATGGTTTGTAATTAGTATTATTTCAATGTACAATGGCAACCACAAAATAAATCATGGTTCAAAACGTTAGTTTGGAAATACAATATATTTAAATCGAATCAACAACTACCTACTAGCAAACATCTGTTATTTGGTCCAAGGCCGCTAGGGTACTTTTTTTTCCAACAAATAATCATAGCAATTGCCTCTGATAGCTACTTCCACTGCAGCAAAAATCTTCACTTATGTGTGTTATTGCAATTACCATCAACCAATGTCATAACGACACAACTTTATTAGCCAAGCATCAATCCTGTTGCAATTGTTATTCTATCTACGAGAAAGACTTTTGCAAAGGGCTGAGGCAACTGGTCCACTAATGCTTTTTGGGATTCATGAGTTTGTGAGAACAGTCGAAGTTCTCATTTCTGCAGATAATTTGATCAAGTTGTCGTTCAAAAATTCAACAATGTCACATATCAAGGGAATGATTCCACCCCATAAAAGTTGAAATAAATTTAAGATAGTGATAGACAGCACAAATATGCATTTCATTGTGATTCCATTGGAATGAGGGTCACTTTTAACGCCTAACATCATTTCAAACAAGTGTCAATGTCCAAAATTTAAAAACGTTATTTTTAACAATTCGGCCAAAGAAACCACTTTGTAACCATTGAGCTTAAAAAAAAAAAGCTGAGTGGCGCCAAAATTAACTCTTGACTATTAGAGGCCCCATAAAGGAAGAAAAAAAAGGAGAGATTGAATTTACAATAATGTGCCCAGGGTGTTATAATTTTCAATGAACAGCTTAAATAATGCAGTTAGATGAATGCTATTTCCAGAATGATCTGAACCTTTCAAGACCAGAGATTTTACCCTTTGTAATCATTTTGCAGCTATGCTGCTTTGGAGTGGAATTACAACATCAATCTAATTGCATATGATGTGCAGAGGGAAACTACCGACTTACCAAGCAATATTGTCCCAATGAAGGAATCCACCATGGCCTCTGGCATTTTTGAACTTATACGTGGCGCCTGAAACTGTTCAAAGAAGTAATCAACTCAAGCATCACTGGCTTGCAGAAGATACCACATCAAACTGTAAGAACCTAAAAATGAAGAGGACTGAAAATTCGGTAGAGAATACCTTCATAGCCCCCAAGGACTGGATCTTCCGACAGAAGAAGTGGTGTATCTAAGTCAATAAACCTACAAAGGTTTTGCAACATTCTATGAAATAGAACGCCAAAAAAAGTAGGGCATATTTCTCATCAATATTGGTACTTACTTGAAACATCCAAGGCCAGCAGCAAGGTGGCCAGCAAATCCCATAGCCAGTCGTGTCTCAACCATACCACCAATCATCAAATTTAATCCTGCAGCTTTTGCCATGTCAATAATATCAAGGGCTCCCACAACTCCAACTTTAGCAAGTTTGATATTAATAACATCTGCTAGATTTCCTTCTGCAATTCTGGAAACATCATCTAAACTCCGACAGCTCTCATCAGCTGCCACAGATACACCATATTTTTTTCTTGCCGTATAGCTAACATATCCAAGACCTTCCCAATCATCTCTATGAACTGGTTGTTCAAATAGAACTGGAGTTACCCCCATTTCTGCAATAGGAAAGTAGTTTTAAGTTCATAGCCAGCGCTAAAGGGGTTACAAAAATATATCAATGTATACGTGCATTATTAGTGTAATAATGTTGACAATCATTTGGAGCATATATGCAGGATGATGAGATAGCTCTATACATATACAGCTTTTCACCATGTAATTTTTCAAGAACCTCCACAGCTTCATTAGGGTTGTATCCCTCATTAGCATCCAGAATAAACTGACACTCTGGGTGGGCAACACGAATAGCTTGAAGAACTTCTACGTCTGAATTAAAATTTTTGCCCACTTTGAGCTTCAAAGTCTTAAATCCTTCTTTCCGATACTTTGAAGCCAATTTAGCTGCTTCAATTGCGTCAACAATTGGGATCTGCATATATAAGCTGGCTTAGATTTCTTTGTAGCAAGCAGAAACGTTTCACTTCTCTTTGTATCAGTTTTTTTGTAGATGAGAGCAAATATAAAAGCCTAAAACAGTTTTACCGGAAGATAGACCGTGTTGCAAATAAATGATAAGCATTTCAGTTTGAGAGTAAATAAGAACATTACTGTTATATCAGTGGTTACAGTAATTGAGGCTCCACCAAAAAGCCTCCACAGTGGCACGCGAATACTATTAGCGACAGCATCGATTAATGCCATCTCCACCCCTGCCCTAACCTTCAATATCACAGACTTCATGAGATTAAAAATTATTTGAAGTTACAAGTAAAGAGACATTTCTGCAAAGATAAATAGTAGGACATTTCAGAAGGCAATTGATAAATAGTAGTTTCCTGTTTTATTTAAAATTCACATTCATATAATCAATTGCTTCTTCAAAAGTGTGCAAAATCCCCAAATTCAAGAGTATTGATAGATTATCTCAGTTTTGCTGATGCATCTGTCTCCATTTGCTTCAAATATTATATATCATTAGTCCCCTTCCATGTGTTCCACATATGGTAGAATAAAGCATTTATTCATGCATTTCAAGCTCCTCCTCCTATGAAAACTCTCTAAGCATCGAAAGCATTGTTGTAGGAAGATTTGATAGGCTGGAACTTCATAATATATGTATTTAATGCCAAATTAGCCCTCTATCTTCAAGCCATTACAGTCATGGTGATGGTGATGGGTCAGTATATCCGTACCAGCCATACGGTAACTAGGCATTTGAAAAGCTTGAAAGATAATAAAAGCCAGTTCAACATAAACGAAGCCATTAATGCTAATTATGAAAGGAAACTATACTGAAACACTTTTGACTGCAAATTTAAAAGCAAACAATATCCCTCTTATTCAAGTTCAACAAACAACAAGCAGCTTTCTTTTATTTTAATGAAATAACATGCTACAGACAAAACTATGCTACGTTGCCCACTAGCTGGAGATTCTTGGGAGAACATCATATCCAAAATTGAAAAGAAGAGATGAAACAACTTCCATCTCAGAAACTGATTTTCTATACAAGTCACCGGTTTTATGACCTTGGCAGGCACACTCTTATATTGATTCCAGAACAAAAACAGGCTAGTAAGCTTCTAAAGCGTAATTTACCCTGTCGTATGGCCATTGTTTTCATTCAAGTACTCTGTGATTTCCACTTGAAAACTGTTGAACCACCGGTCATCAATTGAAATTGGGTCATAGCATTGGGTAGTGAACTATAATAATTTAACCTTTTTTTTTCTTAAAGCAACTAAGGAAAACAAAAGGAAAAACTCAAGCAAGTAAAATGCTATAGAATATTTGACGAGGACAAAAGTTGATACAGAATATGATGCTGGGTTGAAGATTAATTTATTTTTCTCAGATTAGCACACAATCCCAATCCGTTACCAAGTAAAAGATTGTGGATTCTAGAGATCATTCAAATTCAAGGTATATGTAATTGGCCACGTCAGTTTCAAAAGTAAAGGAATATGCAACAGAGCAGAACTATAAACAACCAGATGATTAGAATAACTACCAGTACCAATACAAGCAAAAGATAGGAAGAATGGAAAATTCCACCCAAAATCGTTACATGATAAAAATGATATTAAAGGATTTTAAAAATTGAAATTTTTTTAAAAGACCAGAAAGAGGATAAAAAAATAAATTATCACTAATACTTCTTAACTTACCACCAATACTTTCGAAAATTATAATGTAGTCTTTCTAATTCCCAATATTACAAGAGTCATTAAGAGAAATTTTAATCTTTAAATTGTTGTGTGTCATTTTTATCTTTGTGGCCATTACATGGAATTTTTCCTTAAAAAAATAAAATAAAAGCAAGCTCAATCTCACTCACCGAAGCGAACTCATGCCCTGGAAGAATACCCCCAATCTCCTCCATCATCGAGCCCAACGTCAGCGCAGGAGTTCGCCGCAAGAACTCACATGCCTCAGCAGCCTTGGCCATGGCGGTGGGTTGATCCTCCGCAGTAACATAAGGCAAGATTGGTGCCTCCCCCCACCCCACTGAACCATTCCTCAACTCAACTCTAATGGCCACGTTCTCCACCTTCTCTAATCTTGAAGAAGCGATCGTAAAAGGGGCGATCAACGGCACGTTCAATGGTCTGTTCTCTGCTCTTTGCACATCCACAGTGAACGTCTCCATCAAATTCTTAAACCCAAAGCTTGTGGGTGTTGCTGCAGGTGTCAAAGCTGACATCTTTATCCCAAAAGTACCGAACTTTTTGGCGAAGCTGGTGGAGATGTATTGGGATTTCTGGGGTCTGTGCGTGAACAGAGGAGGACAATAGAGGAGACTATTCGATAGTGACTTCATAGGGATAGTGTCCTGCATGTTAGACTTCGAGTGATGGGATTGGAAGGGAATTCAGGAGTAGATGTTTTGGTTACGAGCAAGTTTCTGTCAAGAAACATTTTTAATTCTTCCTTCTTGGAACGAAGTATCCGTCCGAGGGAGAGTTTGCTGGATAATTTTTAATTCAGAAAATGAGTGTCTGCCTCGGACCAATTCTGTATTTGTCTCTTCTTTCCGGCGAAATGCGTTGTCTGAACTCTGGATCACCTACCCAAGTACCCATCGCTCCTTGCACATAATAATGTTTTCTTCAGTGAATCATTATACCATGATATCTGTTTCGAAAAGACACATATTTCAACATACTACGGTAATCGATATCGTGACAAGTTATGATAAAATAGTCCCGGTGCTAAACCGAATAATGATAATCCGCTAATAAATTTGTTTCAGTTGAATTAATTATTATTATTATTATTATTATTTTGCGGTCTTTTATAGACCAAGCTAAAAAATGTACGGATGAAAACAGAGGAGACCGTGGGATAGTGTCTTCCTAGTAATTATGTCCTGCATCTTAGACTTCGCGTGATGGGGTTGGGAGGCAATTCAGGAGCAGATGATTTGAGTTTTGAGCAAGTTCCTGTCAAGAATCATTCTTAGATATCGATTGATATGTAAAATTGTTAAAAATAAAAATAAATAAGTAAAAATGTAATTGTTTATTAAAAAAATAATTTTCATTCCTTTATTTAAAAAAATAATGTGAAAAAAAAATATTATTAAATAATAATTATAAAAGTATAAACATTCTACCAAATTTTAATAACAAAAATATTTTCCCAATTCTGTCTTCTTGTGATTAATTATCTGTCCAAAGAAGAGTTTGTTGGGAAATTTTTTATTCAGATGAGTGTATGCCTCGGATCATTTTGTATTTGGCTCTTCTTTCATGAAAATGTGTTGTCTATGCTCGGGATCTCTTTCCCACGTAACTATAATGTTTTCTTCCGTGAATCATTGAACTGTGATTCTCTTTCGAATATAAACTAGTCGCATATTATGGTCATCGTGACAAGTTATGATAAAATACTCTGATGCTAAACCCAATAATGATAATCCACTAATAAATTTAAGTTGAATTAATTATCTTTTTTTTTTCTTTCATTCAGTAGGCTAGAAACTGTACACTGCCAGCTCATGTGTTAGGTGTAGAAGTCGTCTGATTTCTTTTGAGATTACTGATTTATTTATACTGAAATAGATTCTTCATAACTCAACGGTTATTTAAGAGCATCTGCTTCTTCTTCTTTTTAACTTTTTTTTTCTAACTTTCAAGTTAAAAAAGTTTATTTGAAGCAGGGTATTAAACATAATAGTATTCTTTATCTAAAAACCAAAACTTTTAACACGCTATTAACATTCTAGCAAATTAATTTGCTCTCGTTTCTGTTTAGGAATGAAATTCTGATCTGCTTACTGCTCCATTAAGCATTCCATTATCTAGTTTCTTCGTTTTCATTTTGGGTTCTTAATACAAACATGTCCGCTTGCCTGCTCTAATTCTATGTATGAACAGGACTGAATAATACCAATAATTATGTTAATAGAATTTTGGGTTTAAGTCATCTGGTGAACCATCAATTAATATATTTTTGTTTAATCCTACTACACCCCACTTTCATGATTATGCTGTATATATTATGATCTATGACATTGACTTCAGATTCAGTCCTTTCAAATTACATTCATTAATATCCACCATGAAACTAATAATTGACGGTATATGCCCAATGCGTCTCTTTGAATGCTGAGAGGACACGGTTCCTAAACCAAAAGACGTTGCTTCAGTAGGGGTGAATTTTATTGTGCAAATCCCATTTCTGTTAAAAGAAGCTGAAATAAGACGAGCACATTTTGTCCGATTTTATTGTGGACTTCAGTTCTTTGCAGTGGGTGTGGAAGTACTGCACGGTGCTTACTCTCCAAATAGCAGTTTAATTGGTTGATTCTAAATGTCACGTTCTGCAACGTGAGATTTAATTACAAACTATTATTTAGAATTATTCTGATCCTCACATTCTAAATCTACTTTCAACTGCTCTTTAAAAGTTATGATATTACCATCATCATTAATATTTAATGCTCAGTCAAGGAATTCCACGATAATAACATTGAAATCTTTTGAGTTAGCTTCCTTTGTTACACTGAGCTCTTGAAAACATTCTTCTTCTACCTTTATTTCCTCCAAGTTTTTTTTCCGTGATTTGTTTACTTAATAGAATAATTGCACTCACAATTTCCATAAAACGAAGGTCAACATTTTCTCTATTAGCCCTATGCCCCTTGCTTAAGATTGTCCAGGCTAATTTAGATATTTTGGGTACTTGCCATAATAATTTTAGAAGTAAAACATAGCAATAATATCCCAAAATATTCCCAAATAATTATTATCTGCAACTCAAGTTAACAAGAGTGTAAAATAGGATGAAAAAGGCTAAAAAAAAAAAACATATTCTAGAGTGTTAGGCATGGACAGGCACATGAAATCCATGTGTAAGTAAGGTTGCTGGCGCATGATGGTGGCTCTAGCGATGTGCTTTTGAGGTTAGACTGATTTGGACCTTGCCCTTCTAATGGTGAGTTTAATTGTTCAATTCTACGGCTAGAAGCATTAGTTTGGGTATGGACAAAGGTGGTTTTACGGTTTTAGTTGAGTTACTAGCAATGAAAACATGAACGGAACAAGAACATTGATTTGATACCAAATTGATACAGAACAATAATAAAAAGGGGAAGGAAGGAGAAAATAGGAGAAACAAAAAGGAAAAAGAGAGAAGTTGGGAGAGAAAAGGCCTAATAATAAGCTGATAATAATTCAAATTAGTCTAAAATTTCAACTTACACTACTATTAAGCTATTTATAACGAGCCTAAAATATTAGAGAAGAAGGAAAATAAATAAAATGTAGAAAATGCAAATAAAATTCTAAAAATATATAAAATTAAAATATTTTTAAACTATAATTTTGTTTATTTATCCATAATTTCTAATTCACATATAATTAATAATATTTTTCCTAACTTCTTCCCATTCTATATCACTCAAACCTTTTATCTTTTTGAATTGGGAGGAGTTGACTTTATTCTTTACATCGAATGGTTGATTCACTAGGTGAGGTAAGGGTGAATTGAGTACAACTGACTATGAAGATTAAAATGGGAAAGGAATTAGTGTGTCTTAAGGGGGATCACACTCTATCCAAGAAACTTATGTCACTCAAAACTATGATGAAATCCCTTAAAGGAACAAGACATGGCTTTTTAAATGAGTTTGGAATGTTAACAATGTGAAAAATGGCAAAGTAAAAAATTTCTCTAAAGGCTTAAAGCTTACTTCAAGAATTTTCTATAATATGTGAAGAGCCAAAGGGATTACCACCTGCTTGATCTCGAGATCATGTTATCCAACTCAAGTAGAGGGAGTAACCACTAAATATTTGTCCATACAATTATCCTTATTCTCAAAAGAATAAAAGTCAATGCCTAGTGAATAAAACGTTACTTGAAAGGATAATTAGACTTGGCAGCAACCAATTTCTAGTCCAATATTACAAGTAAAGAAAATGATGAGAGTTGGAGATTTTGTGTTAACTATTATGCTTTAAAAAAATTGTCATTTGTGACAAATTTTTTATATCTACCATTGATGTGTTGCTTGATGAATTGGGTAGAGCTTCTATTTTTACAAAGCTGGATTTGAAGTCTAGATATCATTAAATACACATCAAACCTAGTAATGTAAAGAAAATGGCTTTCAAAACTCATGAGGGGCATTATAAGTTTATGGTCATACCCTTTAGGTTGACCAATGCTCCCTTTATTTGTCAATTTTTTTATGAATGATGTATTTAAGAGGTAAATTAGGAGTTTATTTTGGCATTCTTTAATGATATCTTAATCTATAATACTAATTTCCCCTCTTATCTAGAGCATTTGAGGAAGGCTTTGAATATATTGAAGCAATATCAACTAATGCTCAATTTAAGAAAAATGTGTGTTTGTTTAGCTAAAATTAGAATACTTG
Source organism: Erythrophleum ivorense (assembly GCA_026724425.1). Classification (NCBI taxonomy): domain Eukaryota; kingdom Viridiplantae; phylum Streptophyta; class Magnoliopsida; order Fabales; family Fabaceae; genus Erythrophleum; species Erythrophleum ivorense. The sequence continues at coordinate 56,562,471 of JAIUCV010000001.1, read as the reverse complement.
GGTCACATAACTACAAATGGTGTTCAAGTTGATCTATCCAAGATAAAAAATATGATGGATTGGCCAATAACCAAGGACTTGAAAGTTTTAAAGGGATTTCTTAGGTTAACATGCTATTATCACAAGTTTGTTAAAGATTATGGCAAGATTACAGCCCCTCTAACTAAACTACTTAAACAAGATGCTTTTAAATAGAGTGATAAAGCTCTAAAAGCTTTTGAGGCATTGAAGATAGCTAAGACTACACTTCCTGAATTGGTAATGCTTGATTTTACATAACCCTTTGAACTTGAAGTATATGCTTCAGGAGTCAGAGGAAAGTTTGTACTTATGCAATTCAGACATTGATGGCATATTTTAGCCCACCCCTTTGTTAGAATGATAGACTCTAGTCTATCTATGAAAGAGAGTTAATAGCCATAGTGTTAGTAATGAAGAAATGGCAACCAAACTTAATGGGACATAAATTTCTTATCAAAATAGATCAAAAAGCACTCAAGTGCTTGCTGAAACAAATAGTTTTGAATGAAGACAATCAAAAATGGGTGTCAAAACTAATAAGATTTAAATTTGAAATCTTATAAAAACTTGGAAGTGAGAATAGGGATTTTGTTTTTAGTAAGAGGAGAAATAATGGAGTTTCAAGCTTTTCGATTTTGCAACAAGGAGATGTAGAAGTATAGGAGAAAAAGGTTGAATTTGAACCTAAATTGTCACTAATAATTTTGTAATTGATTATTCATCATCCATATAGTGTTAATTTGGAAGGGTATAGCTTAAGAAAATGATGTCTTTTGTATAAAGGCAAGTTAGTACTTCTAAAAAGGTTTAAACTCTAGGAAATTATAAGCATGGATTTTATCATGGGCCTTCTAAGATCTCATAGGTTTGATACTATAATGGTGGTTGTGGATTGTTTGACTAAGTATACTTTCCATCCTCCTTTCCTTTTTTTAGCAAAAGAAGTGGCCAAAAAAATATACATTTTTAAAGTGGTGAAATTACATAGGTTTCCTAAACAATTGAGTTAGATCAAATAGAGTTTTCATTAGCCAATTTTGGAAGAAATTGCTCAAACAAGTTGGCACAATCCTTTACTATAATTCTTTCTATAATCTAGAAACATATGGACAAATTGATGTGGTAAACAAAAGTTTGGAAACACATCTTTGATGTTTTGCCAAAGAAAAGTCCAAACAATGATCTTAATAGCTTACATAGGCTGTGTATCAGTACAATACCAATTTCAAAAGCTTTATAGGCATACCTTCTTTCAAGGTGTTGTATGGAAAGGATCCTTCCCCCCTTATTCAAGCTCACTGACAATCCATTAGCACTGGCAAAAGTTAATGCACTAGTTGAGGCTACAAATTTAGTTATTGAAGTATTGAAAGAAAACTTAGCCAAGGCTCAATTACTTATAAAAATCTAAGAAGATTTTCAAAGAAGAGATATTCAATTTGAAGTAAGAGACTATGTGTTCCTAAAGCTGAAACCTTAAAAACTTAAATCATTAGCCAAAAAGGTCAATAAAAGATTGAGTCCTAGTTATATGGGCCTTTCAAGATTCTAGAGAAAGTGGGAGTGGTAGCTTTTCGCTTGGAATTACCTTCAACAACACAAATATACTTAATCTTTCATGTCTTTTAATAGAAAAAGTCTCTGCATTCTTTGATCCTAATTCAAGAATTTCCTACATTCATTTTTGAAGAATTGGAACTTTATGTTCAACATGAAGCTGTAAGAAATTTTAGAAGACTAATGAATGGCTAATTGTAAGCGTTGATTAAATGGATTGAGCTACTTGAGTTTAAAACATTTGGGAAGACTTTGATACCATTTATCACCAATTTCTAGACCTTCACTTTGAAGATAAGGTGCAACTTATTAAGAGTTATTGATAGGTTTATGTTGGAATTACAATTTATGAAACTAAACAAAAGGAAAAGGAAAAAATTCAAAGAGCATAGCATATTTGTTTTGTTTCATTCACTAATTTATAATTAAAAATATTACAATTTGATTAAGCAACATTAAATACTTGACTATTTTCCTAAAAATTAGGAATCATGATCTTAATCTAAAAATGCAAAATAATAATAATAATAATAATATGATAGTTCCCAAAAACAGATGCTAATTAACATTTAATTTTTCATTGGCTAACTCAACGAATTTTGCTAAAGAAATCAAAAATGGATGCAAGAAAACATCTACATTCAACATGTCAAAAAGGTATATTTAACTACACTTGAGGCACTTAATTCAACTTCAAGTACTGAATTCAACTTAACATAATGTAAGGTCTTTAACTTCAATCATAATGTGCTCATCTCTTTTCGAGTACATCCACCTTCTCTGAGTGTGCTCAACTCTTTTTAACTTAACTTGAATACGTTGCATTTAACTTTAACTTAAGCTCACTTAAATACTCTTTCTTAACTTTAATAGCTTACTAATCTCACTATTGTCATTAAGACCTATAGAAGATGTGGTAATTAGAAAAAGAATGGAAAGGAAGGAAATGAGCCTGAGCTTAAGATGTATTTTGGAAGAGCCAAAGATGAAGCGGTGGGTGGGAGAGATAGAATGGGAAATTCAAGCCAATAACTAACTTCTTGTTGTAGGTGAGGAGGGGTGAACTGGAGGAGAGAGAAAGAGGTGGCTAAAGAGTTATTTGTGGACGGTTTTGCTGAGTGGAGGGTGTGGAGAATTTTGGAAAAGAGACCTAGGGAGAGAGCTAGCCTCTCGAATGCCAGCAACCTTTCACTATTTCGTTTACTTTTGGTTTTGTTTTTGTATTCGCTTGTTTTCTGTAGTGACATTGAGTGTTTTGCCGTGGATTTACTGGAATTGTGGTGTTTATTGTTGGTTTGGCCGTCGAATGGAATGATCATACTCTGAGTTTATTTCAAAGGACTATGCACTATCTGTGATAATCTAAATCTTCAGTTAGCAAGTAAAGTTCTATCATTAAAATTTTATCAATTCGTCATGATTGGGTAATAACATACCCTCGATCCAAGTTCTAGGTGCAGCAGACGTTTCCAACCTCATTAAAAAAGAATCCAAATTGAGTTTCCTATTTCCCATTAAGTAGATTGACTTGTAAAAGTGTAGCTTATATAAAATATAGGCAATTATGCGTAGTCACATGACGCACCTGACGTGGTCCTGCAGTAATCTACTACATAACCCATTTAATGTGGCAAACAGATAGTTCTGGACTAACAGGAATTCCACTAACCTTCTTAAAACGTTCCATATGCCTAAAAAGTCTGTCTTTTTGTCAACCTGATTTTGCCTCTTCTTGACAAAATTCTGCTACTTCAGTTATACCGAAATTGCTAAGTTTTATGTATTTAGATAGCATTGATAAGTTAATTCGGAACTTTCTTTTTTTTTGAAAACTTTCGGATAAGAAATGGCCAAGAAGAAAAGTCTTTTATTTACCTTTATAGGCCAATAGTGGGAAATCACACAGAGAATTCAATTGAAATTAGAACCTGCAATGGTGCTTTGTGATGCTGAATTTGAAACTGAGAAAAGTATTGACATATAGATGGAGCAAACCAACAAATTTATGATGATATTCTATATCAACAACCCTTAACAGCCGACAACTTATTCTTTTGGGCTAGGAAGCACGTATATACCAAAAAATGGGGCATATCCATATTGGATATGTATATGATATGATGCAAGTATTGTACATTAACATTCTTATTCAACTATTTTTTTGGTTTGATATATTTTGAAACATTTTAAAATGCATCAGTACATTTCAAAACATATGGAAACAATTCAAGAAGTTATAAAAAATCATAGTAATATATTAGCATTTAATTTGAATTGAAATATGTAGTTTTAATTTACTTTATACTTTTAGTTATAGTTTGTTATAGATATCTTATTTTACATTTGAAATGTTTTTTTTAATTTAATTTTTTTCTTTTATTTTATTTAACTTTTCATATATTAATTTGTTAAATATATATATGGCATGTATCCATATCTTAAAATTTTAAAAATTATCATATCTCATGCATTATATCATATGTACCCGATATGCGTACTTATATTGGCGCTTGTTAGCTTCTAGTCATTGAAATTCCACTTCAAAATAAGTGGAGCTCCTAATAACGTTATTTTCTACTGTTTTAAGCCTTTTTACCATCTAGAAGGCTGATAAAAGAATCAGCCACTAAGGCAAATAATTGCATTTTTTATATTGCTGATGCGGACTTAGTTGCAGCCTCCCCAAGTGCATAACTGGAACAGGTTGCAGCAATCTTATTTGTTGCAGTTGAAACATGAAGGCCAATTCCATTGTTAAAAGTGGCCTCTGGATTCACAAAAATTGTCCATCAGAACCCCTAGATTCTGCTGTCTCCAAAAATTGACAAACTTCAAGTCACGTTAGCTCCCACAATTGAATTCATTATAACAAGAGTGGGACAATTATTGCTGGCTCAATAATCACAGATTCAACTTTTCTGCAACTTTTTCACCTTGTTTCAACTGCAGAGGGAGAGAGACGAGATTTTTATAGAGAAAAACCTTATTTTGGTTCCTACCAGATAAATGGACTTCCAATTTGATATTCCACAAGTCTTTTATTTCAGTTTAGTCCCTCAGTGATTAAAATGCTAAGTTTGCCCTTTCGTCCTATTTTCATCTAAAATTTAACATCAGACTACACAATCTTCTTATTTAGACGTCATCAAAGTGCCAGACTTGAATGAAAAGGGGGTGGAAGGGAAGCATTACAAGAATTTTAATGATCGAGGGAGTAAATTAAAAGAAATAATATGTGAAGGACCAAATTAAAAATCCACCTATTTATCAAGACAGAGTATGGTTTTCCATGAATTTTATACCACGACATTGGCTTTAAAACTCATATAAAAGGCCAACGCACATATGGTATGCTCACTCCTGAAAGAGCAAGTAAGCTGCTCTGAGAGGCCAAAGGGAGAGGAAGGGACAGATGGCGAGAGAATGGAGAGAGGTGACCAATTTGGAAGCAAAGCTTGGAGTCTTTGGGAATGAGTGTGTGATCTTGTGGGTAGCTTTGGTTACGTTTTGCATTATCTCAGGTATAATCTTTGCTTGTGCGGAAGGTATGTCCAAAGAGAAAAATTCTGCTGCATCAAATTCAGAGCCTTATGGAGCAGCATGTGTAGCTGGATGTGGCGCTGCATGTGGTGCATGAGCCTCTGCTTGCTCCTACCAACTAATTCTCACACAATTCACAAAGAAGTGGAACTTTAAAGTTTAGTCCCCAATCCATATTTAGTTTCACGTCTTTATGAGCAGCTACCGGAAAGTCTAGGATTAATGCTAACTACTTTACTTTTCGCTTCTTGTAACCACAAATTTTGCAGAAAATGTTTGAGTTGAACATTTTGATTGTTCTGTTTAATGAACGTTTCTTTTGTACTATTCCAGTGGATTTTCTGCCTGAGCGCATTAAGATATGATACTCTGGATATTAAGTTCCTATCCCAATGATTAGATTGCATGCCATTTTCCTCAAAGCAACATCCCAGCCTTCATTTATATATGGAATGAGTACCAAGATGGATCACAGCTTCAACAATCCACACACGTTTCTGTGAGCACAGATATCCCAGAGAAAGAGGCAATTAGTTATAAAGATCTAAGCGGCTTCCTACAAATGGAATTTTTTTGTTCGGTGAAAAGCGCGAGGGTGCATTATAATAATTCTAACTCAATAATTTTTTATTTTTTATTTTTTTTTGGATTCCTAGTTATTCAGCCTAAACTGAAGTTTTATATTCTAGCGTAAGTCAGCCCCATCGAACATCCTTGGCCATAGCTGCCCTTATATTTCTTTGTTTGTTTCTTTTGTGCCACAATTCAAACACCATAATAGTCGTAGATGTTCATATCATATAAATCGCTTTGTAGAGCAAACTGTACCTACTGCGCTCCCATCTGACACAAATGCAAAGATGTTTATGCTCTAAGTTTCCCATCTCGACTTTGGTGGATCGTGTGAACCCCGAGTCTCGTAGGTGCTTCTCAACTCTACGTTTGCTTTCTTCCTTTAGTTTCATAAATTTTTCTGAGTAACCTTTTTATAAAACGAAAGGCAAACTATGAATAAAATGATAATTTTACGCAAAATGAAACAAAGGTCAAGATGGCCGAAAGGGTCACTGCTTCGGAAGGGCGTTGGTTCATAGCTTGGCTCTTTTTTTTTTTTTTTTTGAGAGAAAGAGCAGGGCAGGATGAAACATTTGTGAACCCTTGAAGATGATATCCACATGCACAACCCTTTTATTATTATTATTATTATTATTATTATTTTGGGACTTACACAGCCTTTAATTCTGGTGCTATTAACATTTGCACCATCATCTTCTTAGAAAAGAGTTTTAAGGTTTCCTTGGATAGAATTCATGGTTTGAACCAAAATTTTGAAAGAATATATTTGTGTTTCTTATTTTTATATTTATGTTTCTTCTGTTCCTTCTTCATTCAGTTTCTCGCTTTTTATCGTCTCGAAATATTGGTTAGAACAAGGCCAATGATGGTTTTCACATTGAAGATTCTCGAAAGACCATGCCAGCTTTAAACTTTTGACAAGACATACAGACCTCAACAAAACATTTCCTGAACCTGGTGGCTGGAAAATAAACACCTCAATTCCAATAGGTGCAACATCATATTATCATTTTGCGGTGCTGTTAGGCATTCTCCAGGGATTTTATTGCAAAACTCTACAGAATTATTAAACCAATATAGCATCCAAAACTTTCCATGTCCAGTCGAAAGACCAGTTTCGTGGACCAGAATCTTCGGGGCTGAAGCTCCTGTGAACGTAGTTTAATACGATGGCACGACACCAACTCGAGTCACAGCTTTAAACTCATCTTGAAAGTCCATCTCCACCCAAGAAGAAAAATTATCTCTGAAGCAATTTTGTTTAACGTGACACTAATACCCATTATACTTGTATACACTCCACTCGTGATGGATCAAAATCTAATTTATTTCCCTTAAGCGTCAGACACTTTATGCACACTGTAATTGAAGACATGCCAAGAAAAGTTGCTCAAAAGAGAATACCACAATCCAAGCAAGAAGTCTTCAATTCTCCACTGTAAATTTCACCGGGAAAATTTTATAGATGCTGAGAATATTAAGACTTTTGTGCCATTAATCCTCACTTTCCATGCCAAGAGCTCCCGCTCAACCTCTGTTTATAAAGATTAAAGAGAGATTATTAAGAGTGACGAGAAGTACTTAAAAGAAGGGGCGATAAATCCTTCAAAAACAGCTAAAGTGAAAAAAGATAGAAGATCAAACAAAAAGTAGCATTACTCTCCGACTAAAAACACCGCAACGCTAAAGAAAAAACAGCATACTTCAAAAGCATCTTAAAAATTCTTCCTTTCGCAATGGTATTAATCATGCGTTTTAATTAACTGGGGTGTGGGGCACTCAGCAAGGGATCCATGGTTATAAGTTCACCCTCAGCGTTCAATAATCAACCTGCATCTCATCAAACATCAATTATGTACATGAAACGATATTATTAGAGAAATTTCAAAAATCACCCTTCGAAGGATATCTATAAGAATCCATTCCCCTACAAAGTCTGCAAAAAGTTAATATTCATTTCAGGCCGCCTTGCTTAAACTTGTTTTTAAAAAAAAAAAGGAAAAGAAAAAGAATCCCACCCCCAAAAAAGGAAATCAAATTAAAATCTGGGACCAATATCAGATTGAGGCAGGTGAATATCCAGAATTCAAATGCCAAACCTGAATATTTCAAGCAGGAACTTGGTTAGATTCTCGCAATCTCATGGTCTTGGCATGCAGCCTCTCCATGAATGCTGGATTGGCCCTGAGTCTCTCCTTCACATATGAAGCCCGTGCATCATCTGCCAATTTGTTAGCTTTTCCAGCCTCCTCAATGAGGGAAAGAAGTGTCCTCAAGCAGTCTTTTCTGTTTTCTTCTCGATGTTCAAACCTTCAAAATAGGGGAAAAGAAGATGTTAGACATAATTGCAGTTGCTTTCATGTTGTTAGGAAAGGCCAAGAACCAGAGTTATAAAAGTGAATAGTAAATCAATAAATTATTATACAGATAGCAGTTCACCTCTCACTAGTTATTGTAAGCTCATCTTTCCCTGGATGGTAACGTTTTCCAACTAATTCCCTCAGCCGATGAAATTGGTATTTTGAAAGCCCAAGTTCCTTTACAGTGACAGACAATTTCACTTTTCTGTTTTTTGGATGCCAAGCATCACCACCAGGAGCAAAGACCACCCGAGTTTGCCACCGGAGAATTGGACCTTCACCAGGCGGATCATCCAAGTCCTTTTTCTTGTCTGGCACAGCAGTTTTGTCAAACTGTGGAAGCCCCTCCGCTTCCATCATCTTCATGTATTCCATAACCATTTCATCCTCAAACTTCTTGAACTGTTCATAAGCTTCTTCAGGTTCAAGCTCCCCTCTTTCACACATATCCCCTAGTACATTGAATTTTTCTTCCACCTTCTTTTTTATTTCATCTAGAAAAGATATTTCACCCAAAACAAAAATCAGCAGATTCATCAAATGGAACTCAAATAATTGAAGTTGAAATTGCTTGCTAATTGCATATCCAAACATGCAGAAAATGTCAAAGACATGCCATACTAAGATTTCGCATCTGCAAACAGATTAAAATTTAACCAAGATTAAACCCATAATGATAACCTGCTCCACTGTAACATGGTCTGTTTACCCAAAAATACCAAGCACTGATCAACTTATAGAGTGAAAATAGCTCCTGTTTAGGAAGATTCTTATGGCACCCAGGACTCCCTCAGATTCTCAAATAACCTTTATCATTACCAATAGAGACAATACTACACCAAACGATATCAAATACAATAGAGAAATGATAAGTTTTTAAATTATATATTTCACCAGATAATTAAAACAGGAAGCCAAACCAAGGTCCAAATCTCCAGTTTTCATAATCACGAACTACAAATACAGCTGAGTAGATGCATATTGACACCTTAAGACTTTCAATTTCCCCACAAACACAGAGCATTAACAACAAATGTTCAAGTTCTGAAATACAAAAGCTATTTGCATTTTAATTTCATTTATAGCACAATATTAATTGTGCATGAGAATTATATAATTTTTTATTTGAGAGTACTTAACAAAAGTTAAAAAGTCTTAAACCAATCCAAATTACAGTAGTAACAAAAAAAATAATGCAAAAAATAATTTTAAAGGAAAAAAAAAATGAGAAGTGTAAACAGCTAACCATTTTGGCTGTTGGACACAAAGAATTCAATAATACAAAATAGCTATTAATTTGCATTAAACAGTACAGGTACATACAATGCCAATCACTTAATAAAATCAAATAAAAGAGTAGCAAATTAGAAATTATATTCTGAAGGAATATATAACTAAATTTTGAGATGCAGTTGCACAATACACCATGCATAATTCTGAAACAATAACTGCAGGTGAGGAATTACCAACAACAGAACCTTTTTCAACCAAATCCAGACTCTTTGACTAATTTGGTAATTCAGATCTATTTTCTCACAGGACGGCTCCATTCTTGCATGCCTCTTGTGTAATTGGGCAACACACTCTTAAAGTCTTAATTATGTTTTCTCAGTCAACATATAATGTTTCTCATTATTTTTCATTTCCACAAATCTTCCAAATGATGTTTAACCACCAAAAGAGCCACTTTGAAACAGATTAATTTCACAGAGCATACAAGGGTTTTCCAAGGAACTTCTAGCCTAGGAAAAATTGCAACCATCATCTGTTGGATAACAGTAACTGAGTTACATATCAAATGTTCAATATATACTCAACCACTAGAATTGAGGAGTGTCTAGGCCTGTAATGAAATTTATGCCTAAAGCCCAGCAATATGATAAAACAAGTATATATATATATATGTTTGTTTATTTATTTACTTATTAGAGCTTACTCATGCAGAGACATGAAATTATATAAACAACACTGAAATGAAGTTATGGCTGCCTGCCTCTAACTTGATATCAAACATCAAAATAAGAGATCCCAAAGTTTTACTCAAGGTTTGTCCTCCAGGAGGTGAGGCTTAATGTCTAAACTCCGAAGCAATCAATTAGCAATGACTAGTGCAATCACCTGTAATTTTCATTGCATGACTGAATACCAATGAAGCATCATCAATTGCAGTTTACTGGAGTACTTAAAATCATAGATAAAGATACAGAAATTCCTAAACAGAATCTCAGAATATCCACCAATTATTTCATATTTGATGCCCTCCAATATTACTGATGGTATAAAAAAATGAACCACGCATTTCACAAGAAAAGGAATTATGAATTACTGATGCATCCAGTATGATAAGGGTGTAGAGGACCTAGTTAAACAACAATGTCTTACCTGGAAGGAGTTTGTCCCAGCTAAGCATATCTTGCAGAATCTCCTCACATTCTTTTGTGTCCGTAAGGGCCCCATGTTTAATCCCATCCTCAACAAGCTCATCCCACTTCTTATCATCCATGTTGAAGTACTCGTCTTTTGCCATTCTCTTCATAACTATGTCCCTCGCATTATATAAATCATCAATCTCCTCATCAGTCTCATGCAGTTCCTCAAAATCTGATTCAAACTCCATGTCATTAACATCATCAAGTGGCTGCATCTGGAGTTCATCCAGCAACTCGTCATCTGTCTCCTCATGCTTCCCTACTAACTTTCTCTTCAAAATTGACTCAAGAATCGATGGAAGTGCTTCCTCATGACCCTCGAAGTACTTCTCTACTTGTGTTTTAAGATCTAAAAACCAAAATATCCTTAAATAGTTTGCAAGAACATACAAATTAAATCACAAAACTTCAAACGTGTGAAGTCCAGTATTAAACATTGGCAAACACATATATTATGAGTTCACAAGCTTAAGTTGCTAAATTCCGTAACCAGATTATATATAATACTAATCATCTTAAACGGCTTAAAATTAGAAAAAAAAAAAAACTTAAGTAATTAAAATCTCAAGCATTTCCAGTTTGGAATTCCAACAGCAAATTCAGCTTCAATACAACAAATGCAATCTACACCGGCATGCTTCATATTACTTTATAGCAAATTCTGTAGAAGCGAGATTTGATAAACTACATTCACAACAATCAACAACTATCTTTGTCATTACCTTTGTTACTGACATCCGGGACGTTGACGAGGACATCCTTTTTCACGGTAGGTGCCACGCTCGTCTCAGTAGCAGGGTTCGAGTTTTCATTGGAGGAGTCATTGTCAGAGGAGAAGAACCTAAGGCGGAAGCGAGTGGAAGTGGCAAGTGGGGCGATGGAGGAATTAGGGTTTGGGCGGTATGTGGAAGGAGAGTGAAGAAGACTCCGAGTGTAGAGAGAGACATTTCTCAGCAGAGTCCGTTTCATGGTTCTTTAGGGTTTAAGCTTGATCTGGGTCTCACAACTCAGCCAGCCTCTCTTGCTCCCATGGTGTATCGAGTTTCTGCCTCCCCCTTCGCTGCCCGCACAAAAAAAGCAAAACGAAAAAAAAACAAAAACAAAAACAAAACAATAAAAAGAAATTATTATATATTTGTTATCAAATTTTTTAATTAAAATATAACAATAATATAATTTTGAATAAATTATACAAACTTCTTCTAAAGTTTATTGAAATTATATATATTATTTTTAAAATATACATAAACTTATATAAAACAAAATTATCATATATTTTAATTTAATTTTAATTTTTTGATCACAATATCTTTTATTTAGTTTTTTTAATTTTTTAAAAATATATATTTAAATTGATAAAAAATATTTTTATCAAAATATTTTAAATTAGACTAATGAGATAATTTTTATTTAAAAAAAATTGTATAATTTTAATGTAACTTAAGAGAAATATGTATAATTTATTTTAAAACTATATATTTATTCAAAAAAAATCATAGAATTATAATGAATAATAAAAATATAACAAAATATATGTGAGTTTTTTTTTTCCAATCAAAAACAGAGAGAGGACAGATAAGATGCCAATGGCAAATTAACGAAGTAAAAACATGTTATTGTTGTCTGAATAAGCAGTTAAGCACTACTCAATATAGAAATGAGAAAGAATGCCTGCACAATTCGGACTTTAATACTTTGTTTTTTTTTTTTTTTTGGTAGAGAGCCAATAATACTTTGTTTGTCATATGCTTATTTTGAGCTATAGAAGACAACCACTTCAAAATTAAAATTTCATAAATATTTAGATACGTTTAGTATATGCATCTTATATACTATAGTATAAGATATTATAATATAAAATAGAATACATTAAATAGGTTACTCTTGAATTTTGTTAAAATTACACAAATTTTTTTCTATTTTAAAAAAATATATAGATTTTTCTTGAAATAAAAAATTATCATACACTTGAGTAAAATTTTCAATTCTTTAGCTAAAATACTATCAACTAACCTAAATAACTAAAAAAATAAAATAATTTTTAAAACTAAAAAAAATAAATTTAAGGTATTTTAGTTGAAAAAAATTAAAATTACACTAAAATATAAAATAACTTTTTCTTTTAAAAAAATTTGTATATATTTTAAAAATAAAAAGAAAATATGTGTCACTTCTAAAAAAATCAAGGAATTTATGTAATTTACTCTATAAAATATTATAGTATCTAATATATATATATATATATATATACGAGCAAAGTAATTAGTTGTACGTTACATTAAATGATATCAAATGCAAATATTTAGTTACACTTATTTATCAATTTTTTTCTTAAATTTATAAATATACTCTTTTAAATTTGTAAAAAATTATTTCTAATAATTTTTTTACCATTTGTGAATAGAAATATAACAAAAAATAACTTATAAGTAATTTATTTCCTCTTCTTTCATGAAAAAAATAAATTTTTATATGTTATATTATATTTTACATAATTATAAATTTTTTATAAATAAATATTTTTTATGAAATTAATTACTATCAAAAGGTAAAAGTTATGCTTAAGGATGACCATCTAACTTCTTTAAGCATAACCTAATAGATAAGGTAAAATTGATGGCATTGAAAATTTTATTTCACTCAATCTTGTAATATAAGATAACAAAACATTTTGGATCTTATTAGATAATAGTATCATTTTGTTTTACGATGTGATATTAAGGTCGGAAGCATAAAAATTGTGTTTATGAGTGCTAAAATAGAAATGGTGTTTATCACCTGCCATTGCCATTCTTATGCATGTGCTCATAAGTGATCTTCCAAGTTCTAAAGCCACTCTGTATAATATGTGAGCCACTTGACTCTAAACTTAGGGATGCCATCACCTTTTCAATTTATAGAGCTAAAATCCTACATCTCCATCAAGACACAAAACAAAACTTATGAAATGGACGCCATGAATGCTAACAAAGCGTACCACCTTTGAATGTTGAATGCAATGTTCATGTAACATTGCAAAACTAAAGTAACTTCTCATTCTCCCACTTTGTTTGTATACATGAAACCTTTTCTCCAAATGAAGGATTAGAACACATGGATCAAGGTGGCAAATTCTCTTAAAACGAGTATTATCTTTCATGTATTACAATGCATTCTAACCTTCCAGTTAATGAATAAACCTTAAAGTTATTCTAGGTTTAAAGAAGATTGTTTTTCTCAAATATAATTGTGTACACCAAAATGAAAAAACAATATAATATAAGTTTTATTACAAATGATATAAATAAATTACATCAATATTCACAAGTGGGAATCAAATCCCATTCTCAAAACATGATTCTTAAAAATAAATAGTGGCATGCTTTTTGTTAAGGGATTAACTATTATTAACTTAGTACTAACGTGTTCAATGGCCACTTTCTTTTCCTTGACACATTCTTGATGGCTAGATACTTTTATGTTGATATTCTTACTTCAACTTTCACTTTCATTATTCTTAGCTAAAAGAACAACAACTAAATTGTTGCATAATATTCTCAATGAGTTAGAAATCAAATCTACAATTTTAAGCCCAAAAATAAAACTCTTTAACCACACACTATGTGAGATAGCTTCAAAGTAAGAGACGAACTCAGCCTCCATAGTAGAAGTAACAGTTAAAGTTGCTTCACACTTCTTTAAGAAATAACCCCACCAATAAGTATAAAGATATAACCTATTGTTGATTTTCAATAATCAACACAATTGGCAAAGTTCGAATCTAAGTAACTTTTTAGGCTATCAATATGTCTATAGACAAGCATGTAATTTTTGGTCCCCTTTAAGTACCTTAACACTTACTTTTTGTCACTTTCTAATGGACTATACCTAAGTTATTTTGAAACCTTCGTAACATTCTGACAGCAAAAGCTATGTCAAGCGTAATACAAACTTGAGCATATATAAGGCTGCCTATAACAAAAGCATATGGAATGTTGCACATTTTGTTCCCTTTTTAAATCATTCTTGGGACATCAATTCAAATTAAACCTATCTCCTCTCACAGTATGTACTACATTAGGTAAACAATTCTTCATTTAAAATCTTTTTAAGACCTTATTAATATATATTTCTTGTGACAACCTCAAAGCATAATAAAATTTGTCCCTATGAATCTTAATACCAATAACATAAAATGTCTCATTCATATATTTTATATCAAAACTTTTAGAGAGAAATTGTCTTTTCTCATACCTTTATCATTGGTTGCAAGTAAGATATCATCCATAGAAAGTACAAGAAAACAACTTTTATTTCTACTTACCTTTTGGTATATATACTAATCCATGTTATTCTTTTCAAAAGCAAAAAAAAAAAAAAAAAGAGATAACATCATGAAACTTTAAATACTATTGATAGTAGGCTTGTTTCAATTTGTATATGAACTTTTTAAACTTGCAAAACAAATGCTCACCTATGCTAGAAAAGAACCTTTCCAGTTGTTTCATATAAGCCTCTTTTTATATAGATCCCCATTGAGAAAATATATTTTTACATCTATTTAATGCAATTCTAAGTCAAAATGGGCAAGTAACACCAGAATTACCTATAGAGAATCTTTCTTATATATAAGAGAAAAAGCCTCCATATAATCAATTCCTTCTCGTTGAGTAAATTATGTAGTTACTAACCTAGACTTATACCTGTCACACCCGAAAATGCGACCGCGTGGCGCCTTTTTTCTCAAAGAAAGAAACTCGAAAAAAATTCGAATAATTTCGAATGAAATCGAAAAACGAAATTTAAATTGAAATATGTATAATAAATAGGGTTCAGGAGTCGCCACCAAAATTTTAATTTTTAAAAGGCAAAACTTTGGAAAAACCTTTATTAGGAAAACGGTCTACAAACCAGAAAATGGATCCGGGAGTCGATTGTGAGTGGGGAAGGTGTTAGGCACCCCACTACACCCGTTACTAAGAATGGTTACCCTAAGTCAGTTGTGCAAAAATAAAATGGCCTAAATTCTATTTTAACTCTCCCTACAAATCACATGTAAAATAAGAACAAAGAAATAAAAAGAAATAAAGTTGAGAGTAGAAAAAGAAATCAATGTTAAAATAAAACGCAAAGAAATTTAATAATTGAAATCAAAAGGAAAGAAAAGAAATTTAAAGAAAAAAAAATATTTTATTTACAAAGGCGGACTTGACTTAGGATAAAAGCCTAGGGCCTACGTACCCTTCAGGAGGGATCAAAGTCCACGTAGTTCGATTGATGTTGTATTTGGGTTGATGTTTTGTTTTGTTTTTAATTTTTTTGGTTTTTTGTTTTTGTTTAGCTTATATTTGATTTTTAATTTTTGATTGGTTTTGTTTTAATTTTTGTTTGATTTTCAATTCTTGATTGATTTTGGTTTGTTGTTTTTTTCTTGTTATTTTGTTTGATTTTTGTTCGATTGTTTTTTTTTTGTTTTCTTGTTTTTTTTGTTTGATTTTTGTTCGATTGTTTTTTTTTGTTTTCTTGTTTTTTTTTCTTGTTGTTTGACTTTTATTTGATTTAATTTTTTTTTTATGTTGTTTCTCCCTTTTCCATTTTTCTTTGAAAAGACAAAGAAAATGAATTATCTTTTTCCTTTTACAAATAAAACAAGTTTTGAAACAGGTTGGTGAGTTTTAATTTGCTAAAGGAAAATTTAATTCCACTTTTCTCGTTTTTTCGATTTTTCTCTTTTTCTTATCATTTTTTTCATTTTTCCTTTCTATGTCTTTTTTATTATGTTTCATTTTTCTTTGTTTTTTTTCTTTGAAGTAGATTTTTTTTGTGTTTTGTTTGGATTTTTGTTTGATTTTCGATTCTTGATTAATTTTGTTTTGTTTTGATTACTTTTTGGGTTTTTGTTTGATTTTTATTTTTATTATCATTTATTTATTTTTTTTTATACTTTTGTTTGAAAACACAAAGAAAATAAAAAAGTACTTTTTCTTTTAACAAATAAAACAAATTTGAAATTGATTGATTGTGTTTTAATTTGTCAAAAGTAAAACTAATTTTACTTTCCCTCGTCTTTTTCTCCTTTTTTGTTTGTTTTTTGTTTTTTTTTTTCATTTTTTTTTTCATGCTCTATTTTCCTTATGTTTTGTTATTATTTTTCCTTGTCCCCCTTTTTTTGTTTTTTTTTGTTTTCTTCCTACTCTTCTTTTTTTGTGTTTTTTAATTTCATTTTTTATTATTTTTTTTTTTACTTTGGGTTTAGTTGTTTTTTTTCTTTGTTTCTTCTTTTTTTTTTATATTACTATTTTTTGGGATTGATTGTTTTTTTCTTTTTTCTTGCCTTTTGAGTTTGTTTTATTCATTATTATTTCTATATTTTCTACTTTATTACTTTTATCTTCTTTTTTTCTTACTACTTTTATTTTCTTGCTTATATTTCTCCTACTTTCTTTTTTTGTTTATTTGTTTTTAGGTATTATTACTTTATTATTCTTTTTCGATCCTTTTATTTCTTTAGTCTTTTTAGGTTTTTTTTTTCTCACCATTTGGTTTATTATTTAGTTGTTTATTAGTTTACTTACTTTTCTTGTTTTCTTTTTTTTCATTCTTATTATATTTATTATATATATATATATTTTTTTTTTTTAGATTTCAACCATTATATTCTTCATTATACTCCTTTCCCTTTTTTTCATTCTTGCTATTTGCCTATTTTGGAGATTAGGTTTAAAGTTTGTTTGAACTTTGAAATAACATTTTTCCTCTTTACCCATTTTGCAAACAGAATTTTGAAATAGATAAATCTTTAAAATCCAAATGATCCCTCCCTTTTTTTTGTTTTTTCTTTTCATGAATATTTTCTTTGAAAAATTATGGTTGGGGCCATTGAAACCCAAAACACTAAACACATTCAAAACCTTAAAGATGCCAAGGAAGCATATTGCCACACATGGCCTTTTGGTCCATCCCTAAGTGCTTGAGGGGACATGAAATCCCACGCAGCAATTTTAACGTGAAAATTAATGAAAATAAATAACCAAAAAAAAATGATAAAAATATTTACAAACCTAAAATAATAGCTTGCAGGTGTGTGTGCTAAGTGTTCAACCAGTTTCATCATATTTCAATATATTTCAAGTACAAAACAAGAAAAATATAAATAAATCATGTGAAATACAGCACAGAACCGATTTGTCTTCATGGTGATGTCTCCTCCACCTTTCAGCATCCTTAAGCTTGCCATCCCTTGCTTGCTATCCCCTTTTGAGCAAATCCCCAGTGCAGTTTTAGTGTGGTCTCAAGGTATTCCCCGCCATATCAATAAGCCAGGAAAAGAGAAACATATTAGTTTCTAACCAAACAATAATATTCAAATCAATTTCATAACTTTCAAACATGATATCCATCCTTAAAATTTCATCTACTTGAGACCCTAGAAATCGATGCATTGATAGGAATTTCCCACACCAAACCATCTCAAGGACCACGACACCATATGAGAACTGAATAAATGGGTCCAAAAAAACAAACAAACAAACTACGTGTCTCTCAACTACATGAAATCTCAAGGCAAGAAACCCCGAGCCACTCACTAGTTCATCCAAAGCAAAGAAAAACTTCACGGGATAAAAAACGGAATGCTTTGGGTGAGAATCCCTATCCACAGTATATCAAACCAGACATAAGCATATTAGGCATTGAGAATTTCGCTTCAGAAACTCAGAGAACAAGAATCATTGCCTCACCCAGATCTTTTTTGTAAGGAGATATGAAAGACAGTAGGGAACATGATTGTCCAATTTGCCCAGCATGTTAATGGATCTATATTACAATAATGACATGCTGTTATAAGACATAACACACGGATCTGTAAACTCATTAGCGTTTATTGATCCAAATAGGGATTTGGCTTATTCGAAATCTGACCATAAGCATCAGACTCAGCTCATTCCACGTTTCATATCCAAAATGGAAATAGCAAGATTTAGCCAATATAAATTTAACATTCATTTTACAAAGTAATATCCCTCAAAACCAGTGTGTGCCTAGGTTCAATTTAAACCAAACTACACAAAAAAGAATTGGCGCAGCACAAATCTTCAACCGCAGCTCATACAGAACCAGAAAAGCATCGAGCAAAGCAGCAATCAAGCAATGAACTTATCTTTGTCAACATTGGCGTTAATCAAATAATTTCACTATCATACTCAAGCTAAACCCAATCAAGAAGACAAAACCAGCTCACAGTTCTACATTTTCAGAAATGGGGAGGAACTACAAGACCGAGGGATGGGTTTACCTTTGACGTCGATTGATTATAATGGAGAACGCCCCTTACGATGATCTGTCGGTCCTCAGACAACTCGCACCGCCGTTTGTTCCTTCTCAATTCCACTCCTACAAGCCTCTGTTCTTTACCCTTTCTCTGTCAGCCTCGGGTCTTTTCCTCTCTCATTATTTCTCAGCTGTTTTTCTCTCAATAGCCAAGCCTCACTTCTAGGTTTCTTCTTCCTCCAATCCCCAGAACTAGAACCTCCCCCCTTTTCTGGTTCTTCCTCTCCAAAACCCCAGACCTCCCAAAAACTATTCTCCTCTTTTCTCCTTCGTCCCCCTCTCTCGATTTCTCCTTCGTTCTTCTCATTCTCTCCTCTCTTTGAATCTCTGCTCCCTTCCTCCTGCACCAGACTCCTGCTCCTTCACGTCTCTCTCCCCGAATCTCTCTTGCACCTTTCGCTTCCTCTTCTGTCTACCTTCTCCTCTCTGAATCCTCTTTCACTCTCACTCCCTCAATTTCTCGATCTGGGTATTTCCCTCGCCTCTCTCTTCATCTCCTCCATTTCTCGTTCTCTGCTTCTTCCGTTGGGAATGGATTCTCCGGGACTTAGTTGGAGGGAGGATCTTGAGAGAGCAGCTCATTCTCTCCCCCCTCCATTTTCCTCTCCTCCTTCTGAAGCCTTTTTTTTTTCTGCCCCACTGCCTCTTCGCCTTTTTCTTTTTTGTCTGTCTCTCTGCATTGTTTTCTTTTTTCGTCCGTCTCTCCCTCTTTCCAGAGCATCTATCCGTTTTCCCTTGAGAGCTGTCCGTCTCCTCTGCCCCTCTCTGTCTCTCCGTATCCTGTCCCCCTCTCTCCTTTTTTGTCTGCCTTTTCCGTAGAGGACCGAATGGAGGGGGGACCAAGTGGGTTAACCAGGTAGGGTTTGAAATGGATCCGGGTTGGGTGTTGGGTAAGTTTTGGGCATCCGGGTTTGGGCTTCACCTTTGACAGCTTTTTTTTTTTTTTTTTTGGATTGGGCTTCACTTTTGCAGATTATTTTGTTTTGTTTTTTTTTTTGGGTCCATTTTTCTTTTAAACTTGTTTTGGGTAAATTTTTGGAATGGGCCTTCATTTTTTTTCTCTTTTTTTTTTAATTTTAATATTGGGCCAATAGGATTTAGGAAAATTAAACCATCTTTTTTTTATTTACTTTTTTTTTGAAGCTTTCCTAAATTAGGCCCTAAAATCTTAATTAATTTTTTTTTTTGTTTTGGGTTCCCCTTTCAAATACATATATTATCTTGTTTCTCTTTTTTTGCAATCTCTTTTTTTTATTATTTTTTTGTGTTTGTTTGCTTTTTTAATTATTATTCTTTTAGTTATTTTTTGGTTTATCTACTTTTAGTCTTTTTTTTTCATTTTTTTCATTCATTTTTTCTTAGTTTCTTTTTTTTTGATTTTTTTTTTAATTCTATTTGTTTTGAATTTTTGTTACTCCCTCTTTGATTTTTCTTTTGTTTTAATTAATGGGCCTTTGCTTCTTTCTTTTCTTTTCCTTTTCTTTTTTTTAATTTTATTTTTAAGTTCTTTCTCCTTTGATGATTTTTTTTTTAGCTTGTCAAACTAAAAGAACCTATTTGTAATTTTTAATTTTTTTATTAGTTTAATTTTATTATTATTTTTGGAATATGCTCGGACAAAATACGGTGTTCACAGTTGCCCCTCTTTACTTGTTTTTTATGCAAAAGAAATTGAAAATGTAGTTTGTGATATTTTTTGCATAAGAAATAAGTAAAGATAAGAACACGTATTTTGTCTGGAGCAATTTGATTGCCTAGAGCGACCCAAACAAAATATGGTGTTTGCAGGCTGCCCCTCTTTACTTATTCTTTAAGCAAGGAGACCGAAAAATGCAATTTTGGGTATCCTTAGCTTAAGAATAAGTAAAGATGAAAACATATATTTTGTTTGGGGAGCTAATAGGTCAATGAGAGTTAACTTACCTGGATGCGCTGGAACTTGATATAAGTTGCTTGCAAGTACAAGATCTCTGAAGGTATGTTTAATTTATATAAGATTTTGGAGTGCCTGGTGTATGCAGGACTTTTGGTTGCCTATTCTAGTAGGACTTTGGATGCCTGTTCTGACAGGACTTAAAGGTGCCTATTCTGGTAGGACTTTGGTGCTTATTCTGGTAGGACTTTGGTGCCTGTTCTGGCAGGACTTCGATGCCTATTCTGGTAGGACTTTTGATGCCTGTTCTGGCAGGACTCTTATTGGTGCCTAATCTGGTAGGACTTTGGTGCCTATTCTGGTAGGACTTTGATGCCTGTTCTGGCAGGACTTTGATGCCTATTCTGTAGGACTTTTGATGCCTGTTCTGGCAGGACTTAGGTGCCTATTCTGGTAGGACTTTGAGTGCCTGTTCTGGCAGGACTCTTATTGGTGCCTATTCTGGTAGGACTTTGGTGCCTATTCTGGTAGGACTTTTGATGCCTGTTCTGGCAGGACTTAGGTGCCTATTCTGGTAGGACTTTTGATGCCTGTTCTGGCAAGACTTAGGTGCCTATTCTGGTAGGACTTTGGTGCCTGTTCTGGCAGGACTTTGATGCCTATTCTGGTAGGACTTTTGATGCCTGTTCTGGCAGGACTTAGGTGCCTATTCTGGTAGGACTTTGGTGCCTGTTCTGGCAGGACTTTGATGCCTATTCTGGTAGGACTTTTGATGCCTGTTCTGGCAGGACTTTGATGCCTATTCTGGTAGGACTTTTGATGCCTGTTCTGGCAGGACTTAGGTGCCTATTCTGGTAGGACTTTTGATGCCTGTTCTGACAAGACTTAGGTGCCTATTCTGGTAGGACTTTGGTGCCTGTTCTGGCAGGACTTTGATGCCTATTCTGGTAGGACTTTTGATGCCTGTTCTGGCAGGACTTAGTTGCCTATTCTGGTAGGACTTTGAGTGCCTGTTCTGGCAGGACTTTTGATGCCTATTCTGGTAGGACTTTTGATGCCTATTCTGGTAGGACTTTGAGTGCCTGTTCTGGCAGGACTCTTATTGGTGCCTATTCTGGTAGGACTTAAGGTGCCTGTTCTGTGCATGGCTTAAAGGTGTGCCTGTTCTGTGCATGGCTTAAAGGTGTGCCTGTTCTGTGCAGGACTTTAGGTGCCTGTTCTGTGCAGGACTTGAAAGGTGCCTAGCGTATGTAGGGCTTGAAATGGTGTGCTAATTTTTTTGGTGAATTTTTCTTCAATTTGAAGATTTTGCTTCGTTTATCTAAGTTTTATGCAAGGTAATTCACCTATATGAAATGTGCGATGCATGCAGGATGCTTGGTTTTTGAACTTAGTAATACACTTTTGCCTTGATATAGATCAAGATTTATATGTGCAGCCATAAGAAGCACGAAACATGAAACATATGAGATGCTACAGTTCAAACCCCCTTTTTTTCTTTTCCCCTAATAGGAAATCGGAGTCTACATGATGAATGCACATGTAAAATACACAAAGTACATAAGATGTTTTATGAAATGCAAAATGCTTATTTTGACTGCCCTAATGCTTAGGGGTTCAAACGTATGCATGTATGAAATGCAAAAAGCAAGCATGATACTTTGCTTTATAAAATGTGAATGTTTGCTTTTATCTTGCCCCAACATGAAGCAATATGCACGAAAGATGCTTTATTTGATGAAGTGTCAAATTTGACTCTTTTTTTTTTGCTTGCCCCACTGTAAACTGGGGTTTACATGTATGCATGTGTGAGATAAACAAATGCAAGATTTTGGCAATGTATGCAAATGTGGAATGCATGAAGTAGGTGCGGCTTCCTTTTATGATATGCTGACTTTTTCCTTTCCTTGCCCCAGTGTGAACTAGAGATTATGTGACGCGTGTAAATATGAGATGCCTGAGACACATGAATCCTTGCAATTTACCCCCTACTTGCCCCAGTATAAGGTTAGGTTAATGTAATATAAACACCTATGAGATGCATGAAACATGAGATGCAAGTTTTCCGTGCTTTGGTGTTTTTTTGAATTTTTGAGTTTGAAAATTTTTTATTTCTAAAATATGCATAATTCATGCAAGTGAACTTAATTCCGAGTGGAGAAAAAGATGAGGACATTATCCTTAAACATTCTTAAATTGATTTTGAGTTTTGAACTTTTTTTTCTTTTACAAGATCACCTGACAAGAAAGAGGGGGAGGAAAAGAGCATTATTTCTAAATTTTTTTGAATTGATTTTGAACTTTAAACCTCTTTTTTCTTTTCTTTTTTTTTTAATCAAAATCATCTCAAAGGAAAAGGGGAAAAAAGGGAGAATTATATTTTTTGTGTCATGAAACTGATTTTAAATTTTAGATTTTGTTTTTTTTTTTGGAAAATGAATTGCTGAGAAATAATGTGATTTGTTGTTTTTAATTTCAAAAAAAAAATTTTTAATGAATTGACGAGACTAAATGTGGTCCCCTTTTTTTTTCTAGTAGTTTTTTTTTTGTTTTGTCTATATACAAATTCAATGCAAGCATGTGACGCATGAAAAATCTTGAAATTTATAAAATGTAGGATTTTTAACCCTTTGCCTTTGGAAAATCCCACAAATTCGCTCTTCACCTGTCCCCATGAGAAAAATTGAACTTTCAAGTATCCTACCAAATTTACCCCTTGTCATTTGGACGCAAGAATTTATTGACGGATTTTGGCTAGCTAAAAGCACTCTTGAAGGAGTATTCCAAGCTAAGAAGCCCTAAAGCTTTTGCCTAGACTTACTTTTAAATGACTTTTCTCCAAGTGATTTGTTTGCTATCGACCTTGGACTATTAACTTGATAAGATAATCTCCTCTTGTCAACTCTTCATCATTAATGCTTGAAAGGTCAATAGGCTAAACCCGCACTTATCTTATTTAACAATGTCAATACAATCATGCATTACGGGATACAAACACATGAGCTTAATGCAAAAGAGTCCTTAACATCAGAGGGATGCAAGGGCTGATGAAAATGTGACCATGCAAAATGGTTTGGGAATGGAGAAGCGGAATAGATAATGGCTAGGAAAAATGTACTGAATAAGAAAATGCCCCGATTCTACATTTGAAGCAATTCTTTGAAAAGAAAAAAAAATGAAATGCTAAGCAAATGAATATGGTAGGTCGGAGGGAAGTTTCATTTTTGGATTTGAACTCCCTTTGAAAGAAGCCATTAATGTAATTTGGAGCATTTTCTCTGAAACAAGCCTTTTTGCCCCAATTTCAATTATTCTGATTTTTTCCAATCATCCCCTTAAAAAAAAATCTGTCCTATTATTTTTCAAACAAGCTAAACCTTAACAAGGACTTTTGATGCTTGTAGTGTGGCCTTAGTAGATGGGTTTATGAAATAAAAGATATCAGGCTCAAGAATTAAAATGCCCCCGTCAAGTCTCCTATTGGTCTCCTTCTTCTACAGTTTAACAAAATTCTATACTTGAAATCCACTTAACAAGAGAGGATGTCCTCGAGTTGTAATGGGGTCTAGTGGGTAAAAGTGTAGCTTAACAAAGGAAGGTGACAAGGCCCGAATATTCATGCAAGTTCACAATGAGACTTTTGATCGAGTGATCGTACCATCTCATCAAGACCAATTGATTCATGATAATCAACTCAATCTTCTTCTTTTAAAAGACTTTTTTTTTTCAGCTCAACTCTTTTCTGGAGATTTTCTCTCCTTTTCCTTTTGACCTCCTGTGCTACATAAAACTCTTCTTTGAGAATTTTGCCCCTTGATTGTATTCTAAGGCGAAACCCCCTCTTAAAAGCTTTGGCTTTTTCAAAATTTAATCTATGGGAGCTTTCCTTTTTAGAATTTCCTTCCTCCTATGATTTTCCTTTTTTTTCTCCAATTTATTTCCTTTTCTCTTTTTTTTTATTTGATCTTTTTTCTTAGAAGGAATCCTTTATAATGCCAGAATTGTTAGTCTTGATGTTGAATTCTCATTGCTTTGTGGGTTCAATTCATGTTCGGTATTTGAAGAAATTTTTTTTTTAGGCCCAAAGTGGTTAGCAACGGTTAAGAATTATTTGGATAATTGAAGGAACCTGACTCTCTCTTGATATTTGAATTGTCAGCATAAAAATTTGTTAAAGACCTCCCATCCCAAAGGTTGCAATTAGGGTGAAGGAAATGAACGTCACTCCTGGCTCAATTAAGGTGACTAGAGGTTACTCCTTTGTATTTGAGGAAAATAAAAAAAAATGCCTTGTATCCTAGACATAGCTTGCTTGTGGGACATGTATTTGTGATTTGGTCATTTTTCTCTTTCTTTTTTTTTTGTAATTGAATTAAAGGCATATAATTAGTTTCAGATTTAACTCTTCACATCGAATAACTCTTTTCAGATGGAGTTCTGGACATAATATTTTTGGATTTTTGATTATTTAGGAGGAATATGCAAGGAAAGAAGTTGTGTCAACATGATTGATGGAATGGCAGGGTCCGTAAAGGGTGAGATGGAAGCATATGACCATTGTATTGACAAAGTTAAATCAAATAAGGTCTAATGGATCAACTTCTGGTAGCCTTGGCTTTTA
The DNA here is from genome assembly GCA_026724425.1 of Erythrophleum ivorense. Taxonomy (NCBI): domain Eukaryota; kingdom Viridiplantae; phylum Streptophyta; class Magnoliopsida; order Fabales; family Fabaceae; genus Erythrophleum; species Erythrophleum ivorense. The sequence goes on along the minus strand of JAIUCV010000001.1, from coordinate 56,537,187 downwards.
ACTTGACAGAAGAATATTGAACAATCAAGCATTAATTGATTGTGATACGACAAGCAGCTTCTTTAAGAGTTCAATCACCCAGAAGTCCCCTCAAGGCTTTATTTCTTATGTTCTCCTGCACCTTGTTCATGAAGAAGTCGCAACTCCCCTTTTTTTTTTTGGAATGCCCCATTGTTTTAGGATTGAGTTCGCAAATTCTTTGGACAATGCCATCTTGGGTACAAAGGCTAGAGGCTAATGAAGGAAGTAGCTAAGCAGGTGCAAATTAGGTAAAAGCCAAAGGTCTCAATGGAGGCAAATGATAAGTGTCTTGATTGATATGGTTTGTGGTTCTCAAAGTGGTCAAGCTCAAGAAGTTTAGAGATTGATCGTTTGAGTTTTTTTTGGTGATAGTGGGTGGAAAGTAACAATTTGCAAATAAATGGGGTAAGAAAAGTTAGGGAGTAATAAGCGACTTTATCAAGACTTCTGGGAGCTTCTTTTTGCCTAATCAAATGACACATTGACCTCTTTGACTTATATTTCAATTTCTCACTTTGGCTGTTTAGGAACGCAGCTTCTTATTTGAATTTTTTTTTTTTTTTTTACTTAAGCTGATCTTTCCATTGTAAAGAACCAAAAATCCTATACTTATAAATTTTAGGATTTTCAATATGGAATGCCTTATGATAATACATGGATGCAATTTTACTATATTGTTCGATTTAAAGACCAATGGGGGTTTTGATGTTGGCATGAAGGTCCTTTAAGACAAGGAATCCTAACTTCCTTTTGGGCGCTTACTGCCCCCCTATAGGTAGATTAGAACCACCCATTGATTTAAAAGGAAGACTAGCCCCTTTCTGTTTATTTTTATGGTAGCAACTATTCTCATTGAACCTTTATTTTCCTCAGATGCTTATTGCACACAGGGATAAATAAAGTTGACGAATCATCTTAAGGGAACAAGCTCAATTCCACATGGGTGATGTCTATAGAAAAGTCTAACCCATTTAGGTTTCTTTCGATAATTTGTGGGGTTATTTTCAGATCCTCCACTTTTCTCTATGACCTTATTATCTCACTATAAAGGGGAGAGTTACCAAAATCGACTTGCAAGGAATTTCAAATTTTGGCAAGCCATTTAAATCGGGCTCCTGACTAGCCTGACTCATATGTCAATTTGATTGTTATTTATCTTAAAAATAACCACCGATATGGCGTCAAAACTTGCTATCTCTGTGTAAGTTACCCAAGATTGACTTTTTCTATTAATCAAGGGATTACTAGTGTTAGCTGATGTTTTCTTACATTCGTCTAGAAGCTTATCGACCTATTAAGGGTTATGGCTTATTGGTCGATTTAAGAAAGGGTAGTTCCTACATGATTGATGTTTGGAACTTTGGCTTTTATGGTACTTTAGTAAAATAAGCCAATCTTCGATTCCCTGATGTATAACGAACTTATTATTGCATACTTGCTTATACACCATTGAGAATTACGTCTTGGTCTAGGAAAAAGAGAGAAACTTTGTACTTTTTCTCGAGAAACTTATTGTTTCATTGAAGAAAGAATAGTTGACAATCAAACCAAGAGAAATATGCCTCTCTACATGATTGATGCCCCAAAAAAAAATGATCTCAATCTCTAACCAAGACGTGATACTCAATTGTTGATACTTCTAAACTTATGGATGTTATGATTCCCTGGCATTTTGAAGGTACTCCTTTTCTGTGGGAAGTTGTTATTTTACAGGGATGGAAATTTTAAGGAAATAATATTTTCTTTTCATGTATGTGTATAAAGAGGATAAATGTATGCTAACGGTTTTCCTTTTTTTTTTTTTTAAGGATAATGATGAATGTGGTTATGGCCGTTTAAGGGTTGGAAACTTATTAGGCAAAAAGTTGGTTTAATTTACTCATGCCTGTATCACAGTTATGGTATGTCAAATAGTGCAATGACACATCATTAATTATTCCAGTAGATAGTGACAATGTGTCACTTTTCATGCTGGCTTTATTAAATGCATGAATGTGATGATGAAATAGTTAAAAACGCCCTCTTTTGTCTTATTATGGGTAAACCCTAGGTTGTGAGTATTGGTTTATAGAAGTCTAGCTCTACCTAGTTGGGAAGCATCTATGGCTCAGCTATCAGTGCGTTTTTCAAGGTAGGTCTATGACCCCTAAGACATTGGTCCCTAAATTGCCCTCACCGAGAGGTGAGGATCTCATTATATGAACTTGACCTTGAGAGAAAAAAGATTCTACACAGGTCCAATCCATATAACAAGGTACAATTTAGGCGAGGTCTTCATGATAGCCTCAGGAAGCACAAGGCTTCACAGGGAAATCAATATAAACCTCTACTAACCTAGGAACACTCAGACCCGGGTATAGGGCCTATAACGTGTGTGAAAATTTTGTGTCCGTGACGTGTGTGAGGAGGGCATTTACCTCTTTATCCTATGGACTACCCAACCCTCATCTGCTAAGCAAATTGACAGAATAAGAGATAGAGAAATATATATACAGACAAAAGTAAGAAATAAAATATACAAACATGGTCATCTACCCTAAGGTTTCTTTCTCATGTTATCTATCCTACACATATTATGTACATAGACAAGAAAAATTAAATGTATAAAGCAAGCATGTGAAAGGCATGTTACCTACCCTAACCATGCGAGGCAAACAACAAACAAAAGGGAGAATCGAAATAAAAGGAAGGCCATAACATCTTGCACAACTAACTAACATTGGGCTTGACTCTCAAAGAAGTCCCCAGTGGAGTCGCCAAACTGTCACACCCGAAAATGCGACCGCGTGGCGCCTTTTTTCTCAAAGAAAGAAACTCGAAAAAAAATTCGAATAATTTCGAATGAAATCGAAAAACGAAATTTAAATTGAAATATGTATAATAAATAGGGTTCAGGAGTCGCCACCAAAATTTTAATTTTTAAAAGGCAAAACTTTAGAAAAACCTTTATTAGGAAAACGGTCTACAAACCAGAAAATGGATCCGGGAGTCGATTGTGAGTGGGGAAGGTGTTAGGCACCCCACTACACCCGTTACTAAGAATGGTTACCCTAAGTCAGTTGTGCAAAAATAAAATGGCCTAAATTCTATTTTAACTCTCCCTACAAATCACATGCAAAATAAGAACAAAGAAATAAAAAGAAATAAAGTTGAGAGTAGAAAAAGAAATCAATGTTAAAATAAAACGCAAAGAAATTTAATAATTGAAATCAAAAGGAAAGAAAAGAAATTTAAAGAAAAAAAAAATATTTTATTTACAAGGGCGGACTTGACTTAGGATAAAAGCCTAGGGCCTACGTACCCTTCAGGAGGGATCAAAGTCCACGTAGTTCGATTGATGTTGTATTTGGGTTGATGTTTTGTTTTGTTTTTAATTTTTTTGGTTTTTTGTTTTTGTTTAGCTTATATTTGATTTTTAATTTTTGATTGGTTTTGTTTTAATTTTTGTTTGATTTTCAATTCTTGATTGATTTTGGTTTGTTGTTTTTTTCTTGTTATTTTGTTTGATTTTTGTTCGATTGTTTTTTTTTTGTTTTCTTGTTTTTTTTGTTTGATTTTTGTTCGATTGTTTTTTTTTGTTTTCTTGTTTTTTTTTTCTTGTTGTTTGACTTTTATTTGATTTAATTTTTTTTTATGTTGTTTCTCCCTTTTCCATTTTTCTTTGAAAAGACAAAGAAAATGAATTATCTTTTTCCTTTTACAAATAAAACAAGTTTTGAAACAGGTTGGTGAGTTTTAATTTGCTAAAGGAAAATTTAATTCCACTTTTCTCGTTTTTTCGATTTTTCTCTTTTTCTTATCATTTTTTTCATTTTTCCTTTCTATGTCTTTTTTATTATGTTTCATTTTTCTTTGTTTTTTTTCTTTGAAGTAGATTTTTTTTGTGTTTTGTTTGGATTTTTGTTTGATTTTCGATTCTTGATTAATTTTGTTTTGTTTTGATTACTTTTTGGGTTTTTGTTTGATTTTTATTTTTATTATCATTTATTTATTTTTTTTTATACTTTTGTTTGAAAACACAAAGAAAATAAAAAAGTACTTTTTCTTTTAACAAATAAAACAAATTTGAAATTGATTGATTGTGTTTTAATTTGTCAAAAGTAAAACTAATTTTACTTTCCCTCGTCTTTTTCTCCTTTTTTGTTTGTTTTTTGTTTTTTTTTTTTCATTTTTTTTTTCATGCTCTATTTTCCTTATGTTTTGTTATTATTTTTCCTTGTCCCCCTTTTTTTGTTTTTTTTTGTTTTCTTCCTACTCTTCTTTTTTTGTGTTTTTTAATTTCATTTTTTATTATTTTTTTTTTTACTTTGGGTTTAGTTGTTTTTTTTCTTTGTTTCTTCTTTTTTTTTTTATATTACTATTTTTTGGGATTGATTGTTTTTTTCTTTTTTCTTGCCTTTTGAGTTTGTTTTATTCATTATTATTTCTATATTTTCTACTTTATTACTTTTATCTTCTTTTTTTCTTACTACTTTTATTTTCTTGCTTATATTTCTCCTACTTTCTTTTTTTGTTTATTTGTTTTTAGGTATTATTACTTTATTATTCTTTTTCGATCCTTTTATTTCTTTAGTCTTTTTAGGTTTTTTTTTTCTCACCATTTGGTTTATTATTTAGTTGTTTATTAGTTTACTTACTTTTCTTGTTTTCTTTTTTTTCATTCTTATTATATTTATTATATATATATATATATATATTTTTTTTTAGATTTCAACCATTATATTCTTCATTATACTCCTTTCCCTTTTTTTCATTCTTGCTATTTGCCTATTTTGGAGATTAGGTTTAAAGTTTGTTTGAACTTTGAAATAACATTTTTCCTCTTTACCCATTTTGCAAACAGAATTTTGAAATAGATAAATCTTTAAAATCCAAATGATCCCTCCCTTTTTTTTGTTTTTTCTTTTCATGAATATTTTCTTTGAAAAATTATGGTTGGGGCCATTGAAACCCAAAACACTAAACACATTCAAAACCTTAAAGATGCCAAGGAAGCATATTGCCACACATGGCCTTTTGGTCCATCCCTAAGTGCTTGAGGGGACATGAAATCCCACGCAGCAATTTTAACGTGAAAATTAATGAAAATAAATAACCAAAAAAAAATGATAAAAATATTTACAAACCTAAAATAATAGCTTGCAGGTGTGTGTGCTAAGTGTTCAACCAGTTTCATCATATTTCAATATATTTCAAGTACAAAACAAGAAAAATATAAATAAATCATGTGAAATACAGCACAGAACCGATTTGTCTTCATGGTGATGTCTCCTCCACCTTTCAGCATCCTTAAGCTTGCCATCCCTTGCTTGCTATCCCCTTTTGAGCAAATCCCCAGTGCAGTTTTAGTGTGGTCTCAAGGTATTCCCCGCCATATCAATAAGCCAGGAAAAGAGAAACATATTAGTTTCTAACCAAACAATAATATTCAAATCAATTTCATAACTTTCAAACATGATATCCATCCTTAAAATTTCATCTACTTGAGACCCTAGAAATCGATGCATTGATAGGAATTTCCCACACCAAACCATCTCAAGGACCACGACACCATATGAGAACTGAATAAATGGGTCCAAAAAAACAAACAAACAAACTACGTGTCTCTCAACTACATGAAATCTCAAGGCAAGAAACCCCGAGCCACTCACTAGTTCATCCAAAGCAAAGAAAAACTTCACGGGATAAAAAACGGAATGCTTTGGGTGAGAATCCCTATCCACAGTATATCAAACCAGACATAAGCATATTAGGCATTGAGAATTTCGCTTCAGAAACTCAGAGAACAAGAATCATTGCCTCACCCAGATCTTTTTTGTAAGGAGATATGAAAGACAGTAGGGAACATGATTGTCCAATTTGCCCAGCATGTTAATGGATCTATATTACAATAATGACATGCTGTTATAAGACATAACACACGGATCTGTAAACTCATTAGCGTTTATTGATCCAAATAGGGATTTGGCTTATTCGAAATCTGACCATAAGCATCAGACTCAGCTCATTCCACGTTTCATATCCAAAATGGAAATAGCAAGATTTAGCCAATATAAATTTAACATTCATTTTACAAAGTAATATCCCTCAAAACCAGTGTGTGCCTAGGTTCAATTTAAACCAAACTACACAAAAAAGAATTGGCGCAGCACAAATCTTCAACCGCAGCTCATACAGAACCAGAAAAGCATCGAGCAAAGCAGCAATCAAGCAATGAACTTATCTTTGTCAACATTGGCGTTAATCAAATAATTTCACTATCATACTCAAGCTAAACCCAATCAAGAAGACAAAACCAGCTCACAGTTCTACATTTTCAGAAATGGGGAGGAACTACAAGACCGAGGGATGGGTTTACCTTTGACGTCGATTGATTATAATGGAGAACGCCCCTTACGATGATCTGTCGGTCCTCAGACAACTCGCACCGCCGTTTGTTCCTTCTCAATTCCACTCCTACAAGCCTCTGTTCTTTACCCTTTCTCTGTCAGCCTCGGGTCTTTTCCTCTCTCATTATTTCTCAGCTGTTTTTCTCTCAATAGCCAAGCCTCACTTCTAGGTTTCTTCTTCCTCCAATCCCCAGAACTAGAACCTCCCCCCTTTTCTGGTTCTTCCTCTCCAAAACCCCAGACCTCCCAAAAACTATTCTCCTCTTTTCTCCTTCGTCCCCCTCTCTCGATTTCTCCTTCGTTCTTCTCATTCTCTCCTCTCTTTGAATCTCTGCTCCCTTCCTCCTGCACCAGACTCCTGCTCCTTCACGTCTCTCTCCCCGAATCTCTCTTGCACCTTTCGCTTCCTCTTCTGTCTACCTTCTCCTCTCTGAATCCTCTTTCACTCTCACTCCCTCAATTTCTCGATCTGGGTATTTCCCTCGCCTCTCTCTTCATCTTCTCCATTTCTCGTTCTCTGCTTCTTCCGTTGGGAATGGATTCTCCGGGACTTAGTTGGAGGGAGGATCTTGAGAGAGCAGCTCATTCTCTCCCCCCTCCATTTTCCTCTCCTCCTTCTGAAGCCTTTTTTTTTTCTGCCCCACTGCCTCTTCGCCTTTTTCTTTTTTGTCTGTCTCTCTGCATTGTTTTCTTTTTTCGTCCGTCTCTCCCTCTTTCCAGAGCATCTATCCGTTTTCCCTTGAGAGCTGTCCGTCTCCTCTGCCCCTCTCTGTCTCTCCGTATCATGTCCCCCTCTCTCCTTTTTTGTCTGCCTTTTCCGTAGAGGACCGAATGGAGGGGGGACCAAGTGGGTTAACCAGGTAGGGTTTGAAATGGATCCGGGTTGGGTGTTGGGTAAGTTTTGGGCATCCGGGTTTGGGCTTCACCTTTGACAGCTTTTTTTTTTTTTTTGGATTGGGCTTCACTTTTGCAGATTATTTTGTTTTGTTTTTTTTTTTTGGGTCCATTTTTCTTTTAAACTTGTTTTGGGTAAACTTTTGGAATGGGCCTTCATTTTTTTTCTCTTTTTTTTTTTAATTTTAATATTGGGCCAATAGGATTTAGGAAAATTAAACCATCTTTTTTTTATTTACTTTTTTTTTGAAGCTTTCCTAAATTAGGCCCTAAAATCTTAATTAATTTTTTTTTTGTTTTGGGTTCCCCTTTCAAATACATATATTATCTTGTTTCTCTTTTTTTGCAATCTCTTTTTTATTTTTTTATTTTTTTGTGTTTGTTTGCTTTTTTAATTATTATTCTTTTAGTTATTTTTTGGTTTATCTACTTTTAGTCTTTTTTTTTCATTTTTTTCATTCATTTTTTCTTAGTTTCTTTTTTTTTTTGATTTTTTTTTAATTCTATTTATTTTGAATTTTTGTTACTCCCTCTTTGATTTTTCTTTTGTTTTAATTAATGGGCCTTTGCTTCTTTCTTTTCTTTTCCTTTTCTTTTTTTTAATTTTATTTTTAAGTTCTTTCTCCTTTGATGATTTTTTTTTTAGCTTATCAAACTAAAAGAACCTATTTGTAATTTTTAATTTTTTTATTAGTTTAATTTTATTATTATTTTTGGAATATGCTCGGACAAAATACGGTGTTCACAATACCTTTCAATGTTAACTAACAAGTCTTTTTTGGTTTTAAAGACATATTTACAACTGATGGCCTAGCATCGATAGGCAATAAAATAAGATCTCAAACTCTATTAAAAGCCATTAAATTCATCTCTCCTTCATGGCATATAATCATAACTTAGATTGTCTATAACTTATGGTTTGTGAAAATATTTTTAAATCATTTTTGACACTAATATTAAAATCAAATTCTTGTAAATACACAATACATTTACTAGAAATTGTTGACTTCTTCTTTCTAGCTAACCTTCTTAATGTCATATCAATATTCTCTTAAGAAGAAGGTTGTACAATAGGTTTTATTAAAGCACTATCAGCAAGTAGAATTATGGTGATTAGTTGTACAACTCCCATTTGTTCTTGAACGAAGTTATCAATACCAACTAAAACATCACTTCAAATTAGGTTTTCCTTATAGTGATCTATTTTAGGAACTATAGTTTCTAATTAACCACTCCTATTGATCAAATCATTCTTAAGAAACGTAGCGTTTCTTGATTCCACAATCTTAATATCATGTGACAAATAATAAAATTTATATCCCTTTGACTTTTTTAGTGTAACCAATGAAATAGCCACTAATAATCTTAGGATTTAACTTCTTTTCTTATGGATTATAAATTTTTAGTTTAAACAGACAACCTTAAATGCATAAATGTCGTAAACTAGGTTTCCAACATTTCCATAATTCAAAAGGTATTTTAAAAATAGCCTTGGATAAGACCCAATTTGTAACAACCCTAACTCTTAATTAGAATTATTTAAGCTTAATTGCATGATTAATGATCATAAACCAAGGTTGAATGTTAGTACAACTAGATATTTAGGTAAAATAGTGAGAAAATTTTAAACCTTATTATCATTTGAGATTATTAATTAGATGACAAAGATTTAAGCTTATAAGCAATTTAAGTTATCAAATAAAACCTTTGATTTATTTTATCATCGATTCCATACTCTCAAAATCCTCTTATAGTTGTTCCCAAGTTATTACATATCATTCAACTCAAGAAAATTAAGTCTTGGAGGCTAAAATAGGAGCTTAGTGTTTTAGGCCACAGCTTAGACATTTTTGCCATGGCAAAGTTAGTTAATGGAACCTAAAAATGAAATTTATAGACTTACGCTGTGACTTAAGTGACTAGTGGAGCACAAAATGAAAAATATATTAACCATGCCATAACTCAAGCCTTTAACGTCATGGCGAAGTTATCCTCTAGATCCTACTGTTTCCTCAATCCGTGTCATAGCGAACTATCCTTGTGCTGTGACGAGGTAAGCCACTAGAACTCTATTTTGCTCCCCTCAATTCTCATTACAGTGAGTCTACTCTCTAGTACCCTCGAAAGCTAAAATTTTCGTGTTATGCCACGACTCAGACCCGTGTGCCACGTGCACTCCTCGCTTATAGATGACTCCTAGCCTTCACTTATATAGTTTTGGTCATGGCTTAACTCTATTTTGTGCATACTCTCTCTAAATTTTATTCCAAACACTTCAATTTTTCCTCTAGTAACATTATAATGTCATTCTACCTTAATTTGTAAGGTTTTAGTAGTATCTAACCACCTAGATTACTCAGCATACCTATCATAACCACCTAGGGACTTAAGTGTCATTCCAAATCCATCTATCTACCATACATAAGCAAATTTATAAATTTAGATAGCAAAAAGTGCAAAGCCACTAATAACGTTATCCATATGTGTATTCCAATAGAGGTTCTATGCAACACAAATCCAGGGTCATCATTCATGGTGATACATAAATATATTCTCAAGTAACAAGCTATATTTCTAGATTAGCAAGGTTCCATATCAAATTATAATTGAGTACATATATCATATTTCCTTATTGCAAGGTTTATTCTCCTAGTAATTGCACTATTGATTACAAAACACGAAAATACCTGCATTTGGCAATATGATTACATGATGATATTATACAAAAGAACCATAAAAATTAGCATATACTTTAAATTAGGTTAGTCCAAGTGCAGGGTTTCCATATATGGTCTTAACTTATAGATGTTCATTCACTTGCTTCCTCTTATCCTTACCCGAAGAGCCTTAACTTGAAATTGTTAGCCTATAAAATGGGATGAGATACGAATTTCAGTAATCAAGAGAAAAATTCTATTCATATGTACCAATTTAATCAACATATGTGCATTTTAATCAAATAAGCATGAAAAACATTCATCGTATCAGCAAATGAAATAGTTAAGCTACCAATGACTACTATCTCATACTAGCAATCACATACACCAATAATACTAGGAGATGCCCGCCTATGGTAGCAACTTCCTAATGAGCACAACCTGGGCTTAGTACATACAAGAGTCTAATCACAACTTGGTGCCCGATCAAAGCATGATGCACGAGTAACAACTGCACCACAACTCCATCATAGACTCACACAAGGTCGAAACATATCATTCAAGTAGCCAACTAATCATTTAGTATTCAAAATTATATATGTGTAGTAGATGTAAAATTAAAATGGGCATATACAAGGAATTAAAATTAACCCCGGTTAGCTCACTTTGTGAACAAATTTATGAAGGCTAACAACATTGTTAATTCACCCTATGATCACAAAGTCAGACAATTACTATTTTTTATCATCATTTATAGCAGAAAACCAAATACCCAAAGAGTTGAACCATTAGTAACTATCTAAAAGTTACTTACTTAACCACCAATGAATTCAGATTTTGGGTCTTAGTTTTCCCACACTCGAAGCCACAATTTTTCTCTCCAATTTCTAGGTAATTTCACACAAAATCAAGGCTCATATCATAAGTCAACTATAAGGGTCTCAAATCAATAGAAAACATAACAAAATGAAAAGGAAATACTTACCTAACAGCCCTTTTAACTTTAACCTCTGAAAATCAACATGAAAACACCCAAACAACAAATTTTTAGATTTGAATTTTAAGGTGAAAATACTTCAAATGAAATACTAATTAAGCCAAATTGAAGAGAAAGAATAGAAGATTAAGTTTCATATTGATTACCTTAGCTGAATCTTGCTTTAAAAGAGAGAAATAGTGGAAATGTGCTACTAACCTAAGTCTCCTCTTTGGACTTCTAAATTCTCTTATGTTCTCCTTGTGTTTCTGTAGAATGTGGCAAAGGGAGAAAGGTTTTTAAGGTTTAGTTGGATTGTGGGTTGACCTAAAAGCCTAAAGTTCAAGTGGGTTCAGAAGTTGGTTTGTTAGGCTAAGCTATATGGGTCCATTTTCTTGGTTCTAGGCTTCTAAGTAATTAAACTAGATTGGGGCATTGTTAAGTGGGTTCTTTGGGCTAAGTCTCATAAGATAAAGTTGAATTTGCATAAAATATAATTAGATCTCCATAAGTCTTTATCCTTGGTATGTTTAAATTAATTATGGGTCTAAATTAAATTTTTAACCTAATTCAATCTTAAATCCACATTAATCATTTATTTCCCCATAAATTTCTATTTCTCATAATTTTCCTGATTATCCTCATAATAATTATTTAATTGTTTATAATTATTCTTAATAAATTTTGGGGTGTTACACAATCTAATATATACATAGTAACCCAGTTTAATAGGTACACAGCTATCTTAAGTGTTTTAATCCACAAAGATTTAGAAAGTTTAGAACTACTACATATGTTCTGCACCATGTTTAACAAGGTTTTGTTTCTTCTTTTTATCATACCATTCTAGCTTGGTGAACCAGGCATAGTACATTGGGCTACTATCCTATGCTTATAAAAAAAAACTTCACAAATAGACCTTCTACTTGTCCATCCTTTGTGTATCTACCATAATATTCACAACCTCTTTTTAATCTCATAATCTTTATTTGTTTACCACGTTGTTTCTTTACTTCTACCTTAAATATCTTAAAAGCATCTAAGCTTTGCTCTTATTACGAAGCAAGTAGATACATAAAATGTGAGTAATCATTAATAAATATGATGAAATACTTATGACCTCATAAGTCCATGTCTAGACTATGAATACCTTAATGTATAATCTCTAATAAATTTGAAATAGCAATTTTTTTAGACTTATTTGTTTACTTTACTTTAATGCAATCAATACGAGTATGAAAGTTTGTGAAATCCGGAGTATTAAGTATTCCTTCACTTACTAACATCTTATTCTTTCTTAGAAATATATGCTTTAACCTATAATGCCATAACATTAAGAAAATTTCATTTGCCATATTTTGTTGAAGTCCAACATTCAATTCACATGGGGTATCAGATTGCAAGTTAATTTGAAAAAGACTATCAGATAAAATACTATTTCAAACTAATTTAGATTTATAAAATAATTGAGAGTTTAAATTTGAAAATTAAAAGAAATATTAAATGATATAGGTTTGAGAATTGAAATTAAATTCTTAGAAACATTAGGTACATAGAAAGTTTTTTCCAAAATAAGTATATAGCCAATGTTAAAAACTAATTTACAAGTACTAATAGCCTTAATAGTAGAGCCTATCTTATTGTTTGAATAGATGTTCAATTCACTGCCCATTGGCTTTCTTCACTTTTGATATTCCCACAATAAATTTGAAACATGAATTGTAGAATCAAAGTCAATCTACCATGAATTATGACAAACATCAACAAAATAAGATTTATAACAAACTAGAGATATTATATTACCTTTCTTAATAAGTCAAGCTATACACTTAGGACAATCATTCTTAACATATTCCTTCTTTTTGCAAAATAAACATTTAATTCCTTCTTAAAGTCTGACTAGAAAGATGCTCTACCCGTTTCTTTTTACTTAACTTGGCTATTCTTTTCCTTTGTAACAACATGTGCACCTTCCAAACAAGAATTCTTGCCCTACTCCATTAATAGTCTCCTCTCCTCTTAAACACACATCGTTAAAAGTTCATTGATAAACCATTTATCTTTATGTGTGCTATAAGAGATCTCAATTGGTCCATACTATTGAAGAAGTGAGTTCAAAATAAAATGCATAAGGAAAAATTTAGATATCTCCACTTTTAGTACCTTAAGTTGTGCCACAATGTCTTTCTTTTTCATAATGTGCTCATGCACATCCTTAATTCTAATGAGCCTCATTGATGACAATTAAGGCATTAAGGTTTTGGCAAGGGCTTTATTTGAAGATTCAAACTATTCATCAATAGTCTTTAACAAGTCCCTTACATTAGTACGCTTTCCGATGGAATGCTAGTAGAAATTTTGATCTTAATGTACATCATGCTAAAGCAATTAGATCGCTCCCGGTGCTCATAAAGATAAATTCTACCTCAATACTATTCTCATCCAAATTTGATGGTCCATCTTTCCTTATAATATAATCTATGTACATCCATCATAATTGGAGAAGAATCATTTCATTCCAAATCTTATAATTATTACCATTTAGATCAAAAATCTCATTTTAAATGCTAGGAAAATTAATAGATTGAAAAGTTGCAAAAATTATATATACATATTAAGTTAAGTATGAAGCTAAAAAATTAATTGTGTATATTACCTGTGTAAAACTGTCTGCAAATAAAATAAAATTGTCTGTGAGCTGAGTTCTATTCAAATACAATTCATGTGTTGAAACTAACAAATGATTGCCCTTTCCTAATCGCTGTGGGCAAATTAAGAAAGGTAATTTGTTCTTTCATCCTAATTGGTCATCTAAATATAACAGAAATTCCTATGAGATAAAATCCATTATATCTAAATAAATCAATTATAAGTTTTGTCCATTCCTTATGTGATTTGGTTCTCAATATATAGAACTTAGCTAAACTAAAAATGTCAATTTAACTAACCATATATAAATCACTAGACATTTTAGATTGTAATTAACAAATTTTGCCTACATATATAAATAAGGCAAATAAATAAATAACTTGTTCATCAAACATGATATTAACATATATATACATATATTTGCCAATTTACTCAAATTTTCCTTTATATGCGATAAAGCAAATCAAATATATTGCATGCACAAGGTAGATCCATGTTTAAAAATAAATAAAGTATCTAATTAAATAATTATACAAATTATTAAAAATAATAATTTTTGGAAATAATTCCTAAACATAGTTGTTAAATACTAAAATTAGCTACTGCACTAATTCCAAAAAATGGCAATTTATTAAAATGTGGACAAAAAATAAATTTCAAAAAATGACTTGAATTATGCCTTATATATAAATTAGGTGCCACATAAGACAAAGGAATACAATTAGAACACATGGTAAGTGGGTGGTTGGCAATGTTGAAAGGCATAGGTGGGTCTATCCTAAGTTGGTTAGATGTCCAACCATATCTCAATCATTTTAACTCCATTTTAAGTTATTCAAAAGCCAAAATGTTTAGAATTTGATTTTCAACAGATATATCAATTAATTTTCACCAAAACATGCAAAAAAACATATTCAACTTTTCATGAGAAAATTGGTCAAAATAAGCATATTTGAAACTACAAATCAAGACACTTTCAAGCAAAGGTAGAGGCAACAACCATGTTCTAACAGTAAATGTAAGTATACAAAGTGTGTTTATGAGTGCAAAAATGGAAATGATACTTATTTGCTGCCATTGCTGTGAATTCTTATGTGTGTGCCCTCTAGTAATCTTCTAAATTATAAAGCCATTCTAAGTGGTATGTGAGCCATTCAGCACTGAACTTAAGGACCTCAGTACCTCTTTAATTTATAGAGTTAAAATTCAAATGTCCCCATCAAGCCATGAAATAAAACAAATGAAATGGATGACATGAATGTTGATAAAATAGACCACCTTTGAATGTTGAATTCAATGTTCATGTAAGTTGCAAAATTGAAGTAACGTCACAAAGGTATTATCTCAAATGTTATCCTATTATTATATAATAGTATACCAAACATTATCATCTAATTTTACACAACATTATCATATAATCTTAGAGAAATTCTTACATACATCTCATGTACTATGCTATCTATGCACTTACTAGTACACAAGAGCCAAATCATATAATAAACCTTATAAAATAATAGTACTATAGTGGGTAATAGAGTATAGGTCCTAGGCAGCACTTTATTTATGAGGTAATAGAATAATAGTAATTGAATGTGAGACACAGTTATATAACTTGATACTATTTTATTAGCAAGTGGATTTTATTTTATTTTATTTTATTTGAACTTCTTTTATTGAAGAGAGTATAAATAATATATCATGTCATTTATACACTAGTTAACTAGTAAGATAAAGTCAAATCATATGATAGAGCTTACACAATAATAGTGTTATAGTAAGCAATAGAGTGTGAGTCCTAAATAACATAAACAACATTTTATTTATGTGATAATAAAGTAATGGTAATTGAATGTAAAATTCAATTATATAATTTGGCATTATTTTATTAATAAATATATTTCATTTTGTTCAATTTAGACCTTTTTAATCAAAAAGAATATAAATAATGTGGTGTTCTAGAAGTACCTAAAATTATGAGATTACAAAATTAAAACAATACCAGATGCCATAATATATGAGATAATAAAGTCAAAATAATAGTACACCAAATGTCTCTTGAATAAAATATTGCATTCTATATAATGACAGAACAAATTAATGTTACTTGCAAATCTTTATTTAGTAGTATAGATTATTGAAGAGTGAATATACAATTTAGCTTGTAAAAAATATACATTCTTACATTTTAGTTCTAATTTATTTTTTTCATATAAATTAATCTCTTAGAATTTATAATTCACTATACATATATATTCAGTTAGTCTTAAAGTAAAATAATTATATAATTCAATCCAATAGACTGATTAATATATAATGAATTACAAACTTTAAGAGCCTAACCGTATATATTAATATATTTGAATATGAATGTAAGGCGACATGCAATGTTCTTACAATCCTGAATAACGCCATTCAGTTCAGAAGCATCTGCATTTCATTAAAAAGCTTGGACCACTTGCAAAATTATCTGATTCTGCCAATAGGCGTATAACCTTTATGAAGAACTAAAGACAGCTGAAGAAGCCGCCATGGTACCCCCTTCACCCATCTCATTTTCAAAAACAGCTACTTCTAATTGTTTGCCACTATCACCATTGACTATTGTGCATCAATAGTACTTTTAACATGGATTCATAAATTTTTTATATGATTCAAACCCAAAAAAAAAAAAAAATTACAAATCTTAATAAAACAAAATAATATTAAATCATATATGGAGGGAGATAATATTAAGATTATATATTCATTGCCCGTGAATTACATCTTAAAATATTTACATTGTAATAATTTGACTTGAAAACAATCGATACTTCTATTGCTATATTGCCCAGTTCACATTTGTAATGAGGTTAAACCCAGTTCACCTCTGTAGGAACGGTCACAAGGCATGGTGCTAATTCTCAACCCTTGTTAATAAGTGTAATAATTACGACGCATGGGTCACCAGTATGCAAGACATAATAGTTCTAATTCATTTAGTTTATAAAAATATTTTTTAAAAAATGGTTATCACATAATTCATGCCACTTGAAAGAAATTACTTTAAGGTGATTTATAATTATTTTTCTCAAAATTTAGAGGTATATTCAAGCATTGATACCCAAATGATTATATTTTCATATCCTCCCTCAAATATGCAAAGCATAATTGAATTGGCAGATTCATGCCTTCTGCTCATATTCTCTCTCTGTGCTTTTGCAAATCGCCAATACATGCTCACCTATCTCCGATTTGCCCATAAGCCGATATCTACGACGGCCGCAGCCGCAAAAGATAGAAAGAAGAATTGTCAACATTCATGCATAAAAATCACGTTCGAAGATGTAATCTCTTCGTAGTTGATTGACCACATAAATTAAAATTCATGATTAAAGAGTGTGTAATCTTCATATGAAATTGGAGCAGAAAATAAAATGGTATGGCCTGAGAGTTTAACCAACAAACACATATATCAGAATCATCATCAATTCAAAGGGTTATAATTGCTGCTAGTCTCTTGTTCATCTGTCTCACTCGTACCCTCCTCATCAGAATCAAACTCTTCGTCTTCAGTATCATCAGCCGACTCTGTTTCCTCCCCTAAAAGTTCTTTCCTCAACTCGTTGTGAGCTTCTTCGGGTTTCCCAGATAATAATCTCGACAATATCCCCTCAAAGATTTCAGGTATAGCCCCGGTATCGCCCTCCTCGAGCTTCGCTATGCGCTTCTTCAATTCTTCAACCATAGCAGAAACAAAGAAAATTATATCTAAATCAAAAACTTATAAAATTTTCAGGTAAATTGTAGCGAATATCTGCAGACGCATTTCATCGAACGTCTGAAGCACACCCAAATGAGGACACACCAAAAGAGCTAAATTCGAGTAGTTAACGAAATAAATAAAAGTGCATCAGAGACAAGTGTGAACGGTTGGAAATTGAATTTGTGTGGTTACCTTCGTTGCTGATAACATCCTCAGTATGAGAGGGATCATCTTTGTTGTGGCTTTGCGTGAAGCTAGGTTCATCTGGGAAATTGTTTTTGGAACAGATGAATCGGGGTATGATAGAACGAGTAAAAGCAGGGAGTGAGAAAAGTGGTGGAGTAGGATTAGGGTTATGGTGGAGGTGATACAGAAGAAGATCGCGCGCGCAGAAAGAGAGTTTTCCAAGCAGGGATCGATTCATCGTGGACGTGCCGAGTTCCGGCCACTTTCAAAGCTCGAGGAGGGGCCTCCGTTCAGGGCTTCAGATTAAATATAAATAACTAATTTAGTGTTTAATATTAATTTTTTTAGGATTGAAAATTAAGTTTAATTATTTTAATAATTCACATCTTACATTTATAAGAAAATATTTTTAGAATTAAAATAATAGAAAATAGGAAAATTTTAAAAATAACTATTTACTATTTTTTATAATTAAATTATGTATTACAAATAGATAAATAATTACATAACTTCATAATTCAAAAAATAATAATTACATATTTTTTATCTAAACCAATGACCTTTTTTTTATATTACTCTTTTAAAAATTTTATTTTGCTTCTAGTGTTTATTATTTAATCCAGACAATATAAAGTTATAAATAAATATAACACAGATGATGATGATGATAATAATAATAATAATAATAATAATAATAATAATAATAATAACAATAAATATAAAAAAATAGAATGATCTTTTCTAATAAAATTTTATTATATCCCAAATTATTAAGATTTACTTAATTTTAGAATTTAATAATAAATTACTACCTAATTAAGGATAACCCAAATAATAAGGATGGGATAGGAATATAAGTAAAATTTAAATATTCAAACATTTAAATGTATAAAATAATTAATAATAGATTCATAATTGAAAAAATTAAGATAGAATAGAATTGGGAGATCTGAAGATATAGATTAAAAATGAAACCTATTAAAGTGAGGGATTAGATCCTCTAAGGTAAGCATTTTGTAAAGTTTCCTGAAGTAAGGAACAATAAAGCATGGTTTTATAAATAAAAATATAAAAATATATATTAAGCAAAATATATATATATATATATATATAATCATGTGAGACACTGCACCACTTTAAAGGCAGCCGCACTTTAGAATATCTATTTCCTTAAAGTGATGGTTAGTGTCACTCCAGAAGAGGCCAAGAAGATGTTTGTATTTTCTCATAAAAAGGGAGTCTCATGGGAAAGAGAGTGATGGAGTGAGCGGGGCTCACTCTCATTCAATCTCTCTCTTTCTTGCATGACTCCTAATGTATAGAAAAGGATTCAAATTAGCCAAAAAAGGAAGTTAAATTGAACTCTCAGAAATTATGCATTTTTCTAAATTTTAACAAATCTTTTGGTTCTTATGAAGTTGTTGGAAAATCAATTTCCTAAAAAGTTGTGTGACCAAAAGGCTAATGAAATGTGAATGCTAAAACATGGTTTTCCAAAAACTCAAAACTAAGTTGAAACTTTTGTATGTAAATGATTTCCTTTCAACTTCCAAAGCTACAACGATTGAATAATTAAAAGCACGAAGTAAGAAGAGAATTACACAAAAGAAAAATCAATTTTTTGATTCACTTGGTAAAAACAATTAAACTAGGAAGTGTGAGTGAGATCTGAGTAAGTATCAAAACCCCATTTTTGAAAACAAATTAACTTATGAAATTAATCAAATCATGAATATTCAGTTTTTGTTGTGCAATCGTGATGTTTGTCCTCACTAAACTAGCATGGTTGTCCATTTTTTTAGCTAGGCTAGTGGCCTTGGGTAGGTGGATTCCTTAGTATTTTAGTAGTTTTCCCCTAATGCAATCTTCCCTCCTTGGTCCTAACTCAATCTTTTAGTCTTCTTTTTAGTTTTTTTAGTTTCCCTTCTCTTGCAACACTTCCTCTTTAGCCAATGCAGCCCTAAACTATGAAGATGCCTTGTTTTAGTGTTAATTGTATGTGTGTGTGCTTTGTAGCTTATATGTGGGCTAAGTTGATGGCTTGAGACATTTCATTTTTTCCGGTAAATATCTTTTGTTGGTTCCAATTATATCTTCACAATTCAAGCATTTGGATTCCACCTAGTAACCTTTAACTTTTTTTTTTTTTTGCCTTAGCTACCTTTTCCAGTGATCGTGGTTGATGTTTAGGTTGCCTATAGGATGTGGTTGAAGTGTTGGAAGTAATTGAAGTTCCTTTAGTTAAGGTAAATGCTTTCTTTTCTTGTCTAGTTATTCTATTTTAGTCCAAATGGGAATTCTATGTTGATTTTTCTTATTTTACTAAGTCTTGAAAAATGTAAAAAGAAGGACTCAGAACCTTGTGATAGTGGGGCAGATTAACCTACCTGATGTACTAAAAATTAGTATGGAACCCACATAAGTTACAACTAAAAAGGGCTTTAGGACTTAAGTATTTGTTGGGTAAATTAATGTGTTGACTTGTAGCATTAAGTTGGACGTGAGTAAAGAGTAATTTAAGGGTAAGGATTAGAAGCATATAGTGAATTAGTTAGAAAAAAAAATGAAGTAATGGGAATTTAATTTCACATGGTAAATTAATGTTATAAAGGCTCTATAAGATTTAATTCCTATCATGGAGTTAGCTTAAAGGAGATTTGATAGTTGGTATGTTTTAGGGTTATATTGCCTTGCTATGCACACTCGGTGTTTTGTAGATGCTTGAAAAAAGTACTTGTAGTTAAAATTAATTGCCAACTAGTTGCAAGAGCCTAATTATTGTAACTCTTTTTAACCTAGTTACCAATAAGCAACAATCTTAAGGTATTATGGCAGTTGTAATCCACCTATAGAAGCTATCTAAACACGGTAAAGGCCTTAAATTTTCAAGTTATGATTATTAATGTTGGAATCATTGGGATCAATTTAGCTATGTGAGAGTTAATAAATTGTCAATATTCTAATCTCCTCGCTATTGGAACTTTAAGGCATTTTATATACATTTTTAGAACTCTGAGGAACTTTTGGAAAGAATGGGTAATGTTTACCACTGCGCAGGGAGCTCTGTTAGTAAATAACTTCCTATTGCATCCTTTCTTACTTTATGTTCTTTATATTTTGTATTTTATTATTTTGCAAAATATCATGTTTCTTACATTACTAAATTTATGAGCATTTGTGTTCAACCAAAGAATTAATTTTATCTAAGTTGCATTTAGGGCTGTTCATCGGCAGAGCCAAGCCAGACATCTAATATGCTCGATGCCCAATCTGATTAAGATATTGAGTTTGTTTTTATACCCATGGCTCGACCCGACCAAAACAAGTCTAGTTTTTTGTTGGGTTAGAACGATTTAGGGCCGCCCAAGCCTTTTTTTTATGAACTAATACTTGTAATATAAAAATATCTTTTTGTAGACTCATAGGCATATATTTCAAAATAATGGGCTTTTAGAACCTTCATATTTTTATCAATAATAAAAAAATAGCTTAGTGTTATCAAGCAAAATATAAATTACTAACATAATTAGCCTTAGGTAAACATGTATATTTTCATTATTCAACAAAAAAAATGTTAGTAAGCATGCATATTAATGATAAAAATAATTAAGAAGTAGGAAGGGTTTAAGTAGGTAATGAAAGTTACAGCATACAAAGAGAATCAGATGAAATAAGAATAAAAAAAAATATAAGATGACAAGATATTGATAACTAAAAAAAAATAACTATTATGGCAGATTGGGTAGAATATGTCTTTGTCAATGACCCAACCTAACTCAATATAATTTTGTTTAAAATTATATCCATTTATAATTTTGGGCTAATCTAACCCAACCCGATTCGATTAGGTCGAGCCCTTCGGACCTAACGAGCTAATGAACGCCCCTAGTTGCATTATCTTGAACTATAAGTTATTAATACATATATGGAATCAATGAGAATGATTTTAAAATTTTTCATTGAATTTTGATGTTGATTATTTAGGAAAGTGTTTACGAATGAGTTGAGCTAATTTGATTTCATATTGCATCTTTATATTTTGCATAATATCAAAGCTTCTTAGATTTTGGAATTTTATTTGCATTGGTGTTCAATCAAAATACATTATATTATTTTGCATTTCTTGGTTGTAAGTTGTTGACACATGTATGGAATTAATGAAAGAAATCTCAAGAAGTTCTTTACAAATCATTGGTTAAGTGTGAGAAATGTTTATGTATTAAATTATTGTGATTTCATATATGATGGTAACATTTTATAGAAGGACTAGATATAAAACACTAATTGCTAGTAGCAATTCTAGTCATCCTTGGCATGCCATGGCTGGTACCCTAGCTCCCAGAGGGTGCAAGAGATGCTAGTCTTATGTGACAGCCATTACATATAGAATGGAGGGATGATACTTATGTGAGAGAATGACTCACAATTATTGGTTATTTATCAATGTGGATTGTGTGTTTACAACAGATTAGTTACTTGACCATGTGGGCTGTATGTTTCACGATTACTATCCAATTTCAAAGAAAGTTCTTTCAACATAAAGTTTTTGAAAAATTTGGCTTAGAAATACTTGATTTGTAACTCTTGAAAAATATATGCTTTCAATTATTAATATCCTTATGATTTATGATTATGCAATAGTCATGATTTAGCATATGTTTCATGTTTGAATTTTTATCCATTTGTTATAGAGAAGTATGGTTTCAAATTTTTAAAAGCTTTTACCAAGTATTTCCATATAATGTCTTATTATTTTAATGATTTATTTTATTATTGATTATTTAAATTATGAGATATTATTTACTCAATAAATATTTAGGCTTTTAGATGGTTGACCTGAACCAAAGTCTACACAGTAACATAGAAGGGATTAGTCTTTCCTTTGGACTAAAATTTCAGCAATAAAACAATTCAAATAGTACAAATATTTTGCCAAATACATTTGAACAATACAAAATTGGGCAAAAAAAATCATGAATATAAATACTGGGTCGTAGAGGCTATCGCAACCAATGGCTCTTACGCCACATGTAAGGCAGTCCTAAGTTACTCAACTATGAATTATTTACAAACTATATATATATTAATCTCAAATATTCTAAATTAAGATCATATAGCAGAAATATAAACTCATAAATACCTTCATAGTGATAGTTTGATTCAATGTTGGAAGCCTAATTCTCATACACGTATTACAAGCACTTGAAATTACAAGAAGAGAAAACAGGGAAGAACAAAATTTTTAGATGCTGTTTTTTGACGAGTTTGGAAATCTAAGTAATGGTTCTCTCAAGAGACATTTCTCTTGTCAGTAACCTTCTCATTCAAGTATGTTCAATTATACAATCATGTCTCTTTCCATTAAAAGAAAAAAGAAGAAGAAAGAAGTACTTTTGTTTTGCGTGCAATTAAACCACCCCATCCACTTATCCATTAGAAAACTACCCAAATGGCAAAATTCTAAATAATAGGAGAATAACGAGAACTATCATATTTTAAAATTGAAATATTCCCTTGATTGAAATTGATAATTGTCATTCCAATTTGTAAAATATCCTACATTTCCTACATCATATACAAGGAGCAATCCTGAGAAAACTATTTAGAACAATAACAATCACAAAGGCAAAAATTGTAGTGACCAACAAAAAAATTGTCGATTGGGCTTACCAACCAAATAATTTAAATGGCATGGAGAGGGGAAAAAAAAAAGAGACCATCTTTAGAAAAGGTTTTAAAAATTATGAGAATGTTATTGTTGAGCAAGGCAATAAAAGTATGCATTGTATGTGTGCATCATCTGTTGTGGCATCCACATAGCAGGTGGTGTTATGGCTCCAAAATAGGGAGCCACCTCCTTTTATTTTATATTTTTTTTAATTTAAACATCTCTGTTAGGATAGTACAATGCTGTCCTAAAAAGATTTTTCCTTGTAACTGCAATGGTGAATGACAGCCAAACAAGAAAAAAGGAAGAAGAAAATCAATAAATTATATTAGTGAAACTGTATGTATTTGCATTTGTATTGTACATACTTGCTAACGTAGCATTTTCTTCATTGTAGATATATTTTTAATTAAAGGACTAGACTTAGTTGAAATTTTTTATATTATTAAGTTTTTAAATTAAAATTTAAATAATGTAGTAATGCTATTGTGTGTGTGTGCGTGTGTATATATATATATATATATATATATTATAATATCAAAACATTTATACAAAACATCAAATATTTAACGGGCTCACATTTATATAAAATTAGAATTTTTCCTAATTTGAATTGGTTGAGACTAGGAGCAATAATACCTCGAATAAATTGTCATTTTGGCACTTTAAAGATACTTCTGTCATTAATTTACTACTAAAAAAATTATTAATATAAATTTAGTCTTGATATTTTAAAAACACATTATTTTAGTCTTCACTTAAAGCTAAATTGATAGTAATAAACTTTTTAATTAGGACTAAACTGATGTCATTATGACTAGTGGCAATAAACTTTCAAGACTAAATTAATATCATTAAAGTCTTTTTTTCAGAGACCAATATAATTGTTTTCTCTATCTTCTTTTTGACTTTTGACAAGTATCTTCACATCATTCGGGCGTGGATTAATCTTGCTCTAGATATTGAAGTTGTTTCTCTCGATAAGTGTTTCTTCACGAGTTTGAACTCTCTATATTGACAAAGAATGAAATTTTATACAAATTAAAATTCAAAAATCACTTGCATAACATATAAAAAAATATTAAATTTAATAATAAATGAAAGGCAACTCCCACAATTTTCTGAACTTGCATTTTTCAGTAGAAATGGTTAAGCATAGATGCTGCAATGATAGAGAAGCATCTTCCCACCTGCCATACTAGATCCAAAATTCACACGATGCAAGAAAATGAGACTGCACAACACATAACAAAAACAAAACAATTTTCTAATAATATTGAGGTACAAGACTTTGGAAAAACACACCTCTGTGCAAGGGGGAACTCAAAGGAATTTTTATTTTGGAATATAGAATTTTAATTGACTCAATGATTTACCAAATAGTCTAAGAAAAATAATGATTCTCAAACTGGATTTGATAAATATTGAGCCAATCAAAATTTATCTCCAATCAAACTGTGCTGTGATCTCATCAACTAACAGTGCTTATATATTTCTTTTTTTTTTTATAATAAAAATGAGAGGAAGGGATGGCGCTCCAAATTCTCAACAAGGCTGAAATTCCAACAGCCGTGACAGTGCTTATATATTCCTACATGACAAAGATTATTAATGTATTGGATTTTCAATTTATTCTCATTCAATCTCAAATCTACCCACTTAAAGAAATATATTAAGTCTCATAATGATTCATACAATTAGGTATGATGAGCCTATGGTATGTCTTATTTTTTCCCTAAGTCAAAATCTTTAAGTGCTTTGATGCTAAAATAAATAATTCAGATTTGGTGGATTTTTTCGTATTAATTTGTAATTGCTATGAATAACTCTTAAATAAAAATCAAAGATGCTAGATAAAGAATTCAGACTTAGTGGGTTTATTGATATGATTTTGTCATTAATGTTAATATCCTTCAATTCTCAAATAAAAATTTGCATCAAATTTTTTGTTCAGTAAAAAGGAAACAACACACAGTTGGATTTTTTTTTTTTTCCCTCATTGCCCACCGATTACTCACGTTCGTCGGAATATTGCTTGTCGCTATGTAACTTACTGACCTCTAAAACTTATTTGACTGCCATTCAGGCGCTTAATTAAAATATATATATATATATAATTAAGAAGGTTGTGCTGCATCTTTTTAAATTAAAAAAACTTAAATTTATATAAAAGAATAATAAAGAAAAAACTTTTTAAAATCAAATAAAACCCTAAAAGCTTTTGTAGGTAATTTGAAAACTTTATCTAATTCGTCTGCAGCAGATAAGAAAGAATAAAAAATTACTTTAAAAAATTTAAAATAAAGAAAAATTGTGACAATAATCCAAAAAATATATAAAAGAAACAGGAAAATAAAATTTTAAAAAAATAAAAGCGTAGAAATTAAAAAACGCTATAATAATATAAATGAGAAGAAATTTTTTTAAAAAAAATAGAAATAAAAATGAGAATTTAAATTCAAAGCATGAGTCTTTCTTTTAAAATCTTTTTCATTATTACTTAAAAAAATGAAGAGAAGTCACATATTAATCTATAAAAATTTAGAAAATAATTAATTAAATTACATAATAAAATAGTGAACAACAGACGACGACAATAACAAAAGTGAAAAAAAAAAGTAAAAATAAACAAAGTGAAAACGGAGACAAACACATCTGTCTCCAAAACTGATCATCTATACGCCATTTTTAATAGAGAAGAAACTTGTGAAAAAAAATAAAAATGATGAAACATAAACAGAGCTAGAAGTAAAAAAAAAAGATGCGAAGAATCAGAAGTCGAGCATATCGAAATGAGAAAAAAGACATAAAAGTTGGCCTCTTGATCTTCTCTTGCGCAACCGTGCAACAACGAAGGAATGGGACACATGCTCTAAAAGTAGGCTAAATATAGACCCACCCCCCCCCCCCCCCCCCCCCAAAAAAAAGATGCGTGGCCATATAATAAGTGGCATGTTCAGATGGATTATAGAATTATAATGTAATATTATATATTATTTATATTTTTAAATTTGATTTTTCTGAAAAAATAAAAAAAGTGGTCCGTCTGTTTTTAAATCTCTTTTAAAATAAAAATTAGTAGGTAGATCACTTCTTTTAAATTTCATTTTTAAACTAGTATGTTAGCTTGGATTTTTATCCAGTATAGTGCGACTGTGCGAGGTCCGTATGCTGAGCAAACGGATTTTTTTTCGCTTTAATATGGTTTAAAAAATATTTTGCTTTAATTTTGTTTTATTAAAAAAATTCTTTTACTAGACGGACCGCTTTTTAATTTACTTTTTATTTTTTAAAAACCAAAGCAAAAAAAAATTGTCCATATATTTGACAGACAGATCACTTAATTAATTTTTTAAAAAAAATTAAAAATCAAATTAGAGCAAATAAACGGACAAAATAAAAAATTTAAAAAAGTGGTTAGTTTACTTTAATTTTTAAAATTTTTTAAAATCAAATTAAAAAATTAATGAATTTAATTTTTAAAAATTTAGAATAAAACAGTGGTCCACTATTTGTTAAAGGAACCATTTTTTATTTTTTTAAAACGAAATTAAAAAGATAATCCATCCAAATTAAAAGAAATTAAAAATAAAAGTGGTTCATTAATTTTTTTGACACGAGTGTGTGTATATATATATATACAGCTCCAGTTTATTATGCAAAATTCAAGAGTGCCTATATTTTCTAACAAATGACTTTTTAAAATTTATTTTTATGTCTAATAATACATATTTTATAATTTTCAAAATATTTAGGTTGTATAATTATATAAATTAATTTTTTATTTATGTTATTATTACTTATAAATTTATATTTATAATTCAAGGCCTATAAATAGAAATTATATATAATACATGAAGTATCCAAATGAATAAAAATTATTCATTTTTTTCTTTCAAATTTTTATTTTTGGTATTTTCCATTTGTTTTATAATATGTTACCAATAGGAGTCTATAGTAAATTGATGTAAGACATTAATTCTTAAAACTTGTTAGAATATAAAAATCTTTTTATTCTTACTTTATATTACCTGTTAATTTAATATTTTATATTATTTACAAATTTAAGACTTATTTATATTTATAATATGATTACCAATTTAATATTAATAAATGTTTTAAAAATCAAAAGGCTGAATATGATTACATATAATTGGCATTCAGCCACATTACTTTTGATTTTTGTTATTTATAAATGATAACTCCATCGCTTAAATTAATAGTGCATATATATACAAAAATTTAGGACATACTTTGGCTATTAAAAAAAATAACTATAACTCTAAAGACTAATAATTTATGTATTTTATACTACCAACAAATTTTAGAAGTTCTCCAATTTCAATATGTTTATAAACAAATTGATAATCACTTATAACCAATGCATAAATTAACTATTAAAAATTAGTAATAACTTGTTATATTTATTAAAATGATATAAGATTATGACTTATTGCCACAATATGGCTATAAGCCATCAAGACAAATGACTATAAATTTTTAAAAAAAATTGAAGATGCCAAAAATGACTATAAAACCTAAAAGATTATATGATATTGAATAAACTTATTATTATAATAATTTATTTTATTGTTACAATTTATTTACAAATTTTCAAGTTCATACGAGAAAACCCAATACTAAGTATCTTTCACCATGAAGGGGGAAAAATCATATTCATACTTTATATTCTTATTCTCTACTTATCCTTAAATGTTTAACATGTAATAATTGAGAAAAAAAAGTCTCTTATATACATCTGAATTAAGAAAATATATGTATCATTATTTAAGATTTTGTTATTTGACTTTTGATTAAATTATTTTGTTTCTATATTCATGTATAATATAAGAATTACAAAGTTTAAATTCATTTTGCTTAGCCTTTTGAAAAAAAATACTTATTATAAGTATTTGATGTTAAATTCATTTTATCAATCTTGAAAATGCTTTAAAGGAAGCAAATTAAATATTCTTGCAAAATGTGTAAAGTGTTTATCTTTATTTATAATTAATTTGATGAATAATTTAACATATAATATTTTATAAATGAACCTGCAATCCTCAAAATAATTTAAAAAAAGAACATATATACCAAAAGTGATGATTTTTCAGGAGATATATTATGAAAGCATATTAAAAAAATTAATTACTTTATGTTTTATACTTTAAATATGATTTTGCAAAGTGGTAAAAATGTGTAATGATATAATATATGAAAATATAATGTATGTTAATTCTTAAAAAACTACACATAATAAAATATAATTTATTATCTAAAGAATTAATATGGATATTATCCATTATATAGTTGGACTTAAGATCAGTATATATCCGTACAATACTATAACACATAAATATTTTTATTATATGATATTAAGTGATGTCAATGTTAATGCTATATCAAGTAGTACAAAACTAATTGTAAATTCTTAAAGAGTTATTATATTATTACCCATAAAGACAAAGTTTATCATTGATAATGAATTATTTTTATTAAGTATCAAAAAGTTTATTAAACTTCAAATATATCTACCGTAATGGATGTTATATTGAAATTGTAAATGAAAAAAAATCAAATATCTACATATTAATTATAGTTATTGTAAAAATTACTTACCTTGTCTTTTGATTGATATTATACAAATATTAATACAATTGAAACTCATGTTACAACAAACCAAAAGTTTACTCAATCAACTACATTTATAATTTGGCATGACTGCTTAAACTATTCCAAATTAATTATAATGCCAAAAAATTATTGAGAATTTATATGGATATTCATTGGAGAATTAGAAAAATTTTCAAGTCAAAGAATTCTCATATAATACTTGTTATGCATATTAGTTAAATACATATTCAATACTTGTTATATTATATAAACAATAAATATATGAATATTTTAATTAAAATAGATATAATTATAATTTATCTTCTGTTACAAGAAGTCATTGTAATACTTCTTTTAATTTTAAGGGAAAAGAGTGTAATTTTGCAAAACAAAAATAAAGACTGTGTAATTTAAATATCTTTTAAGAGAAAGAAGAGTAATTTATCTCTAAAAATATTATGCCTTAAAGCCACTATATAGGTCATGGTTTTGTAGTGAGAAGTTTGGATAATTAGGAAATAGTTATGGGTGTAGAATGAAAAAACTAGGTAGGATTGCTTGGTTTGACTGAAAATTTGGCCACGGTTTTAATCTATTTGATCCTCAAAACTGACCAAAAGAAAAAAAAAATCTGTTAAAAATTGACTGGTTTTGGCATTGAATTAGTTTTGTATTATTTTTTGATTTTTTTTATCCAAACCAAAGTTTTGATATTCTATAATACAGATTTATAATGATTAACAAATTTCAAGTAGTCTATTTTATATGAATTTATTATAATATATAAAATATTTAAACTAATTTGTATATTATTAAATTTCTATATCTATTATAAATACTTTTACAATGTATGTATTAATTTAATTATAAATTATTATTATTATTATTATTATTATTATTATTATTATATATAGACCCCAATTTGACTATGATAAAAATTATGAACCACTCATTATTTTTTGTGTAATAATCGATTCAATTTTTAAAATATGGGTTATAATTCAAACTCTTACTCCGTGACATAATGTCTCATTTTATTCATATAACACTTACATCTTGAATCAAAAAAATATGTTAATTCTTTTTCTCTAATTTATGTACTACTATTTTCTTTTAATATAAAACAAAAAGATAATCAAACTATATCAGTACTCGCTTACAAATAAATTGCATTTTGCTAAAAGATAAAAAAATTCTTCTGGACTTATGGCATGAAATAATTAGAGATTATATATTATCATTTGTCAATACTATATAATAGTGTAGTATATTGTAGAGCAAGTTCAACCATGTCTAACATAAATTGTTTTTTGGTATTCCGATGAAGCTGTCCTCAAACTTTATTTGAAACTAAATCGCTTTACTAGAAAATCTTGACATAAATGCATTTTCAGTTCTAAATTGTAATTATATCTGAAAATTTTTTAAACTACTATTGACTTCAAGAATATAAATCAGATGAGTATAAATAAGATAATTAGGTATTTATTTTATTTTATTTTTTATTGTTGAAGGACATTATTACCCGATTGCTTTAATTGAATAATTTAGTATACTAAACTTTAGCTTGTGCACTTGTTCGTAAAAAAATTGACAAATGTTTTTCCATACGAAGTGCATTTAGAGAAAATTATGTCAAACTTGGCAGCATAGGATAAATTAAACTATAATGCTTGAAAGATAGTGGTCATGATATTGATTGGTGGGTGGAAATTTAAAAATGGGCTCAACAGCAATTGTCTGCCCAATGATAAGGATAAGCCCACCTAACTTTTTTGAATAAGGTTGGACCGATCATATTTTTCACGGACAACCAATTTTTTTTTTAAAAAAAACTAACTATAGAGGAAGTTGGGCTAATCCGTTGAATTTATTGATTTTGTTTGATAATTTTTAAGAATTTAATCAAAAGTTTACCTAATTAATCACTAGTTGTAGCTTAAACTTAATTATAGCTTCAACGTTTATCATTGACAGCTGGAGTTAACTATATATATATATATATATATATATAAGGAGGATTCAACTTATGACTCTTTATTCACACTCTAACTCTTCTTCAATTTTAAATTCTAAAGGTATTTAATATGTTGCCGTCTTGATCTTAATAACTGATATTCAAGATGTTTAATTTGATACGTTAATATTCAAAATGACAGATATTATTTAATATATGAAGGTGTTATAATATGTCACTCTTTTAGGTGATAATTCATATAATTCAAAAACTGGAAGTCACATATCACACTTCTTCTAGTTTTATTTTTATAAGAAAAAAAATAAAATTTATATACAGATTAAAATTTGTGTCTCCTCTATTCAAATTTTAATTATCATATCAAACATGAAAACATGAGCAATTCAGATTCCCATATTGTCTCATATCTTGATATCTTATATTAGGATATCTAGATTACAAAAATATTTAAAAAACCAAAAAAAAAGTACACACTCACAATGCATAAAAGCCTCTCTAAACTCACCCTGAGAACTCCCCCTCCCACTAGAGTAAGTATGGAAGCGTTTGTTCTATTCACCCAAATCGCTAGACTTCCCATTGTTTTTATGCTTTGTTTGGTTGCTAGAATCTTTTACTATAAACCTAGGAATAGAAATAAAATTTTCATAATAGCATCTTTAGTTAAATAGTTTAATTTTTATTCATTCATTTTGAAATCCCTATTCAGTCATTTGAAGGAATCAACACTATCTCAAAAGTAATAAAATGGGCTACATTCCGGGAAAAGCTTGGGCTAAATTAGGGATGCACATAGATCGAGTTGAGTTGGGTATTTGATAGGCCTGATGCTTAGCCTAATTTGCTATTAAGGCTAATTTTTTAGCCCATGACTTTTCTTAGCCCTGTCAGGCCTAGTTATAAACTCGGTCTGACAGGGCTAGAATGAGTTTTGAGTTGGGCCAAGCTTTTTTTATTTTAAGAGAAAAATAATCAACATTGCCATACCTTGTGTTCTATGGCTTCCTTTTTTTTTCCACTCCACTTTTTCTTTCCTTGGCTTTCTTTTAGAAGCTATCTTATTCTCCATTTTTTTATTATTCTCACTTTCCGTGGCTTTCTTGGCTTTCTAAAATAAAATAAATCTTATTTTACTATTAAAAATAAGATTTATTTTCTTAGCCCCCCCCCCATGTGGCTAAAAAGCAAAAACAATATATTTGTTACCTCACGCTCTCACATACATGTAACTAATTTAAGTATAGAAGAGAGTAATAGACAGACTAGGAACATTGACCATATTTAAGGAATAACATAAGACTCACAAGGTATGGATATTCTTTTGTCATGAAAAGCACTGTCTGATACAATAAAAATATCACCAATACTAGTTCCCTTGGCTTGAAAGAACCCATGAACAGTAAATTAGAAAAACATGTTTATATATATATATATATCCATACAAGTTCATATGTCTGCTTTAGAATCTTTTTAGCAACACGAATGATTCTCTAAAGTAATTGAAGTATAATAAAAATAGTGTACAACTCTTTTCTTCACAAGTAAAAGCAGAACTACAACTTAAACAAAATGAAAATTGATATGGCAAATTGTTACTATCAATTATTTTATGAGAAACAAGAGAAATAGGATTTTATATCAAGTAGAACCAAAGTTAACTAAATCAAAAAGAGACCAAGGAATAAAACAACATAATATGCAAGTTAGTGTTATAGATAAAAAAAAAAAAAAGGTAAATATGACAATTTTGCTAAGAAAGATAAGGGAAGATATTTCCTACCTTGAAGCCACTGAAAAGTGCTTGCATTTATGATCAAGTCTAGCTATAATGCTTGAATAGCAGCATATGTTACAAGAGAAGATGATATTATGCTTATATTATCAACCCTGAAAAGAAATAGGCTTAGGACTCATCACATAATTTTGAAATTAAAACCCCTACTTTTTTTTCTATGTTCCTTATGAATATGTATAATGCAGGCATATTTGCTACTTATACTTGTGCTACCTATAAAAACCCACGTTATATAGCCTAAAAATTAAGACAATCTAGTCTTGCTGAAAATTATCAAATTAAATGGGCATTAATATTGCTAGGATATACCTGTACTAAAGATGCCCATGTTTTCATTTCAATGGTAATGGTTATGATGATGTTAGCAACTTAATTAAAATTCCTTGATTATCACAAATCTTCTAATAACTGAATAAACACATCATAGTTAAAAGTAAAAATCTTGAAAACTTTACTTTTGCGTTATAAGATGTAAAGAATTAAAAGGCAAATGGACATTGTTTGCTAATACGTCTACTAGAGCTATTTATATCTTTTAACAGGTTAGTCGAAAAATAGTGGGAAATAAATTGAAAAAAACATAAATGCTTCTCTAAAGTTGGATCTTTTTTAGGCCAAATTAAATTTATATTGAGATCTTTGTATGTATCACTAAGCATGCAGACTAGAACCATTTGTTCTTGTTCTTTCAAAACCTGGCAATGTTTAACCCTTTAGGAGAAGTATTGTTTTGCATCCACCATTTGTACAAGATCATGTCCCTTTTTGTGTTATAAAAACTACACTTTTAAAAATTGAAGAATGAAGAAACAATGAAGGTAGCATAGAACAAACAAACCTCAATTTTGCACTCATGGTTTCACACCTTTATAAAGCCATGTCTTCTGCAATTTACCCTACAAATACACCGGGGTAAGTCAACGTATCATTAGCTATCAGAGTAGTAGATTTATACAAAATAGTACCCATACTCTTTTGAAAATTCCTTGATTATCACAAATCTTCTAATAAATGAATAAACACATTATAGTTAAAAGTAAAAATGTTGAAAGCTTTACTTTTGCATTATAAGATGTAAAGAATCAAAAGGCAAATGGACATTGTTTGCTAATACGTCTACTAGAGCTATCTATATCTTTTAACAGGTTAGTCGAAAAATAGTGGGAAATAAACTGAAAAAAACACAAATGCTTGTCCAAAGTTGGATCTCTTTTAGGCCAAATTAAATTTATACTAAGATCTTTGTATGTACCACTAAGCATGCAGATTAGAACCATTTGTTCTTGTTTCTTCAAAACCTGGCAATGTTTAACCCTTTAGGAGAAGTATTGTTTTCTATCCACCATTTGTACAAGATCATGTCCCTTTTTGTGTTCTAAAAACTACACTTTTGAAAATTGAAGAACAAAGAAACAATAAAGATAGCATAGAATAAACAAACCTTAATTTTGCACTTATGGTTTCACACCTCTTATAAAGCCATGTCTTCTGCAATTTATCCTACAAATACACTAAGGTAAGTCAATATATCATTAGTTATCAAAGTAGTAGATTTATATAAAATAGTACCCATATATTTATGTTGACGTGACAACTTTAGATCTTTGACTAGTTTAATAATCATTAAGTATTTGCTCCAAGACTTAATTGAGAATAATGGTTTCAATATCCACATACCATTACAAATATGCAACCTAGAAAAGAAAATTGTAAAAGAGCATATATTCTATCACTTATCACATTTTGTGATATGTTAGCAGAGAATTCATAGTAGTATGAGCATTTGGGAAGTCTGCACTTAAAACTTCTATAATAGGCTTCCAAGATAAAACATTAGTGATGAAGGATTAAGAGTGGACTGTGTTTGGATAAACATAGTCCTCTTATGCCTTGTCCAAATAATAAGGGGGAATAAATTGATTATGCTCAACAACCACAGCCAAATGTTAAAAAAGTATATTGTTATTAGAAATAAAATCTAACAAGATTAGATTTTTAGTGTATTTTAAAATGAAATAATTACTTTCTTTTAGTATACATTAGAAATCAATAACCTATCATAAATTCAATATCTTGGTTCACATATAACATGGAATTACAACTGAACTAGAGTAGCAAAGTTCAGATAAATCATTTTGATTTTCAATAAACTTCAAGAACAAAGAAAGCATATCTACTCTCATTGTAGCAATATCCATTAGAGAATATTTTCATTTTAGCAGCTAAGAAAATGTAAGGAAGAAACTTAAATGACACATTAAAACTTGTTTTATCATAGAATAAAACCCTAGAAAGCAGAGAGTCATAAACCTTGATTAAGCACTTAATATATCCTAAACACATAAAAAATTCTTATATGCTTCAGTAATTAAAGACATAACCAGGTTATTCACTTCAAAGTAAAACTAGGATAGAAAGAATGTGCTTGAAATTTAATACATATACTAATTTACATAGTATACCACAAATAATGGTGTTTGTTGTAGTTGAGTTTGCTACAAATAAGTAGGTGTAACTCCAAGAAAATGATTAGGGACATCACCAACTCCAAGTTCTACTGGATCCATAGTAGCAAGAGTAGTATTAGCACTGTCCAGAGAGTTATTTGGAGTTGTAAGATTAGGATTAATGCTTGAGTTGATTGTGCCACTGGTACTAGTGCTGTCAAAGGAGTTTTAAGACATTACACTATTAGACCATTTGGGCCTACTTTGGCAAGTAATGTATTATGAATTAAACCCATTATTGAATCAGAGAGATGCTCAACTTTATATAAGAAGCATAAATTAATTCTACTAGGAATTTTAACAACAAAGATAAAGAACTAAATTACTAAATTGAAAATAACTAGAATTACTCAAGTTCAAAGTCAATAACAAAGCCAAAAAAACTAAATTTAAACTATCAAACAACATCAAATTGCAAATACGTATGTTTAGAAAGTTAAAATATATGTTCAAAATACAAATACATGGTCAATATCTTGAAGGAACACACGAGGTGATTTCACAACATCTTCAGAGATAGCTGAAACTCTTGAGACATCTATAAAAATTAACCAATGTATTAAAATTAAAAGTAAAAATCAACATGTAAAAAGTACTTTATCAAAGTATAGAGCTTACTAGTGACAATAGTACTCTCAAACTCCTTGTGCTGATCAAAGTCATGCTCATTAAATCTGAACACCATAGGCGATAGCTAATTTTGGGTGCAAATAACTACTTTAACCACCTTTGGTGATAATGAACTCCTGAAAGGATCAAACACAAGATCACTGGTGCTAAAAATAGATTCAGAAGCCACATTTAACATTGGCACAGCTAATATATCACGTGCAATCAACGAAAGCACTTTATACTTTGTTATATTTTCTTTCAACCATGACAAGATATCAAAAGGAGGATCATCCCCAACTAATTCAGTTGCAAGATACTTCTCTAACTTTGTAGTCTGATCTAAGCTAACTTTCATTTTTTTGGATATGTTCCATTTGTTCTTTATCCTTCTCGGAGCAAAAGTGGGCATCTGCACTCCTCCTAGATCCCTTATGCTCGAGTCCCCACTTTCTTCAAAAATATCTAGTGATTTATTAACAATCCCCTCAGTATATTCTTTATATAGATGACACAATGTATCTTTCACCTTTTTAGAGATTAGGATTTGGGTATATCTCTTCGAATGTAGTATATAAATAGGTAAGTTTATATCTAGAGTTAAATACCATTCCTTGTGCAAACAAAGTGTTCATATTCTTTGGCTTTCCCCAAAAATTGTCATACTTACTCTTCATATTCTCAACCATCTCTTTAATAAAATGATCCTCTATAGTAGAACTTGATATGAACATATCCATAATTGAAAAGATGTCATGAAAGCAAGCATTTGAGGTCATATACAATGAACTAGAAAACCTCAATGTAATCTCATAAAAGACCTTTAAAAACTAAATAAACATAGGCATTATTCTAATCAGAAGTCGTAGACCAATTTGACAGACATCTTCCTTAAAGTGCACAGTATACCTCTCATCTTCATCTTCCATTCTGTCAAATATCCATTGAAACTTGATGACTTGTTCCTACATCAAATAGTTAGAATTCTACCTAATTGTAACATCTAAGCATACATGACTCTTAGACTCAATTCTTTCCTTTTCAACAAAACTTTTGAACCTTTGAAGTTTTACAAGAGAAGACCTCATATATTTAACAACATTACAAATAGCAAAGATTGAGTCATGCATATCTTTCAACCTATCATTCACTACCAAGTTCAAAATATGTACACAACACCTCATATGTAGATAATTCTCATTACACACCAATCCATTCTAATTTTTCAATTACTTCTTCAAATAGGCAACAACTTTGTCATTAGAGTTTGCATTAACTACACTTCATAGACACTTTCTCAATCTTCTAACCCAACAAACACTTCTCAATTACTTTGCTTAAAGTATCACTTTTATGATTTTCAATTACAGAAAAAATTGATAATTTTCCTTTGTAATCTCTACTTTTCATTTATAAAGTAAGCTATGAGACACATATAGTTAAAATTTTGAATTAAAGTCCACATGTTTGTAGTGAGACAAACATATAGATATGATTTTCTTTTAAGAACTCTTTAAGCTTCTTAAATTCCTTTACATACAGTTTCAAGTAATCCTTAGCAATAGTCATTTGTAAAGGAATTGGGAACCTAGGTTCTAGACAATTGCTATACTTGTAAAACCCATTCCCTTTCATAACCCAAAAGGACATCTCATCACATATGGCAAATTTAGTTAGAGCCCTCCAACATTCATCTAAATTGAAGGTGTGAGGGGTTAATGTTCTTGTAAGAATAACCCCTTCTAAATTATCTTCCCTTGAAGGCTAGCTGTATGTTCAAATGGTTTGATTTTTTGCTTATGCCTTAATATTGGTCTTTATTACATGCTTTCAAGTGCCTATGCAAGGAATTCATTCCATGTTTGTTAGGATAACAAGCATAAGAAGTCTCACAGTATTTACATACATACTTATGTTCCCCATTAGTTTCTTTTAATGGAAGTTTTTTTAAAATGCACCCAAACACTTGTTTAAAAGGGATTTTCTCTTTGAACCCATAGCTGTAGAAGCTTGTAGTAGTAGTAAAGACAATAGTATTAGCATTTGAAGCAATAGATTGTTAGGTAGGAATAGTGCTAGGTTAGGATTGGAATTGGCCTTGGTTTTCTTTGAAAGTTTAGTCAGTCATTAATGCCTTTCTAGCTAATAGTATCAATTTATAGTAAAAAAATATCAATTCATACGTATAACTATTTTTAGCGTTATACGAAATCTAGCAAGGCGGCAACTATTGAGCTTAAGTATTTACAATACACATTTAAAGACTATCCACTTGAAATAAAATAATTTTTCAACATGTATACATTGATTTCCTCTTGCATTATTTGAATCATATTTTCATATTCATATATCATAACTTATGAAGTTTAGGTGAACAAATGCTGACTAAGATTACAAATTCTAGCAAGGGCTAAAGTTAGATTAAAAAAAATTCAACGAATGTGGGATTTCATTCATAGAAACAAAAAGTATAAACATCACAAGGATTCTTAAAAATTTTAGCAACGGAACTAAATGTGATATAGCTTATGGGAAACTCATTTTCTCATATTTTCCTAGGCATACCTTTATCAAGAAAATGGGTGATCTTGGTGAGGAGAAATTAGAAAAATAACTTTTGTAGAGCAGGGATCAAGGGAGGTTGATGGTTGGTAATGGAGACTCATGATGGTAAAAGGAGGCAAGCTAGCAAGGAGTACAACTAAGATAGGGGGTTATGATGAACCTAGACGATGACAAAGGAGTGAAGGAAGGGCCGATAGGAAAGATTAGGGGAAAGTGCTACATCTGTGGATCGTGACATTTTCATTGAGAGAAAGACAAATGAAAAGCAAATTAAGAATTTTAGGAATTAAGAAATATATATATTTAATAAAATATATATGATATAGGCTGGGTTGGACTAACTCAACCTTTTGATTTAACCCATAGCTCAATCGACCCGATTTTCTACCCATTCAATTCTAACCTTTTTTTTTGCTTTTCTTCCTTTGTCCGGCCCTACCCGAGCTATTGAAAACTAGGTTGGGGCAAGGTGTTTCAAGATTTTGAGCATCCTTACACTAAATGACTGATAACCCATTACAATAATTTATGTAAACATATTGGAATGCAATGATCTTTTTTAATGTTTTTTAATCAATTGCTTTTTTATTCTTTTGTAGCTGCATGTCATATAAAATGGTTTTTTTATTTTCATTTATTAAAAAAACTATTATTTTTTTAAATTTAGGGTATTAGGATCATTTTCATCCAACTCTTTTTTATTCTTATATTGATTTTAGCAACCAAATAATAAAATAAAATAATATTCCTGATTTTTTATATTATACTAAATATAAATATAAATTATAAGATTTTTTTTATCAAGATTTATTTTTACTTTTATTTCTATTTCTACAAAAATATATTCTCCATAATCAGGGCCTTCCCTACAAACAAGGAGTAAGGCATGTTTGGCAAGAAGTGTGAAAGGAAAAGAAAAAGAAAAAAAAACTTTTAAAAAATATTTATTATACTCTTTTATATTTTTATTTTTATTCTTAATTCTTTGCGTATCAAATCAATTCCACTAATAACTTCTATCTGAGAAAGATTCTCCACAAAGACGGGCATGAACTTTGTTATATTTTTATCTTGTATATTTTGACCGCACTGTTTACTCGTGAATCGTGAACATTTCCTCTCAAAAGTAACGTTACAGTTGAAGTAAACTACGCTTGTCTTCCAATTGAGCTTCAATAATATTGGAGTTGTATCCATAGTTGAGGTTTTCAAGTATTCATTTTTATTAGAACCAAATGCAAGCCCCCAAAAAAGAAAAATTACACTTGTCTCTAGAAATTGATCTTATATGCTGATGCAATTTTTTTTCTACCATATACCATGCTAATTCCATGAGGTTCCACTTTGCCTTTCTTACTGTCATATACCTCTGAAGTTAATGAAATAAAGAACGTGCACTAAATTAAAGTCTTTATAAAAACAAGGACTAAAATAAAACTTTCAAAACACAAAGGACTAACAAAATTATTTTAAAAATATAGTGATAATCTTATGTTATCGGGAATACTATAATTTTTTAGTTATGATGTAATTAATTATTAAATATAGAATAACATTTTATTAAATAACCACTTAAAATATTAATTTATTTAATAATTAATAGTTCTTCATAGAATTAATTTGATTTGTATGTAATTAATACATATGATTATAATAATAAATATATTAATATAGTAAAATATTATTGTTTATTTAATAATATTTAATAATTATTTGTATCCTAACTATAGAACATGGTGTTCGCAGAAGTATAAAATTATCACTCTTTAAATTTGCATAGAACTTTTATTCAGTTTAGTTGGCCAAATAGGAAAGATTCGTTAGAGAAGTTGAAGTTAAGAAAAAGAATAATGTTAATATATATATTTTTTAATTTTAAGAATGATATCGAACACAATAAAATTTTAAAACAAAATGGAAACCTGAGTAAAATAGATACTTTAACCTAACATATTTAATCATGAAATGTTACTTAAAAGTAAATTAAATTAGATTGTTCTTTCAAATTCTAAGCAAGGTATTACATTGAAATTCTAAAACGAATCTATTTCACTACGACTAGTCTGCTCCTTTTGCTTTCATGACCAAGCTTTTTCCTTTCATTATTCAATACTAAACTTGAAAAGTAAATAGGCTTTGATGAAAACCAAATAGACGTTTAATTAGCTTTGTGTTTTATGAGGCATCACAGGCTCAGGAAATAGATAAGACATGTGATGAAACTACATAATCATTAAGCAAAGAATAACAAACAAATATTAAAATAATCAAGCCATTAGAAAGAGATCGAGATCTAGGTGAGGATGAGTAAAAGCAAAGAAAAGTGAGAGAAAGAAAGCACTATATTATAATAATAAGCTTGAGAGGTGCCAAAAAGAAAGGAAGTAACGAAGATCCCTTTTTCTCTTTGTCAATTACACTCATTCCTATCGGGAAGTAGTAACATTTTTTTGATCATTGCCCTTAATTTTAGAATATTAATATCTTAAAATAATGTTTTGGCGGTCATTACACTCATCAACCAAAACCAACTTGTGATTGCCTTCCAAACATTAACTCTCTTGCTTCTT
Organism: Erythrophleum ivorense; assembly: GCA_026724425.1. NCBI lineage: Eukaryota > Viridiplantae > Streptophyta > Magnoliopsida > Fabales > Fabaceae > Erythrophleum > Erythrophleum ivorense. The sequence goes on along the minus strand of JAIUCV010000001.1, from coordinate 56,496,368 downwards.
ACATTCCCTAGTTATGGTGAAAATTTTGAAATAATTAGATCAAGTTACCAAAATGAAGAGAGGAATTTAAGCCTCAATTACAACATTAAGATGAATTCTCAAAGGATTAAATTTTCTACAAGTCTTATATTTTTCAGATCTGACTTTTCTTTTTGTAGATACTAGATTTGAAGAACAAGTTACAAAACTTTATAGAAGAATTATGCAGAAGAGGAGAAAGTGAGAAGAAGAAACAAAAAAGGGAAAGAGAAGCTGCTGCTGAGAATGACAATGGCAATAAGAAAATTTTGGAGAAAGAATATGAGAGAGGAGGACTCTGGCCAAGTTTTTCCTTCCTCTAATTAATATTGTCAAAATACTTAATAGAAAAAGTTTTATATAATATCTTTTTGATGACCTCACTTATAATAATTTTTATCTGACTTGTATCTATTTATTATTATACCCTTTTCTATCACCACCACAATGTTGTCTTTTTTTAGAGAAAGAAAACATTAGTTGGATTACAATAATATAACAAAAAGGTAAGAAAACATTACGTATTAGCGGAGCTTCTATTGAATTGGTGATAGGCCTTTGGTCAATTTAGTTTCTTATAAAAATATTAAATTAGGAGATTAATGGTACTCTTTTGGTAAGAAAGCTAACCAAAAAAAAAATGCAGTATTTAGGCGGTGATAGAGAAATGTATTGTGATATATAAGATCAAAGTTGGTAGGATATTATAAGACTTAGTCACCAAGAGCCAAGTAAGACTTTTCAGTTGAATATCTTTATAATGATAAAATAAAGGAAACATTTAAGTAATTTTTGTAAGTTAATGGATTGAATTGAAATAAAATGAAATTAAAAATTGAAAGTAAACTTTAAAATAAAATTAATGGATTAAAATAAAAATAAAAAATAAAAGTAAAATTTAAGTTAATGTCCTATAATGAAATCAAAGAATGAAAATGAAATTTAAAACAAAATTAAAGAATTAAATTGAACAAAATAAAATTAAAAAATAAAAATGAAATATGACATAATGATAGAGAAACAAAAATGTATTTCCCCCCCCCCCCCCAAAAAAAAAAAAGAGAAAAGAAAAGAGGATTGCTGAAAATTTTCATCTGTACGTAAGTATTTACTATATATGCATTTAATTATGTAAGTATTCACATCAGAGCTTACAGTTACACTTATCATCCATTAAAATATAGCTTTGTAATCTAATAGTACTTTAATGTGCTTAAGAGATCAAAATATGTAAGATAATTACGTATATAAAAGTTTAAAAGAAATTAAAGCACATTATGATCTGGCTGGGTTTGAATTTAATGTAACAAAACTGTCGGCTCAATGGGAAGCTTTAATCTTGTTGGAGCTTCTGAATAATCATAAACTACATGTTAATGTGCTTAATTAAACATCATAGCTTTTGCAAAGTTAGAGAAGATCACTGTGTTTCCTAATTAATTAATTAAAACCATTCAAAACAAATTAAGTTCCTTTCTGCATACCAAAAGAAAGAAATTCGTCCCTTTCTATGACCAGTATGATTGCAACATTTGAGCCACTAGTTCAAACTAATTTAGTATTAGGAAACCAATTAATGATCTAAAAAAACTGGGATTCTCTAAAAACCTTTGAGATACAAGAAACAGTACTAACCTTAGCACTCACCTAATAGTGTAATTATTCTCGAGAAGACATATCACGTATTGATGTCACAGCTTTCATAAATTAATGAAGCCATTAGGAATACAGTTCAGCATTTACTGGAATCTTCATGTGACCCCTATATGTGTTGAATTTCTCTGCTAAAAGTCTACAATAATTTTGTGTCCACTAATAGCTGATTATAGAAACCATTACGCAAAGAGGATGCCGAATCCTTTTCTTAACCTTGTGAATTATACCCAAGGAAGAAGAGAAAAAGGTGAATATACTTTGCGTTCAAATTCTAAATTTGCAGGCAATCACGCCATTGATGGTTAACTTTAAGAAGTGCTTTAATTGCTTCCTCAAGCCAATCAAGCACACAGAGGTACCAAGTTGAGCCCAAACATTAATAACAAAATTTACTATCAAGGGCGATTTGATCTATCCTGCTACCTCACTGGCCAAATTGTTCTTGCCCCCACTAACTCTACATGTGGTCCAACTTTAACTATTAATCAATATGTGTGTCGCAGAAACACAACTGTGCAAGAGAACAGGAATAAGCAGATGAGCCTAAGCAAAATTTCATGAATTTACTGTACTGTTTTTGTTTGTACTTCTGCCATTGTGCTTTACTCTTTTACAGTTTCACGTTCTTATTCTTTTTCACATTCCAAGGACATTACTTCATTTCACAGATTCGTAACAATTTGAAAGGCCTAAAGGGATGCTTGAAACTAATACCTTGTCTCCTCCTTTATGAGAAGAGAATAAAAATATAAATAGAATAGAATAATTATATTTAATATAATATAAAAAGAATATAAATGTTATTTTATTTATACATTTTGTTAAATAAAAATAATATAAGAATAAAAAATTAAAAAATAATTCATGTCTTTTACTTAAAATAATATTAAAATAATAAATCATAAATTTTATATAAATTAAACATAATAAGTATTCTTGATTTACATTTTTATAGAATGAAAATGACTCTTTTTAAATCTTACAAAATATATGTTAAACGAATTATTTAATGACTTTCTTTCCTTTATTCTTTTACTTTCTTTACCAAAGGAAAGATAAAAATTTAATATTTTGGTGAAAACTTCATTTTGTAGGGGAAGACGCCATCATATGGGTCAAGGGTCATTTTTTTTTTTGGTTGGGTCTGAGAGGTTATGCATAACATAATCATCACACGTAGTAAGCTGGCCTGTCATCAATTTTAAACCAAGAATGAAGATCTATCAAAGGGTGCCGTTTCTTATTTTTCTTCAAACAGACTTCAGTCATTCGCTTTCATTTTGCAATTCTGCCCATTTTTCTGGTTGGTGTAACCATTACGGTCGAATTACCAATACCCAATTGAATAAGACGCGAGAAAAATTATTCTTTTGGCTAAAAATACGACCCAATTTTTTATGTTCAATGGGGGGAAATTAACAGTGTTTTCCGTCAATGGACCTTATTACTGTAATGATAACAGAGAAAAGTATGCTTGATAAGGAAGACATTCCTTATATGAGTTGAATTCTGTAGATAGATGGCGTGGGAAATGATGGCTGTAATCCCAATACACTCATGCGGTTTATGACCTTGTGAGTCGTGATTTCTCTGTGGGACCCTCTGAAATGGTGTCCACTCTAATCTCTGAAATCTGACTTTGTGTGGCGCTATTGCTATAGTTTCATATTGCCCATGCTACCCCCACCATCTCTTTCCAAATCAACCCTCAAACCACTACACACCTTAGAGAGTGTGAGAGAGAGTAAAGAAGGGATTTTTGACTTTTCCTGTGAAAGTATAGCTTAAAAGGCACAAAAAGAAGCAAAAGATAGTCACCGATTCCAGAGTCTCTCAGGCTACTATTGATAGACAGCATATGCCCACAATTCCAGCAAGAAGACAAATCAGAGCCCACTTAACAGCCCAGAAAGAAAAGCAACCCCACAATTAAAATTTCATTTCTTTCAAAACTAATCAAAATCGAAGTCTATTCTGCTGCATCCATCTTCTCTGCACCAGACTTAAATCAATCCATTCACCCCATAAGTTTTGTTTCATCTCTCAGGACCTATCTTTCTCTCTCTGAATCATGCCTGTTGTTTCAGAAGCTTCAGCAATTGCTGAACGCATAAAATGTAGAAGACCCAGGAACCATTTCGGTCATCCCATTCCAGAAACAGATCCAAACCCATCAATCCCTTCGATTATCCAATCCACACGCTGCAAATCCACCATTTCCTCTCTCCTCCTCTCTACTTTCTCTAACAACGCGTCAAATGAAGCTATACAGGACAACAACGTCAACATCAACATCAACAGCAGTGGCCATAACAAGAAGAAGAACAACTTCTCGGCTGCTGCAACCCTCAGAGGATTCGGATGCACCGCCGGTGCGTCGCAGCAGGTATCGGTTCCGGCGGTGATACGGACATCGGCTGATTGGCAGGGGAAGAAGGCCAGAAAGAAGAAGCACAAAAGGAATAGCACCAAGACCTGTCCTGGCGTTCTTGATGGTTCTGGCTCTGGTTCTGCTAATTGTGTGGGTTTTCAAGACGTTTGGTGTGGCCCCGGAATCGGGTTTTCAGCAGATGCTGCTTCGTCTATTGATTGCGTTGTTGCCAGGAAGAATGTGTCTGCCAGAGGGAAGATTGATGTGGAGAGAATGACCCAGAGGGAGGTATTCTGATTTACGCGCATTGATTAATCCTTCCTCTCTTCCTTCCTCACTCGTCTTCCAATGCGTGTTAGAAAACAAAATCAGTTTCATTTTACCCTTTATCGTGCTCTTCTATATCCTAATCTTACCGGCTGAAAGACCCAGAACAAGGTGTTCTTGGGTAAATAAATTTCCCATTTCTTTATTGTGATCGTTTGGTCTTTACCTTCTAAATTTGTAATAGGAAATTTGATATCTTCTAAACTCTAAGCCTTGCCAAGCACTCCTTTTTGGTCTTTCATTCTTCATTATGCAGCAGGATAATGAAGGAACTTCGATGTTTGATGCGTCTTTTTTACAGTGGCTAGCATTACCATCCCCTATATACCCAATATAAATTTTTTGGTCAAATTTATATTTCAAATATAATAAAGGAGACAACCACACCTTTTTGGTCTTTCTTTCTTCATTGTACAGCAGAATAACGAGGGATTGGTTTGGACGACATTCTTCCTTTTGAACTTCCATGTTTGATGCGTCTTTTTTTTTTTGTTGAAGTATCTAACATTACGATCCCTTATTTACCCAATAGAAAATTTTTGGTCAAGTTATTTTTCAAATATAAAAAAGACGACAAAATTGAAAAATGATTCTCTATATTGGCCTGTAAGGGTTGGTCTTCGTCAAATAGGGCTGCTAATACTATTCTGGGCATATATCATCTAATCACGTATTATAGTAGCAGCCAGCTGATCAAAACGTGTGGGCGCATTTCTTTTCCCTCTCAAAAGATGCAAAAAGAAAACTTTATTGTGGACCCTTACGGGCAATAAAATTATCATGTGAATGAGGAAGAGAAGTATTGAGTTGTTGATAGATGTTTAAAGGATTAGCTGCTATTTTGATTTCATTTGTAGTACTATCGATCTTGTTTTGGATTGGGAGGTTTTTACAAGGCCTAATGATGGTTCATAAATGTTACCAGCGTGTATCTTATCTTGGAAGGCGAACTGTAAACCCAGAAACCATCTCGTTTCTGGATAGTGATCCTGATATCTTCCCAACACGCCCTGCTGCTTCTGATTCTTATGGAACTGCAAGATACTATCGTCATGTTCGACATCCTTCCTCTGAAGGTTTTGCTGAGGTTGGTTCATGCTCTTATATTCTTCATCTTATCCAGATCCCGTATCTTTATTTAACTCTCAGATGCTTTTTTTAGGAAATAACAGTTGCAAATTGAAAATTCTGAAATTGGAATTGATTATTGGAATATGCCTATCATAATTTTTGGTTGGAAATATACTTCAACATGCCTTGTTGTTTTCATTCTAGAGAAGAATGAATAAGTGTATGATTTGCATGTATGTGAGTTGCCCAGCTAGAAAGGATAACATTAACAGCCCATTTAGCTTGAAGACGCAGACAGAGGCTCCAACATTTTATGATGCAAAACCATGTTTGGTTCCATGGTGTAAGAGATTTTGGGAAAGTCGATGTAAAAGTGTTCCCTATCACTGTAGCCTGCAAAGATGCATTGCGTCTGGAGTCAATTTGGCACAATCATTTTTGCCCTTCATTTCAATACTTTGCACCGACAGGCATTCAGACTGTGAGCCTCCTCCGCCATGCGTCCTCCGGCAGCATGAGCCTCTTCCACTCTTTGCTGCTTGCTGTGAAGACCTATCCTCGCCAGCTGTGTTCCACGAATTCCACCTGCTATTCTAGACTTCCCTTGACTTGCGATGCTTTGAAGCCCACAAAAGTTGCCTCCCCCATCCCATGATTCTATAGTTTAAACCTTATCCTTGAACCACTAGGGGGTAATTTTGCCAAGGTGGATGGAGAGCCAATCGTGCTGCGAACTCCAATTTAGGTGTGCCTACTTCGAATGTGCAGTCCATGCCCATTTCGAATGACAAGGGACAATCAACGCTCCTTTGCTGGGTATTGTTTGAAGATCTCAAAGCTTGGGGTGGAGGATGACGATGAAGACACGCAATGGAATGACAACATGGAGCACTTATGGAACCCTTGTTTTTGTTTCTTTGACAAAATAGAAGCCAAAATTTTTTAATTTTTTTTTACACCTATTTTTATTTTTTAAGGTCCGGGCATTTTGGTCATTTTTCCATTGTTGCTTTCAACCCTCACGAATTTTTTTCCAACCAAACATGTAAATATCAAGACATTCATTTTTCTTTTAATGTCACACTGAATAGAGTAAAAATAATTGCATTTAATTAGGTATTGGTATTTTCTCTCTTTCCTTAGTTGACAATTTTGTGAACCAAAAAAATCCATATGTTAGGCTTCATTTTCTTTTCTTGAGTTTATTAAAATGAAATGAACAGTACTCAAGGGTGGTGAAAATTGCTAATTATCCTACATTAGATAGTAAATGTTACCGAGTCTGGTTTTTAAGTAGTAGAAGTGACTTTATGGACTGCCACTTACTGTAGAACTTTGATTTTTAAAAGGCAATGACCCGTTGGAGAAGAACGTAATGCTGAGCCATGCCACTACCCCATTGTCAGTAATACCAGGAAAACTATATACAGTTCTGCTTGCCATTATGCGTATGTACACAGGTTGATGGGATGATATTGATGGAAAGGGGATCAAACAGTAATTCTAGGAGTATGTGATTCAGTGATTAGGGGGTCTGTTCTCATTGAGAGGCTGACAGCCTTGGTCATCAATCATTATGGTGACATTCAGCTCTTACTACAACTGATATGCATTGCATTGGAGTTTGTTTTAGCGGTTCATGAGTCACGACATAATTGTCATGTATCAAAAATCAGATTATTGATGTACATGAAGTGACTACAATTCCTTCATGCCCTTCAGTAACACTCAGGTCAGAATAAGCCTTCAATATAGAATGAAGCTTGCTCATTGACTTAATCCTGACTCTGGGTACTTGATGAGTTTGGAATTAGTGTAGTACTGCAGGCCAAGTAGGACGTGTTTGTGTGCAAATTTGTGGTGATCTGGTTGCAGATTGTTCTGTGAATGTCTGGTCTCTGGATTAATAAACAAGACCGGTTAATTTGACCCATGGTGTGATGAAGACTGTTTATAGACTTGGCTCCTGTGTTGAAGTAATTTGTGAGACTAAAATTTCTTGCACGCATATGGTGCCTGCATAAAACCTCTGGTTTGACCACGGACTATTCTTTCCCAAACTAAAATGAGTATAGAGTTGGACAACCATAATTTGTTGGAAGCAAAACAAATTTCAGTCCAATTTTTTGGTATGGATAACCATGTTCTAAAAGATTAACGACAAACAATAGTTAGGAGGCTTCCTTTGTTTTTTTATTGTAGTTACTATCTTAAGAATTTTTGGATAATTATGTCTTAGTGCTGTTGCTTCAATAACTTATAAATGGGTCAGTTTCACCTGATTGCTTGATCAGACTAACTCAAGGTAATGCATGACCCCACTAATTTGAAGTGTAGATTTTAGTCAATTGAACCGAACCTAAATATTGATTTATTAATGTAGTATGAAGGGCAATATTTGTTATATGCTTAACGTTTCCATTATTATGGCTGTGTCTTAGGTTAGGTTGATTGCCGATTTGTTATGTATTTTTTTAACTGTTTTTTATATATAGTTAGATTTGCTTCCTTTTATGTTTGTAGTCTTTGTTTCTCTGCTGTAATTTATAATCATCAATATATCTTATCATACTCGAGTTATATGCATTACTGTAATTGTTGCTGGACCTGTGAAGATAATGATGCTTCAAGGAGGTCTGCTAATGGGGGGAATATTAGATTCACATGACCAATTTAGAGACTGGAGACTTGATGTTGATAACATGTCATATGAGGTGAGTTCTCTCTTCACTTAATTTTTCTTTTGTAGTAGTATTTCTTCTAGCTGTTAATTTACTGTTTGACTCTGTAAATTTATCTTCATCTTACGTATTGTCAAAATTTCTGGTTTCCGTGGCCTGCAGCAACTGCTTGAGCTTGGAGAGAAGATTGGTTATGTCAACACTGGTCTTAAAGAAGACGAGATAGGATACCACGTGAGGAAAATTGAGCTTCCATTTTTAAATGAAACATTGAAGCATCATATTAACAAAAAGTGCAGCATTTGTCAGGTGAGTTTGCAAAACTAAAACTTGAAGGGTTTGTCAGTGTCATATTGATATTCCTTCACACGCTTTATTGTGAAATGATATAACGTGATCTATCTGGGTTGTGTACAGGAGGAATATGAAGGAGATGATGAGGTGGGGAAGCTAAATTGTGAACACCACTATCACTTTCAGTGCATCAGGCAATGGCTTGCACGGAAAAATTTCTGCCCAGTCTGTAAGCAAGAAGTTGTGGTTCGTCACTGAGGCACAAACCTTATTATTATTTAAAAAAAGAAAAGAAAAGAAAGCCTGGTTATTTTCACCCTTTAGTTGGTGTATAGTTTTTCATGTCCAATATAAGCAAGATTCCATTCTTTTCTGTCAATCTTCATTTCATTGCATCTTTTGAGTCTTTTGGCCTGCTTTGTGAGTCGGCAATATGTTATATTGGCTAATGATGACGAGACCTTAGCAAATTATGCGCCTTGCCTTGACTTGCTAACGCTTGTTTATTGGATTTTGATTCTGGAAATGGAGGTGGTCAATCATTGTGGGTTCAACCTTCAGAATGAAATTAAGAATTGAACTATCTTTCTGCTTTTTTTAATTCAAATTGAGATGTGAAACATCTTAGGTGTGGCATTTGACTCTTTCATCCACTTTGCTTAGTTTTCAGTAATTGGTTGTCAATCAAAAACAGATCTGTTATAGAACTATATTCTGGGCAATTAGAGAAAAAACTAAAAACTTCTAATCTTACAAGTAGCTTATGATGTTCGAAATTGCATTTTAAAATATTGACCTCATTCTATTTATCTTTCTAATGATCTCGTGCAATTAGAGAAAGTCCTAAATTTATAACGCTAAAAGTGGTTTCTGGTTGTTTTTTAGAATACTAACGTCACATTCTATTTATCTTATATTTGTATGATGTAAATGTATCTCCAAAGAGCATAAGATATCCTTGTCCATCTAGGAATCAATGCCGTACCTAAGATTCTTCCCTTAAAATCCCATGCAAGCAATAAAGGTAGCCGATGGCACTGGGTGCTAATATGTTTTAAGAAAAATTATATTTGAAGATTTATATCTCGTAAAATTTGCAATTTTAAAAATTAGAATTATTTTTAAAGATTATAATTATCATCAATTTTTAAAGAATTTATTATTAGATTTAGAAGATTTATTATTGAGTATAAAAAATTATTGAATTTTTATTACAAATATTTATTGAATTTTTTTACAGCCAATAATAAAATTTTTAAATGTAATGGTTACTTTTTTAAAATTTAATGATAATTATGGTATTTAAAAATAATTTTAATTTTTAAAATTTTTTAATTAAAAATTTTACAAGACTTAGATTTTTGGATATAAATCTTTTTTTTTTATTTTTTTATGATTGTTGTGAAATTTTTTCATAATTGTGAATGTTACAATTACTGTATTGATATATATTTATGTTGAAAGCAGTGCATTAAAACAAATTAGAGATACTGTGCAATTTTAAGGGATCATGCCCAGTCGCTTGTCATTATTTACGATAAGGAATCCCAACTACAATTTATTTTTAATGCCATATATAGCGAGTGATATTTATACGTTAAATCCCTTAAAATATGGCCTTTATGAATGTTTGACGTATCATAACGTCAACTAGAACAAGCACGGAAGCGACCTTACGCATTTGCCTTCACAAAACTGATTCGTTCCGACACGAAATTTAAATTCTTTAGAGTGTGAAATATTTTTAAAGTGAAAAAAATGACATAAAAAATAAAATTATATATAAAATCTATTTTTTTTAAAATTTTTTTAACACTCTTTTCTCTCTCTTTCTTTTTCTCATTTTACCAAAAACTTCAGAAGATCCAAATCCTTCTATCCAGTTGATATTGACTATGGTTAAAGAAAATTTAGGTTTGCTAATACAGAGTAAACACCTGTAGTTTCTTTATTAATCTAATAGATGGCTAAAAGCTGTGCTTATCTATTTTATAAAGACTCGTCGCCATCCGCGATGTTACAGCAATTTTCTTTCATGTTTCCTTTACATATCAAAACCATTAATTATTTTCAAATGTCACAAAACAGACAAAGACACCATGGTGGTGACGAAAAAAAATTTAGATATGTAAAATTGAATGAAAGATTACAAAGCATTCCCATATATCATGAACAACTTCAGTGGATGAAAATAATAGAAGAACAAAGCAAATAGATCTATAATAGAAATAAAGGGGTATTCTACCGTAAGATAATAGAGTTGATAATATCCCACCTCGTCTCCCGTGTAATTTGTTACTTCTCCGTCATTATTTGTTGCTTTGTTATTTCCCGTGACTTTCTTTTTGGTTTTGTTATCTTTGATTGATTCACCCAACGAATTACATGAGGAAAGAATAAAAGAGAAAAAGGATAAGTAAGAAAGAAAGCTTAATATATGTGTGTTTACACGCAGGTGTGTGTGTATATATTTATACGTTTAAAAAATACGTGTGCATTTACATGTGAGAGAGTACATATACCTGTGTATGTATATATGGGATATGTGCATTTAAACATGTGTCTATCCTTTCTTATTGTTATTCATGTTCTCTTTACAACCATATGAATATTCAGTGTTTGCCTGATAGTATACTACAGAAAGTCGTGGTTTGCCTCGGATCATCTATATATTTGCAGGATCTTGAAGGGGCATCTTCTCTGTAAAGAATTGATCCTGTGATCTTTTTTATGTAAAGAAATGGACTAATCCATGTCATGATGAATGAGAAATTCAGTAATAAATGGATACAATTGATCTGCCGCCTGCAAAAAGTGATAACAGTTAGAAATTACATCAAATGAAAAACTCTATATCTCCCATTATATGCAATCTCTGTGTTTTCAAAAAGAACAGTAGAATAATCTCACCAAACGACCCCCTACTAAGTCATAGTGGGCATAGTGCGGACCTCCAGGCTCCCCAAAAACTATATAGGTAATCAATTCCTCAGGAATAAGCTTAGCCGTTTCTGTTTCATATATGTGATCACACCCATCATAAACTTCAAATACTCTTGCATTTTCTCTTTATAAAAACAAAAATTAGGTACAAATTTTATATGTTTAATATGTTCTTTGATAAAGACATAATATATATAGACAGCATTTTCAACTCAGCATACCGTATACAGCTTCAGGAGGACAAATTAGATCTTGGTCACCGGCAACTGCTAAGACAGGTACCCTACTTTTGGGCAGATGGTCTTTGTAAAAGAAAGATCCACTCCTATCACGTAAACCACCCTTCTGTAAAACTGTTTTTAACTGCAAGAGAAGCTTAGAAGGCACAGGACCTGCCATTTATGATTCAGTCTTTAAAATTTGGGACAAAGATTTTGCAGTAGCATGTGTAGGCTACAATATTTAAGAAGTTGCATAAAATCCAGACTAAAGCCAAAGGTAACGCACTTTTGGATTTGGCACTTACAGAAGTTGTTCAAAACAAGTTTTTCTAACAGCTTTTGATCCATCATGTCTTGAGCTGAAATCTGAGACTTCAGCCAAGATAAAACATAAGGAGGATAATTTGCGAGAGGATAAGCAGCAACAACCAATGGCCCTACTGGAATAACAGAAATGTTTAACGCCTGAGCAGGCTCTGCCTGCGAATAAAGAACCAATTTACTCAATTTTCTATAATGTTCAACTTAGAGACATATCACAAGCATTGGAGGAAAAAAAAAATCTGTCATCACAGTTTCGTTTATCACTTGCCAGCGGTAAAAGCAACTTGAGAGATGATCTTGAAGTTGAATAGTCAAGTGAAGATGCCAAAGTAACAACTGATGCCAACCCAGAATCCTTTCCATCAGAAGCTGATATATAATATATGCAGCAAATAAGAAGCAAAATTGATCAAGAACTTATTCATTATCCTGAAATAATTTGCCAATACCAGAATTTTACCAAATTACACATAAGAAGTATACATTTTTTGCAAAGAAGATTTTGAAACATAAAAAATAACCAACAACCCTCAATAGATAATCCATAGACTCAATGTTTCAAAATTTTAGGTTAAAATGTGGTGTTAATTCGTTTCTTCCAAAGCCCAATGGAAGATGATTTCACCGGGCCTTAATAAGTGATATCAGAAATTATGGTTGGATTTGCCACCACTATTTGGTGTAAGAATACTACTGAAGATTAATTATATGTTAGATCATGAACCATTTTCTGCAAACAAGCTTGCACCAAAAGCAAGGGAAATTTAATTTTGATGGTTCTTTCAAACGAATTCACAGAAGCATGAAAGGAAATAAAATGACCGGTGAGGCAAAACTTACAACAGCGTGAGAGCATTGCATACAACAGGATACCCCCCATTGAATGACCAATAGCAAGCAACTTTCCATCCTTCGGTTGGCATTGAGTCCTTATGTACTCCATCTGACGCAAAACAAAACTATGAAATCAATGATAAACTTATTAACCGATAATACCATAAATTTATGTTCCAAAACAAGTTGGAATACATAATTATCATGCAGCAATGTCACCTCACCGCAGCAGTTACATCCTCTTCCAGGTAATGGTCGAAGTCCCAATCATTCTTCGCAACCAGCTCAAGTTGTTTCTGAAATTCTTCTATGGTGCCTTTAAAACGCTCTTGCAGCTCTAAAACCTGCGCTGGGAACAATGGCTGACCCTCTTCAATAATAGTATGAAGCCTACGGTTCATATCCCTGATTTGACTAGCAATCGTAGAGTTTCCTCTCACTCCCTGCAAATCTGAAAAATATTTTTGATATTGTTAGTTTAATAATAAAATCAGCAGATATTAAGAAATACAGGCTCCCAAGGTTACGACACAAACCCTCACTAAAAAAGTCTGAAACTTTATTGGATAATCTTGTAAAGACATCGATCAGCTTCGCTGTTGGTCGAAGTTCCTCATATTTAGTCACTATCTCAGACTCTGACCCTCTGATTTTCATGTAAGGAAGTTCTGACTCAAACGAACCTCTAAGGTTGTCGAAATTTTCCTCAGAGTTAACTCCATATGTGCTTAACCCAGCACCTCGAACTTCAAGAGTCCATGTATCAAATCCTTGCGCAGACATGTACCGTGCAAATGAAGACTGAAAACAACTAGATTGGTTATATATGAGAACAATGATGAATTAATTATAAAGAAAAGGCTGTCAAGTTATGACATTTAATGGGAACATAGTTACCTCAGGAGAGAGATCATAGCCAATAGCATTGGTTGCAACCCCTGACAATAGTAAAAGCGGGTGATCCCTGGATGGCGCCTGCAAATATTTTTTTTTTTTTCACATTACTTTTCGATAAAAAATTTAGTTGAAGATATTTATATTAAAAAGTTTTAAATTTTAAAATTATTTTGAATGATTTAAAAATTAAAAAATTTAATTTAAAACTTTAAATTGTAATTTTTTATACGTAATTTAAATATTTAATTATTAAATATTTTAAAATAATCTAAAATTTTTTAATATAAATACTTTTAACTTAATCCTCAACTTAATTTTCCCTTACTTTCAAATGAAACCATCTACGAATTTTGTTTTTCTCTAATAAATTAACGAAAACTAACTAAATGAAGCTATTTTCAAATAAAACAATGAAATTCTAAGATCCCAGAAAATGCACCGTTGAATCATCCAAGTGCATAAATTGAAATTACGAAACGAAGAAGATGACATAGAGAACCTTGGGAGAAGGCAGGTAGCGCCAGAGAGCAAGGTTCCAATCGGAGTTGGAAACAGAGACATAGTGAAGCTCATCGGCGGTGCATATCGATCTCTGCTTATCGTTTTTTCTCTCCGAAAGCCGTCCGTGGAATGCCAGAAGCCTCGCCGGCGACGGCACCGACACCCCCCGGCGAGCAAAACACAAGGTCTCCTGTTTGGGATCGAGGTGGCAGAATCCGGCCCCAATCCGGTTAAGAAGCATAATTTTGGTGTTTGATTCTGTCAAGAAGCGATCCTTTTGGAGGGGATGTTTGGAGCAATGTGGCTAAAACTCCTCAATCCAGATTTCGGATTCGTTTTGTACGTAATCTAAAATTTTTCATTTTTATAAGGTTGGGATGCCAGGTTGGTCTGTGTGTGAGGTTATTTAAAAACGTGTCAATTAGAAATTCCGATCCTCAACAAGTATCATGTATTTAGAAAAAAAATAATATAAAAAATAAAAGTACGTATAAAATTTACTTTATTTCTTTTTATTTATCATCTATTTTTTTTATTTCTTTAAATATACAGCTCGTATTTATTTACAAAATATGGAAGATTCAGATCCAGCAATTAAACGGTACTAGGTAGGGTCCTCTCTGAAAAAAAAGTCCAAAATCTTATCCGCTCGTTAAACACGAAAAGGAGGTGTTTCAATTGCGTGGTGTAATTGAAGATTTTTGCTTTTCCCAATACGGGAAGATGAACAGGAAGTCCAGTAAGAGCTGCCAATGTAATGAAGAGTTCAACCATCTGCACATATATTTTTTTAAATTACAATTATATCATTAAATATTTATAAAGAATTTTAAAAATTAAAATTATTTTTAATTTTTTTATACCTAATAATAAATCTCTTAAAAATAATTATAATTTTTTTTTAAAATTTAATGATAATATAGTCTTTACTGATAATTTTAATTTTTAAAAAATTTTATTATAAATATTTGATTATATGAATTTTTCATTGTAATTTTTTTATGCATTTTTTTGTTTACTTCATTTTCTCAGTAGAAAGAAAAATTAATTAAAAGTAGTCCCTTCCCAAATTTTCTAACACTTCTTGCTGTTTTCTCAAATATTTCCCTCTTTTTAGAGAATTATTAATATTCTACAATTTTCTGACGCTTCTTATTGTTTTTTGTTACTTTTTATTCATAGAAAGGCAAGCAACTGCAACGTATTAAAAAAAAAAAAAAGAAAGTGATATAACATTCAATAACAATTTAATTTTAGATATTTATTGAGGCTGTGGACACATTATCAGACCAAATAATATCCTTGAATGGTGCGTAGACAACCTTACAACAAGATTTTAAACAAAAGATCAAACAAATAATGACCAAACATTTAGGTAAATCCAAACAATGATCAAACATTTCAATATGAGGGAGAAGAAGATCAATTTAAAGTGCAGCGACCCGAAACAACCAATTTATCCTAGTTAAATCTATACGCAATCCCCAAGTCTCAACTTAAATCAAGTCCCCGTCCAATTTCCAAGTCTCATTTTCAGATTTTGCACTATAACCACAAGTTTCTTCACAGTTTATAGAATCTCTCTTGAAATAAGAAGAAGAAGGAGAAGAAGTTTCTTCACAATTTAAAAAATTTCTTCAAAATAGCCATTAGAAATAAGCTAGGAGCTAAATGGTGCAAAACTTATGAACTTTTTCAAACATTTTTTCCGCACTGTAGCAATTGAATGGCAACATTCAATAGTCGAATAGTATGGTATTTTTTTTCTTTTTTTGGGGGGGGGGGGGATTTTGAATTTAGAAGAGAAGGAAAGTTTTTAGTCAAAATAGATGTTATTAGTCAACTGAAGAAGAAGAAGAAGAAGAAGTTTCTTCAAAATTTATAGAATTTCCCTCAAAGCAGAAGAAGTTTCTTCAAAATTTATAGAATTTCCCTCAAAGCAGAAGAAGAAGTTTCTTCAAAATTTATAGAATTTCCCTCAAAGAAGAAAAAGAATAAGTTTCTTCACAATTTATAAAATTTCCCTCAAAATAGCCATTAGTAATAAGCTAAGAAAAAGAAGAAGCAGCAGCAGCTAGGAGCAGAATGGTGCAAAACTAACTATTAACATTTTCAAACACTTTTTCCACACTGCAGCAATTAATTGGCGATAGTCGACCAATATGCTAGTTTTTTTTGGAAAATTTTAAATTTAGAAGAGAGGGAAAGCTTTTAATCAAAATAGGTGTTGTTAGTCAACTAGTAATTCTTGGGTTAAGATTTTGAGACTTTTAGAGGCCTATCAATTGATTTGCGACTCTTTGCCAATTGGCTCGTAACTCTCCAGTTGAGAAATTTTAATCTTCCAATTCAATCAACTTGTAGCTCCTTGCAGTCATCTTGCAACTGAGGACTTTCATAAAAAGTCTTAGAAAATGCACCTAAAAGAGCCATCAAGTAAATTTCATTTATGATCTAACCAACAAGTTTTAAAGGATTTTAGAAGCTAAAAAAAGAACTTCCAATCCATTTACAAAATATTCTAAGTTGTATGGTTAAATAACAATATAATCTTGGAAGCTTTAGTGAGCCCGACCTTGAATTATTCTTCTAAAAAGTTACTCAAATTGTTTGTTATTATCAAAACTTAGATGAACACATTATTGTGGTCAGCAAAAACTTGTGGACATTTTGACCTATTTACTGTTAAAAATAAACCCAAAAGCCATGCTTTAAATGGAATTTTATCAATATAATACTACAATAAGAATATTCTTTTTTAAATTGTGACTTAGCATGATTTTTGCCAAGTCAAAGTTGTGTCGATCAAATTAACAATATGTCAGACACATGGAAGCATAGATTGGTCATCCAAATTTCTACCTCGTGATTGGTCTAACTATGCAGCTCTTATCCTTTAATTTTATCCCTTTCTACATTTTAAACTCCCCCTGCCCCCAAAATTTTACTCTGCATTGCACTCCTCTTCGTTCTTTCCTTGTTCTTGTTTGCCACCCATCCCAAATAGGGGAAAAAAAATTCAATGGTCCCAAAGAGACCTAGACACTAGATCCCAGTAAAAATTTTTATCCTTTATAACTGTCATTGGGCTACAAATATAAATATAGTTTCAATTTATTGCTTGCATCCCTACTGTAGTTTCTATTTGTTACTGATCGTTTGATTGATGATATATTCATTGATATTCTAATGAGTGACAGCCATTCTCTTAGTTTGTCTAAAAGTTGCTTGCAACAATATAAGCTTTTGTTGGATTGAACGAGTGACAATGAGGTATATTATCTGAAATAGACATGCTTACATTTACTACAATGTAAGGTGTTGTGTTTATTTTTATTCAAATATATTGTTGGCAAATTATTTGGCATGTAGGGAGTAGTGTGCGCTAAATGATTCCAGATTACTACTGCTTGGGATTGAGGGATGTGATGCTGCTATGTGGTAAATTTTAAAATAAAAATTCATTGTTATTTTTCTTTTCTAGATACATTCTATGGCTTTTTAACATAAATATTAAAAAAACAAAAGAAAGAAAATGTATAACTATTTTTTAAAAAATAAAAAATAAAAGCTCCATGTCCCAAATAAAACTTTCAAAAAAAAAAATTGAGGGAAACGAAGTCTGTGGCTCTATATCCCTATTTGTTTTAAAAAGAAAATTAACCCTTAAAAGAGTTTGTCTGACCCATGTAGGGTCAGTGATTGGACTAACCCAACGGGTTAGTTAAATTGACCTAGTGGTCAATTTGATCAGTGGGTCATTTTTTAAAAAAATTTATTTAAAAAATTAATATTTTAATTAATCTATTTGAAATATAAAAAAAATAAAAAATATAAATTTTAAAAAATATAAATTTATTGTAATAAATATTGTTTAATTTATTTATTATTTAAATGCATGTTAATTTTTTTGTATATTAAAAAATACAATATCTTTAAATTTTTTTATAATTTTATTAATTTTGCAAGTGTTAAGAATTTATATTTTGAGCAAATTTAAATAATTTTATTGAAATTTGTAAAAGGTGAAATTTAGATAACTAAAAAAAGTAAAAAAAAATTAAAATAAATTAATAAAATTATTTCTAAAATTACATTTATATGGGACTTTTGTAATTGGGAAAAAAATTTTAATCTTTCAATCTAAAAAAGACAATGATTTAATTTATTTATTATTTAAATTTATATTAATTTTTTTGTATATTAAAAAATACAATATCTTTAAATTTTTTTATAATTTTATTAATTTTGTAAGTGTTAAGAATTTATATTTTGAGAAAATTTAAATAATTTTATTGAAACTTGTAAAAGGTTAAATTTAGCTAACTAAAAAAAGTAAACAATAATTCAAATAAATTAATAAAAGTATTTTTAAAAGTACATTTATATGGGACTCCTTTAAATGGGAAAAAATTTTAATCTATATATTAAAAAAGTCAATGATTTAATTTATTTATCATTTAAATTTATATTAATCTTTTTTGAATATTAAAAATTCAATATCTTTAAATTTTTTTAGAATTTTATTAATTTTGTAAGTGTTAAGAATTTATATTTTGAGAAAATTTAAATAATTTTATTGAAATTTGTAAAAGGTGAAATTTATATAACTAAAAAAAGTAAACAAGAATTTAAATAAATTAATAAAATTATTTTTAAAATTACATTTATATGGGACTTTTGTAATTGGGGAAAAATTTTAATCTTTCAATCTAAAAAAGACAATGATTTAATTTATTTATTATCTAAATTTATATTAATTTTTTTGTATATTAAAAAATACAAACTCTTTAAATTTTTTTATAATTTTATTAATTTTATAAGTGTTAAAAATTTATATTTTGAGAAAATTTAAATAATTTTATTGAAATTTGTAAAAGGTGAAATTTAGATAACTAAAAAAAGTAAACATGAATTTAAATAAATTAATAAAAGTATTTCTAAAATTACATTTATATGAGACTTTTTTAATTGGAGAAAAAATTTTAATCTATATATTGAAAAAGACAATGATTTAATTTATTTATTATTTAAATTTATATTAATTTTCTTTGTATATTAAAAAATACAATATCTTTAAATTTTTTTATAATTTTATTAATTTTGTAAATGTTAAGAATTTATATTTTAGAAAAATTTAAATAATTTTATTGAAATTTGTAAAAGGTGAAATTTAAATAACTAAAAAAAGTAAACAAGAATTTAAATAAATGAATAAAAGTATTTCCAAAAGTACATTTATATGGGACTTTTTTAAATGGAGAAAAAGTTTTAATCTATATATTGGAAAAGACAATGATTTAATTTCTTTATCATTTAAATTTATATTAATTTTTTTTTGGATATTAAAAAATACAATATCTTTAAATTTTTTTATAATTTTATTAATTTTGTAAGTGTTAAGAATTTATATTTTGAGAAAATTTAAATACTTTTATTGAAATTTGTAAAAGGTGAAATTTAGATAACTAAAAAAAATAAACAAGAATTTAAATAAATTAATAAAAGTATTTCTAAAATTACATTTATATGGGACTTTTGTAATTGGGGAAAAATTTTTAATCTTTCAATCTGAAAAAGACAATGATTTAATTTATTTATTATTTAAATTTATATTAATTTTTTTGTATATTAAAACATACAATATCTTTAAATTTTTTTATAATTTTATTAATTTTGTAAGTGTTAAGAATTTATATTTTGAGAAAATTTAAATAATTTTATTGAAATTTGCAAAAGGTGAAATTTAGATAACTAAAAAAGGTAAATAAGAATTTAAATAAATTAATAAAGTATTTCTAAAATTACATTTATATGGAACTTTTTTAATTAGAGAAAAAATTTTAATCTATATATTGAAAAAGATAATAATTTAATTTATTTATTATTTTTAAATTTATATTAATTTTTTTTGCATACTAAAAAACAAAATATCTTTAAATTTTTTTTATAATTTTATTGATTTTGTAAGTGATAAGAATTTGTATTTTGAGAAAATTTAAATAATTTTATTGAAACTTGTAAAAGGTGAAATTTAGATAACTAAAAAAGTAAACAAGAATTTAAATAAATGAATAAAAGTATTTCTAAAACTACATTTATATGGGACTTTTTTAATTGGAAAAAAATTTTAATCTATATATTGAAAAAGACAATGATTTAATTTATTTATTATTTAAATTTATATTAATTTTTTTGTATATTAAAAATACAATATCTTTAAATTTTTTTAGAATTTTATTAATTTTGTAAGTGTTAAGAATTTATATTTTGAGAAAATTTTAATAATTTTATTAAAATTTGTAAAAGGTGAAATTTATATAACTAAAAAAAGTAAACAAGAATTTAAATAAATTAATAAAAGTATTTCTAAAATTACATTTATATGGGACTTTTGTAATTGGGGAAAAAAATTTAATCTTCCAATCTAAAAAAGACAATGATTTAATTTATTTATTATTTTAATTTATTTTAATTTTTTTTGTATATTAAAAAATATAATATTTTTAAATTTTTTTATAATTTTATTAATTTTGTAAGTGTTAAGAATTTATATTTTGAGAAAATTTAAATAATTTTATTGAAACTTGTAAAAGGTGAAATTTAGATAACTAAAAAAAGTAAACAAGAATTTAAATAAATTAATAAAAGTATTTCTAAAAGTACACTTATATGAGACTTTTTTAAATGGGGAAAAATTTTAATCTATATTTTGAAAAAGACAATGATTTAATTTATTTATTATTTAAATTTATATTAATTTTTTGTATATTAAAAAATACAATATTTTTATAATTTTATTAATTTTGTAAGTGTTAAGAATTTATATTTTGAGAAAATTTAAATAATTTTATTGAAACTTGTAAAAGGTCAAATTTAGATTACTAAAAAAAGTAAACAAGAATTTAAATAAATTAATAAAAGTATTTATAAAATTACATTTATATGGGACTTTTGTAATTGGGGAAAAATTTTTAATCTTTCAATCTAAAAAAGACAATGATTTAATTTATTTATTATTTAAATTTATATTAATTTTTTGTATATTAAAAAATACAATATCTTTAAATTTTTTTGTAATTTTATTAATTTTGTAAGTGTTAAGAATTTATATTTTGAGAAAATTTAAATAATTTTATTGAAACTTGTAAAATTTGAAATTTAGATAACTAAAAAAAGTAAACATGAATTTAAATAAATTAATAAAAGTATTTCTAAAATTACATTTATATGGGACTTTTGTAATTGGGGAAAAAATTTTAATTTTTCAATCTAAAAAAGACAATGATTTAATTTATTTATTATTTAAATTTATATTAATTTTTTTGTATATTAAAAAATACAATATTTTTATAATTTTATTAATTTTGTAAGTGTTAAGAATTTATATTTTGAGAAAATTTAAATAATTTTATTGAAACTTGTAAAAGGTGAAATTTAGATAACTAAAAAATGTAAACAAGAATTTAAATAAATTAATAAAAGTATTTCTAAAACTACATTTATATGGGACTTTTTTAATTAGAGAAAAAATTTTAATTTATATATTGAAAAAGACAATGATTTAATTTGTATATATAATTTGTTTAATTTTATAATTATAAGAAATTTATGTCTTGAAAATAGTAATCAATTTTATTTAGATTTTGAACAAGTAAAATATGAATAATAATTTTTAAAAAATTCATATAAGAATTCTTAAACATATAATAAAAGTATTTGTAAAATCATAATACAATTCATTTGCTATTGAAATATTAGTAAAATTTTTTTGCTTATGAAAAAAATTCTCTTATTTATAGTTTGAAGAATATAATGTCTTAATTTGTTTAAATTATTTTGAGAAATATTAATTAATTTTGTTTGAAGTGGAAGGAAAAAATTAATAAAAAATGAAAAAATTAATAAAATAATTTGTAAAACAAAATAGTTATTTATGTATTTATCATTTAAATTTGTATAAAATTAGTTGAACGGTGAAAAAAAAAATTTAGTTTGCACCATGATGAATATAATATCTGAGTTTCTTAAATATTGTGATTGTGAAATATTAATGTTTTGAAGAATATTAAATAATTTTGTTAAGTTGGTAGATATAAAATTTAAAGTAACTATTTCAAAAAAAGTTCAGATAATCATTTTTTTTAAAAAATTATAAAAGGTAAACCCAGTTGGATAGTGACGTCTTGCAGTGTGATTGTACACTCGCCTCTAGTGAGGTGAAATGTATGTGTCTTCGGGCGTCATCGCTTAATCAAGGTTGACACGAGGGTGGCATTGAAGTCAAAATGATCGAACCGTGAAACATTATAAAAACCAACTTGTATGAGATATGAGACAATAGCGGAGGGGGATCGAATATATTATTTTGTTGCACTATTCGCCTTATGTGTAGAATTATATCATCCTGTGTAATTATATTAGAGAAAATATCATAAATTTAGTTAACGCAACAATAAACAATAAAGTAAATTTGTTACTCACTCGTCCTTGCCACACAGCTTGAGATACATGGTGGGATTGTAAATATAGTGAAGACTCATCCTCTGGTCTAGGATAAAGAGCACTCTGATAAGGGTCCATAATGGAAACCAATAACTCAAATATCTGTTAATAATAACACTAATATGTTAAACTGATGAACAACAAATCATAAGCCAATAATATAATCTTAGTACGTTAAACTAATGAACAACAATGAATACGTAAGACAGATATAAGCAAAAAGACACTTTTAAACTAATCATTGACAATTCATATGCCTCTTATATACAAATGATCATTAATAATGAATATTTAATTCACTCTAATAACTATATCTATCTCCGTAGTTGACGAGAAGGGCATGTGGCACGATTGTGTCCGATCTGTCTACATAAACCACATCTTTGGTTGTCCCTGGAGTTTTCTTGCTAATCCGTCTCATTACGTATTCGCGAGGCTTTCGATCGACCTTTATCTCGAATCATAGAAGAATCAGGGACCAATCAAGGCCCACTTGTGTGAGGCCAATAAACGTTTCCTCCTATTGGACGAAATTCTGTCTTGTAAGCATTTAGGATTATCTCCAACCGAAAAACAGCATGCACAAATTGTAAAGGATCAAGACAAACCTTGGCACATGCAGCAAAGACATGTTGACAGGGATACTTTTGGAGTTGAAACTCGCCACAGTCACATATTCTATTTGTCAGGCTAACCTTGCAAGTTCGCCCATACTATTTATTGGAAGGATCATAGGGCTCTTCGACTTAGAATTCTAAAGCCCTTCTATCAAACGCACGAACTAATAAAACAGATACTCTTGCAATTCTAACTGAAATCTTTCTGTGGATATCCTTAGAGAATAAGTTGCCTGCTTGCATCTGAACAAATGTGGTTTGTACTCGTTCAACCCAATATTTATTCAACCGATACAATGTTGCCTTGACCAAGCCAATAATGGGTAAGAATCTAACACCTTTGAAGATACTATTGATACACTTGGTTAAATTTGTTGTCATGTGCCCCCAACGACGCCCATCCACGTCATATGCACGTGACCACTTACTTTTTGGTATATCCTCTATCTAATTCGCCGCTTTTAAATGCAACTGTCGGATCTGAGCCAATTGTCCATCAACCAAATGGCACTCATTCAGATAGCCGATATTCACAAACTTCTTCTTCAACCATTTAATCCTGAATGTCGTGTTCAGGTTACTCGCAATGTGACGTAAACAAAACATATGATGTGCATGGGGTGGTTGCAACCCATTTTTTGGGTTTGCGATTGCTGCTAATATTTCAGGATGACGATCAGATATCAAACAAATATCTTGTTTATTTGGTATTACTCGTCGCCTAAGGTTACTAAGAAACCACCCCCGTGCCTCAAACGTTTCACCTTCAACGATGGCAAATGCAAGGGGGATAACTTTTCTAGCACCATCTTGTGAGCTGGCAATTAGCAATGTCCCCTTATATTTCCCATACAGAAATATGCCATTTATTTGGATAATCGGTTTCAAGTGATCAAAGGCATCAATGCAAGACTTAAATGTCCAAAATACCTTATGAAACATAGTTGTACCCTCTGTATCTAATGCTGTTTGCGGGCATTCCTTGTCACAAATTTAAAGTATGAGCCTAGATTGAAGTGTTGGACAGCAGCTAGCCATTTCGGGAGAACTGCATACGATTACTCCTAATTTTCAAAAGCGATTGCAATAGCCCGTTACCTACCCAACCATGCCTTTTTGTAAGACACCGTATATCTAAAGATGCTATAAATCCTTTCAATAACATCACGAATTGAAACAGAGGGATTTTCTGTGACCATCGATATAATATTTGATGCTATTATATCAGAGTCTAGTTTTGGATGATCTTGTGATAGCATGGAAGAGACACAAGTGTGTGGGCCCGCATACGTTGTTATCCGCCAATCATTTTCTCCCTCAGATTGACATGCTCTTATCCACCAATTACATCTAACACCATACTCTGAACAACGATACTCCACGTACTTCATTAATAATTGATGCACCTTGAATGTGTAGTGTCTGTGAACTGAATAATTCTGAAGTTCTATGTCAGTGTCAAGGACACTAGCAGATCTTAGCTACTATTTCATTGGTTTTTAAGGTTTAAAGGTTTCTAAAATTTTCTAGACTTATAGTTAACATCTATAGGTTTCCAAATTGGTATAATTTGTCCAAATTGGATTTTTGTGGAATTAGTTATAAATTTTTGAAATTCATATTAGTAAGTTATATTAGAAACGTTGTGTAGTCTGATCTTTTGAGCTGTTCTGTTGTCAAACATGGTTCAAACGATATGATTGTGCCTTGGAATTATTTTTAGTATTTCCAGAGCTTTCTAGAAATCTATCATTTATTTGATTCCTATTTTTTTAGAATTAATTATGATTTTTCAAAGTTGAAGTCAAAAACTTAAATTCAGGACTTGTGAGATAAATGCAATTTTTCTGGTTTTGGGCTTCAAATCCATGGTTTATGGATTGTTTTATGCTATGTACAAGTTGTATAGATGAAGTTTGAGTAAGAATGTGAGTGACGGGTTCATGTGACCCACAGGGCGAAGTATGAATGTTTAAGCCTCGACATAATGTATTAAAATGCCATAGTTTTTAATCATTTTCTTTGAGAATTATATGGAATCAAACTTAAATAATGGATAATCGAGGTTAATACATTATAGTGTTATAATAGGATTAGCAAAATTCATATAAGATGTTATCAGTCTATACATCCAGTACCAATTTAATATGAGGTCTAGTTCCTTAATAGATACATCCTAAGTAATCAAAATACAAAGTTCTACACTTGACAACATGATTACATGATGATGCTATCCAAGAAAGAATATAAAATTTAGCATTTACTATACTTAGATCAGTCCAAGTATAGTCTTTCCTGTACATAGTCAGAGCTTATAGATTTTCATCCACTTGCTTCCCTTTATCCTTACTTGAAGAGTCTTTACTTGAAAGTATTATCCCATGAAATAGGGTGAGATACAAATCACAATAACCAAAGATAAATTCCATTCATATATTGCAATTTAATTAACATATATGCATAAATTAAGATGAGTATAAAAAATTATATTAGTCATATCAGCAAATGAAACAATTAGGCTATCAGTGACTATTATCTCATACTAGTAATCAGAAATCCATATGTTAAAGGCCAATAACATTGGGAGAGGCCAATCCACAGCACCTACTCTCTAATGAGTGCAACTAGAGCTCAATGTATTTTGGGTCTGATCATAACCCGGTGCTCGATTAAAGCCCAATACATGGGTGGTAGCTGCACCACAACTCTACCATTAACTCATAAGATCCAAATACAATATATCAGATAGCTAACCATGCATTATGTATTTCAAAATCATATATGTGCAAATATAAAATTAAAGTAGACATATGCATGTAATGTAACATTAACCCTAGTTACCTCTCTTAATTAAGTCAAATTCTACCATTGAAAATATATCTCTAAGCTCTAAAAGTCTTATATCAAATTAAACCATATTCTTAGATGATAGTTACAATATGTACTAGATCTCACAAGATCCAACCATTTTAAGCTACTTAGAAAAACACTTACCCAACTACTAAGAAATTCTAATTTCGAATTTTGTCTTCCCTAAACCGGAAACTTCAATATATCACTCTACATTATAGGTATTTTTGTATAGAAACAGAGTCCATATCATAAGTTAGATATTAGGGTCTCTAACTAGTAGTAAATATATCAAAATAAAGAGTTTATACTTACTCAATATCTCTCCTAACCTCAACCTCCAAAAATCCTATAAGAAAATACCAAACAATATATTTCAGATTTTGGGTATGGTGAAAATACTCCAAATGGAAAACCAATTGAGCCAAATTGAAGACGAAGAGGAGAGGATTAAGTTATATAACACTTACCTTGGTTGATTTTAGCTCTAAAAGTGAGAAACAATGGATTTCTTGTTAAAAACCCTAGTCTCTCTTCAAACCTTCGAAAATATTTTTTGTGTTTTATGTTTCTGTAGAATGGTGGGAGAGGCTGAAGGTGTGTAGGGTTTAGATGGATTTAAGTTGGATCCTAAATAGGTTATGGGTTAACCCCAAAAGCCCAAATCCACATGGGTTTAGTTTTATATTTGTTAGGCTATGGATTCTAGGATTTTAGTATGGTTTTAGGCTCTTAACTCACTAAACTATATTGGGTCATTACTAGATGGTCTTTCTTGAGCCAAGTCTCACAATAAGAAGTTGGGTCTACACCTAAAATCATTAGGCCGCTATTAGTCTTTATCTATGACCTACTTAAATTAATTGTGGGCCTAAATTAAATTTTATCTCAATTGAATTTTAAACCTACATTAATTATTTAGTTCTCCATAAATTCTTATTCACATAGCTTGCCTAATTATTGCGTAATAATTATTCTTAATTAGTCCAAATTCACAGTTAACACCTTAATTAATTTTGAGGTGTTAAATATAGGGCATTATAAATTAAGCACTATATTAAAAAAAGATCCATATGTGTGAAATTAATTTTTAAAACTTTTTTGCTAGATAGGGATGTGATACCTTGGAACAGCAAGAAGCAAACATACATGATATTTTTTACCAAGGAAGTAGAGTTTGTTGCATATTCTATAATAGTGCAAGAGGTTATATGGCTCAAAAAAGTTGTAGAAAACTTGGAGATCATTTATGGGATGTTTAGTCTAATATTAACCAATTATAGTGAATGACAAGCCATATCCAACTAAAGCCCTTAAGTATCATAATGAAAGCAAATACATAAATACAAGAATGAGAGAGATCGATAGCATAAAAAGGTGTCACTTTGAAATATATCTATCCATAATATGTTAATTGATCCTTTAAGAAGGCCTATACCTAAAGGCATGCATGAGGAAACTGTGATGTCTCTTGATAAGAATAGAATATAGAGTATCACACCAAATGTACAACTAAGTGACGACTAAATTGGTTAGTTATGTCATAATTATAGGCAACATATATACAACGATAGTACATCATACAGGTTGATGAGATTGGCTCTCTCATACAAGTAACTACCTTTAAAGCTGATAAGAAGTGAGTAAAGATGAAACATTTATATTCACCATAAGAGGTAGTGGAAGCACCAATATGAAATAAAAAAGAACACAAAATATAAATATATCATATTGAAAAAAAGAGTAAAAAGGAAGGTTAAGATAAGACCCAAACATAAATATATACATGGGATTGAATTATAGATTCCCACCATCTATAATTCCTATAGTCAAATCTGAATTTTCTTTTAAGGCATTATGAAAGTCGAGCATAACTGTAGAATTCGAGTTAGACATTGTGTGTGTTTAGACTAAAATCTATATGGTATTGATAAATAAATCAAATCAGCATATGTTCTTATAAAATAAAAGAAACACCATAGCATGTAATTCCTAATGCATGTGCTTATGAACCACAATTAGAAAGCAAGTGAATAAATCTATGCTTTATTACTATGTGAATCTTAAAAAAGATCAAATCCTTTTATAAGTGCCTTATAATTATGATAATATTATGAGGAGATAAGTTAGTGCTTACTACTTTAGTATACATCCTTTGATCATGATAGATTTGACCTAAAGGATTAATGGTAAAAAAGTAATTAATTTTGATCTGAGTGGTATGTGAGTGAAAGTAAGATTACCGAAGATATACATAACTATGCTAGTATCTAAAGCATGCTCATTATGAAGTTTTTATTATTCATAAGTGTGAATATTATACATATGACAAAAATTAATTTTAGTAAAATTAAATTTGAGAGGGATTAGATTTACCGTAAGTGTAAAGTATGGTGTATATGAGTGAATTTAAAGCATTTGAGGGACATAGACAAACATTTGAAGTATGTCTAAGGGATGCATTTCTTATGCTGGTCCCATGATGGGATTTCTAATGTAAGAGCTTCCAATAATTGTGCCCAAATGGTCATGATAGAACATAGGGGTGTGCAAAATTGTCCCAACCCAATTGGCCTATCTCAGCCCGATGCATAATAAGGCGGGTATGGGGCATGCCTGGCCTCAACCGAAGTCTATATATATATAAAAGATAGAGACTAAATTGAAAAAAAAAAATTTAAGGGTCTTTTTATAATTGTAGCAAAAAAATTTTAAATATATTTTATAAATTATAAATAACTAAAGGGATCAAAATTTATGCTAGAGCTCTCCTAAATATAATTATCACATTCATGTAGGAAAAATAAAATGAAAAAATATATATATATTTTTAAATTTTAGCTACTATATTTGCTTTTTTTTTCTATTTTCTTTTTTGAGTTCATATTTTTTCATGTTCATTGCATAAATTAAATATATATATATATATATATATTAAAAAATGGTTATATGCCAAAATAATTGAACAAATATAAAAATTTAAAAATTTAAAAATTTAAAAATTTTTCTTAAAAAATTAAAACAAAATTGGTCCGATTGGCCCGACCCGGCTCGAACTTAGGCCGATTATAATTGGGGCAGCTTTCTGGTTGGGCTTGGCTTGGGACAAAAAATTCATCCTAAAGTTGAAATTAGGTCGGGACTCGAGTTGAAGCAAATCCTGGCTCATCCCGCCCCGTGCCCACCCTTAGTAGAACGCATAATATGAAAGTCTAAAAGGAGTAATGAGTTAGAGTTTTGTATTGTTCATTCTATCATATATAAGTGGAAGATGTTGGATTATTGGGCGTTCATGATAAGCTAACCTAAATATATAGCAAAAGCTTATATTGAAACGAATTTAATTAATTATATTGTATTAATTAAATAGTAATTAATTAATATTTAAGTTTTAAAATTTGAAATCCAAAATAAAAGTTAGTTAAAATATTATTGAAAAATTGATTGAGGAAAAAGTAAGTATTAATTATTTAGTCATGTGTTAAAATGTGGGCAGTATGGAGCAAAATTGCTATCTCTCTTTCTTGAAACCCAGAGTAAAAACACACAGAATATAAAAAATGTAAAATCCTCCATGGAGATTATGGTGCCTTTTGTTATGAAACAAAAATAGGAATTCATTGGCGGATCCCTTCTAAATTGCATGAGGTAAAGATTTAAGCAAAATCTAATTTCTATTATATCTAGGTAAATATTCATATTTGACTCAATGAAATTATTTCCCTTTATAATTTTAGGATTTTATTTTTGATTATGAGTAGTTAAACCATTTTTTATGGTTTAGATAGAGATGTTTATAGATTATGTTTAAATTAGAATATTCATGTGTTATTTTATTATTATTATTTTTTCAATTTATAGTCATTTGCAAATTGTTAGTCACTCTTTGTAAATTCAAATTTATAGTGAAAGGGACTGAGAGATGAATTGCTGTAAAAGATTACTTGAATAATAGATTTAAGTATGGATTCTATAATCTATAGATTTTACCTAAGTTAGATCGTAATTTGCATGCATGTCAAATATAACCCCATAACTTCTGGGGTGTTACGTGTCATGTTCCTTATCAAAGTAGCATAATTCTAATAGGAATTTAAGCATTAGAAATTTTACTAATTTGACTTCTCTTCTCACTTTTTATTAACACTATCTATAAACATGGATATTATATGATAGATTTATACATCCCATCATATAGAATCACAAAAAATGTTAACAACATCTTAATAAAAGTACATAACTTATATCTAAGTTATAAAGTGAATATTGTTACTAACAAATATTTAAATAGTAGTGTTCTTGTGCCTTCATAATACTATCTTCTAGCTTTGGTACTTTGGTCTACTCCTAACACTTTAGTCTATTAATAGCTCCAAATTAGTGGATCCTAAACACATCATCAAGTGTGATGAGAATTTACATTCTAAGTAAGAATACATATAAGTTTTAAAAACTAATAATAGTCTAACTGTCATATGTGCAGACAACTTTTTCTTTTATATTCCTTTGTTTATGGCATAAAAGAATAACAGACATATCATGGCATACAAATATGAACAGAAGATTATAGATATTCATTAACATAGTTCACATTAAAAGCCATACAAGTATAGGAAATATGTA
Organism: Erythrophleum ivorense; assembly: GCA_026724425.1. Classification (NCBI taxonomy): domain Eukaryota; kingdom Viridiplantae; phylum Streptophyta; class Magnoliopsida; order Fabales; family Fabaceae; genus Erythrophleum; species Erythrophleum ivorense. Next base: position 56,465,635 of record JAIUCV010000001.1, on the reverse strand, counting down.
TGCATTTCTTTCAAAATATGTTTAAAATATAGAGTCATTTCTATATATGAAATAGTGTATTAAACTTACCATAACTTAGTTGCCATTAATTGCATGATAGTAAATAATTATTTGCATATAAATACCATAACACTTGTAAACTATGATATCAAAATATATTGTAGGCAATATCATCTTAACTTGGTTACAATAAGCTTTAATTACAATAAGCTCAATTAATCATGTTTATTGTATTATCTGAACTCGATACTCAGCACATCCCATGAATAGGGTATCTTTTGGCATGGTTTCTTATCACATTTGTAAGGCCTTACCATGATTTACATGAACTATACTCCATCGAGTACATTATCATATTATATCACTATGCATGCCCTTTTAAAGTGACCTAGGTGATTCTACCTTGAAAGCACAAAAATAAAGAAATCATCTTCACAAGCCGTGTATCAAGTGTTGTATACCACTTGCACACATTTTAGTTTTCACAATCATAGGTAATTCACTAAGTATGTCATACTACTTAGTGTGAGACCTAGTTTTTAGTTTTGTTAAAGAAAAAGATTGTTCCCCTCAGTCATTATGATCAATAGAATCCCTATTTGACAAAGTAAATATAACTAGGGTATCCCCTCAAGTGAATCCATAACCTTAATTTGAAACTTGAAAGTCACATGGGGGCCTTCTAACCCTAATGTAGCCTCCTTGTCATAAACTTGCTCTTAGGAGAACAGGATTTCAAACCATGAAGGACCCTAACTCATAGGTTGATTTTAGGTGATTATACCTTACCTCTCATCTAAACAGAAAATTTATCTCTCTTAATGGAGGCCATCTTTTGGAATTTCATCCTTTTTGTCTTCCAAAGATTTATTATAAAATTGAGAATTTATAGAATCTTGTCTTCGAAAAATATTTATTATTGAGGTCTATTCCTTGATAATATGAAGTTCCTTGATCTATGGAAAACTCATCTTAAGCATATAAGTAAACAAATATCATATAGTTATAAGTAGCAATATTTAGTCAAGCATAATCTCATGATTAATAAAGTCTCGTATAAGCATCTCTTTGCTTAAATTTATATTTCAAGTCATCCAAATCATATTTCATGTCAATAACTATTTCCTTGAATATGAGAAAGTAGTACAACATCAGTCAACACGATCAGAAGCTAAAGGCAAATTGTTCATCATAAATCACATAGTTCTTAATATCAATACAGATAATCCATATCTATAATGATAAAGATAGTTAAGATATGCTAATCATACACTATGCATGCTTTTAAGTATGATATATGAGATTATACTCATTGGTTACCTAAATAAATTGTAATAGAACCTTTTTTCTTATTAAAATATCTTTGAGTATGTTGAGTATCTTAAATAATCCATATATCGGTCCATATCATGGTATTTTATAGTTAAGGTTACCCACATGTAGGATCCTAATAAATTCTTATGCATAGGAAATTAAGAGTAATATTACTTAGGCTCTTCATGTTCCAAAAGTTTTTAGATAGGTAACTGTGGATGCATGGGTGTCTAAACATCACACATTCCATGTACATAAACAATTAATAATTAATCATGCATGCATTCACTTCCTTTATCATGAAATTTTCATTCTTTTAATTTACCTAAGAATTACATGGTCCTAAGCATACTCGAGTGGTAGCTATGGTCTGTGTGCTAAAATCTTAAGAGTTGCATGGCTTGATGGAAAAATGCACCCCTTTGATGTGCAGAACTACTCTATTTTGTGAAAATGAAGTTTTTAGCCATGGTTTCATGTTCTCCTCCCATTTCCTTTCATGCAACCAAAGAAAACATATTTAGCTATTATCTAAACCTTAAAAGCAAGTGAGAATTTAGAATGAAATCTTAAGTTTCAAGAACCTTTAACTTTTCTTATGGATTTCAATGAAAATATGGTAACTAATGGATATTTCTGAGAAGGAGATGATGCTTACATTACCAATCAAAGGGATGTGTTCTTACCTTGTTTTCTTCCTATAGCTTTTCCCTTTCCTTTTCTCTTCTTCTTGTTTTTCTTCTTTTTCTACCTTTTTTTATGTGGGGGGCGAAAAGTGTTAGAAGCAAAAGAGTGTTAAATGGAGAGGATGTTGGAACAGAATGAAGGACGTGTGAGTTTTTGTGTTTCAAATGGAGAGATGAGAGTTAGAAAGGTGCCATTTATAAAGGATGCAAGCTGATTCTCTCACATACTTTCTCATTCTTAGATTTTCTAAATTCCTTCTCTCTCTCTCTCTCTCTTAGGTATTTTTTCTTCAAGTTTTTTAGAGATTGTATCCTTCACTAATCATGCTGCTTTCTATCTCATGAATCTTTTATATAAAATGTCAAGGATATATTTAGAGTTAGAGGAGTTTATGGTTGACTCATTTTGACTTACCATATCTCGTTTTAGGTTTCAATTTAAGGAAAGCTCTAGTGCAAAAAGTTGTTTTGATAATTGTCATGTTCATTTCCATGTAAACATATTTTTCTAACTTTGTTGGTTTTATTTTGGGAAAAAAAATCCTACTTTCACCCTAGGGAATATTGCAAGTTAGTCTCAATAAAAATTATGCATTAAATCCTAAACTTTTCATAATTATATTTCTACTTAAATGTCACCTCAACATTTTTAATTTTTTAAGTAATTTTTTTAATTTTTATGGGCTAATTTTTGAGATATTTCATCAAACTGCTACATGTAGGCGTACACTGAGATCCATATAACTTAATGGGTTTATATTAGAGTCTATGACCACAAAAGTATGCATAGGAGTAGCATAGATAAATGCGTTGTATCTCAAGAGGAAATTACACCTAAATTAGGAAATTAGTCGTTAATTAATATAAAAATTAAATACATGAGATATTTTTTATTTATTTATAAGAAGTAACATTAAAATTAAACTCCAAAATTTTTCTTGATTAATTAGTCTCTTTCAATTTGTTTTTTAGTCCATAGTTTATTTTAATTCAATTTAGTGAGTATTCTAGATAATAGGAAATAATTAAAAGGAATTAGTATCATATTAGTCTTCATCATCGTAGAAATGATACTCTACTTATTTTTACATTGTTTGTGTGATGCATATATTTGCAAAAAACCACCAACATAAATCTACAAATAAATTTATTTTCCTCATCAAATCCTAAATTATATGTATATTTAAAAAATTCTCCTATTTATTCATTTTCTCCCAAAATCTTGAATTTAGCTTATTTGTCCCCCATAATTCACATTAATTATTTTCAAGATGTTACCAAAGGAGTTATTTATATCCTTATTCAAGTTATTCAAATCTAAAAAATGATAAATATATAATTTTTTAATAATCAGATGATATGTGTATAGCTTAATTAGAAAAATGATATAGTTCTTTGTACAAATTATACACTAGCCATATTATTATTAAATAATTATATACTTATTATATTTTAATTAAAAAATTAATAATGAAAATATAACTTTTTCCTACGCGGAAAGCGGGATTTACTTGGGTACAATCGCAAAGATGTAATGTCACATGAGTCAGCGCGCTACGGCCACAACCGCGATTTTGGGCTGGAGATGGTGAATGCGTTAATGGGTCATCTTTTTTATTTGGTGAATGACGTGAGTCATCAGTTCTAGGTAAAAAAACCCCACAATCTAAACTTCAAGTTTCAGTTCGTTGATTTATTCAAATACTTAATGAGCATGCTCATTTTAAATTTTTGTTCCTTTTTTTTTTCTTTTTGGGGAAGTTTGGATTGTGCTCTAGAAAGGACAAAATTGTAGGAAAAAAAAATTAAATTACTGAACTTTTCTAAAATCTGATGTCGTTTTTGTTGATTAATCAGAGGAAGACGAATTAAAGTGACTGTCGACTTCACAACGTGACACTAATAATAAGGAGTTTTCACCAGAAATCTAATGGCAGTAGCTTGCTCGCCTTATTCAAATGAATTTCTGTGATCGATAAAAAAGACACAAAAAAACTATATTTGTAACGTGATTTTAAATTATGGTTGCAATTGTAGTTATTATTACATTGCGATTGTGAGTAATATAAAATAAGACTAAGGAGTTGAGAAGAATTATTGTGAATACGATGCATGCTACAATAATAATATTGTGACCCCATCATATGTGCGAACCGCGATTTAAAACAATCAATATATGATCTTACATGGCATTCATTTTCATGTAGATAATAGTGGCCAAAGGAAAAAAGAAAGTAAACATGACCTAGTCCTTATTTAAGTTTCCGTAGGCACCCTAAAGTATCTCCATCATTAAAGAATGAAAGCGATGTTCCAATCCTAAATATGCATGCCCCAAAACGGTTCACCTTCCTCCCTTCTCACCTCATAATTGCTGTGTAGTTCTGTTTGGCTGCTGAATGCTCTCTGCAGGAAATTGCTTTGAAGCATCTGACAGTGCTGCCGCCGCCGCTGCAGGGGTCATGGATTGGTACTGAGGAGGCAAGGGGGTAGTTTGCTGCTGTTGTGTGTAGTATACTTGGTCTTGTGCAGGTCCACCATAATCATAACCATAATTTGTAGCAGCAGCAGAGGAAGCAACAGCTATGGAATGTGGTTGGTGATGGATTTGAGGCACACCCACATACTGTTGTGGCTGAAATTGCCCGGAAGGTATTTGAACAAATGCTGGAGTGGATGGTACAGGTGTTTTGTACACAGTTTGAGCCACCTCAGGTATGGTAGGAGTGGCTGACTTTGCGGGGTAAATGGGTGGAGTACCAGCAGCACTTTGGGGTATTAGTGGCCTGCCTGAGGCTAACACACTAGGGTCAGCCATATTGGATTGCGTAGTCATTTTGTAAGGTTGTGTGTGTCCTACAGGCATTACATAAACTGGGTACTGCTGATTAATTGGATGAGGAATTTGCTGTTGTGATGGTGTGGCATAAACTGGGTAGTAGGAAGACATTGGAACTTGACCTGTGGCTGCAGGGTGGTGGATGTAGTGGGTGCTGGCATGAACAAATTGTTGTTGCTGCTGCTGCTGGATTGGCTGATTTTGATCCAACTGTGGGGGGCAATGTGTAATTAGAATCCTGAACTCGTTCTCTGTGGTATCCAGGGTTGGGATCAGATATGTCACTCTTTGTATGTGATAAAGCAGGTGCTTTGTGGTCTACATATGCAGCTTGGACTTGGTCTTGATGGTAAACAGATCTTGAGAAAGAGGTTGCAGATGCAGTACTGCCATCACTGAACACAAATATTATTACTAAGCAGTAGCTTGGATTTTCTTTTAATAGAAAATCTATAACAAGAAAAATTATATAGTTTTTTCTTTCATACAAAGGCACGTATATACCAAAGTTTGATAAAAGAAGGACGCAAATTGAAAGTACCTTGCAACTGAATCTGGAGAAGGCAAACTTAAACCACCGCTAGTCCTTGGTTGCACAAGCTGCAAAGGTAATGGGGGCTTCCGAAGCCCAGCAGGTGCTCCGTGATCTGATCTCTCGTCATCAGAGATGACCCGATTTATATTATCACCAGTCACCAAAGCAGGTGATGACATGATCACAGGCGCAGGGATTGAAGGCATAGGAGCAGACAACATAGTCATAGCATACCCATCATCTTGCTTCATCCCACTGGCACCAAAGGTCATTTGCGCTAACTGCTCCTCAATCCCTGGCCTCTGCACTTGCTGCAGCCTGCTGCTACCATTTTCATCAACGCGAACCCGAATTGGAGGCAGATTAGCCATTGAAGGGGATGAAGAAGAAGACCCATGTGATGAACTGTTCTCCACCATAGGCGAGTCAGGCATGGAATGAACATCAGGCAAATTCTTGATCTGTTTGCTGTTATCAGTTTGGGACTCCGCAGCCTGAGCCTCCAAATTGTTGCTGGAATCACTAGCAGGAATCGCATCAAGGTTTACCAAGCCATCAACAGTAGCAGAATCCGACACACCCCGCGTGAGAATTCCAGAGTTGTTAAGAGCGTCCACGAACCATATCTCTGACTTGGCATCATCAAGGAGTGAACCCATTGAAACTGTAGTCTCCGGCTTAGAGGAAAACAGAAAAAGTCTTAACCTTGAAGGCCTAGGAGGAGAAGCCGCCGTTAAACGGTCATGTTCTTCGATCATGTTCTCTAAGTCCTCGTCGGTGGTGACTGATATGAGATTGTCAAGATCTTCATGAGGTAGCTGGTACTTGAGGGAGAAGGATCGACCATTGAGCAGGGTCCGAGAGAGGCGGCCACAGAGGTCCTTGAGGGAGGAATGCCGATCGACGACGACGATGCGGGTGTCGCCGCCAACGTAGCAAAGAGTCTTGTCATGCGGGCGTGGCATGATGTGGCCACCATGGCTGCACATCAAGCGAAGCTTGGCTCCAGGAACAGGAGGGATGGGCTCATCAACCCAGTTTTCAACAATGCGGGAGCGAGGGGAGTTCTCCCCTGACTCAAGGTAGTTTATTTGGATGGTTGTGGCGTTTGTTGTGGTCGGAGCTGCAGTGGTGGGGAGGGGTGCTGCCGACGGCGGTACCAGCGTTGGTGAATCCATCAGAGATGGTGCCTCTATTACTCCTCAGTCTGTGAGGTGTGGCCTTAGGTGGGAACTCAATAAAAACTGAGAAGAGACACAGGAGAGAATTAGTGGAAGCTGATATTCTTATAGGTTGATACTCCTGGGAGGATTCATTCCATTCTGTGACTATAACTGAAAAGCAATCACAAATGGATACCACCAATGAGAGGCTGAGTCGGCCACAGCTTGTTATTCTTGTATTCTTTTTTTTCCCCTTTCTTTTTAATCTTGGCTTTTTCCGAAGTATTCAATGACAAGTTTCAAAGAACAAAAGTAGTTTAAAAATACAGCCAAAGGTTACACACAAATAAAGTGGCTACAATCACTTCAACCTTTGGTCTATATTTAGAGATACTCCCTTCATTATACCTAACATAATAAGCAATGAAGGCATGAGATGTTCCAATTGACAAATGTTTCTGCAGGGTTTCTTGCAACGGCCTTAGTAGCAACTTATCAGTTAACGTTTAAATTTAGGATCAACTCTAACAGTAATGCTCCAAACGTGACATCCCACATGATCACACATTTTATGTGATGGACAGATTATTTAACGGGGAGTGATATTGGGTTCCATCTGACTAAAGTTTGCTTGGTATATTATTACTTAAAAACTGATTTTCTTTGTTTTGTCAATAAGAGGATATTACAACTATATTCTGTGCCGTGCTTTCCTTTTTTTATTTTACAAGCGTTTTGCTTCTAACTGCATGAAAGAAAAGATGATCCCACACACCCTTGCTTCAGTTTTGCATCCTGGGTTTGCTTTACCTTGATACTCCCAGTCAAAGTTGTAAATAGAGCTAAACAGATGCACGTGGTGATATATGGGTACTTGTGCATAGCTTGTTAAGTTACAGCTTGAATTGGATGGCTGGTTATAAACGCAATGCAGGCTGTTATGAAGTTGTTCCCCAACCCCCCTCCCCCTCTATTTTTTTTTAAGACTAAATTTAGACGAGCATCTTTTTTTATTAAGTTTTTAGAAAATTTCACATACTATTTTACAATTTTATTGAAATTATACAGATTTTTTTATTTTTAAAATATATAAAAGCATTTTTTGAAATAAAAAGTTATCTTATATTTTAATTAAATTTTAATCTTTTTTATTTAAATACTTTTCATTATTTTAAATATGTATTTTTTTAAACAAAAAATTTTAAATGGAGAGTATTTTGATAAAAAAAATTAAAATTAGACTAAAGTATAAAATATTTTTTGTTTTAGATAAATTTTTTGCGTATTTTAAAAGTAGAAAAAAGATTTGTAGAATTTCAACAAAATTTAAAAAAAAATATATGATTTTTTCTAAATTTTTTAATAAAAATATGACATATATAAACAATTCTTTAAAACACTCAATCATTTGATACTGATTTACGAAAACTATATACTTAAAATATATATTTGTCATATTATTATTAAAATAATAAAAAAACTTGCAGATGAAGATATAAAAATTGTACTAATTTTTTTTTTTTAATGGGTTGGCCTTCCTTCACCCACGAGGACGCTGCTTAAGTAGAACACAACCCAAGAGAGCAACTACAGGGGACTAACATGGCCGAAATAATGCGTAATATCTTTACTACTTCATTTTTTTTCCCTTTTTTAATCTTTTGCTGATATGCAAGTTTCTGTTATTCTCTTAGCCATATGAGTTCTTGAGATTTGCATTCTTCTCTTTTGTAATTGTGCTTCTAGTGTATTTATATATTTGGAGAGACTGGTTCAATGAATAAGTTAAAAGGCTAAAATTCATTCTTTTAACTTTCATGCTGGATACATTTTGAAGAGTCCCATGTTTTGGAATTTGCAACTTGGACTCTGCATCCCAAAATTGCATTATGTTATAAGCATCACTTGATGCAAATTTTTATCCTTTTTTTGTTTTTATTTACGAATAGTATAAACTTTGAATCTAAAATCTCTTATAAATGATTTAAAATTCTATAGTGACTTGTCTGTTTGATACATGAAGGCTTTTCTTGATTTCCTTATATAACAAATTGAAAGTTATTGCCTTTTGGGGATAAACAAAGAGTTACTTACCATTCAAAGAATCTGTGAGTCAACACCAGTTCACAGTGGATCTTAGCTTCATATTTGTCCTTTAGTTTTGTTTATTTATATATGCCTATGAACTAAATTCCTCATAGTTTAAGATGATTAAAAAATGAGCTTTTTTTTTTAAAGAAAAAAAAAAGAAATGTTTTGCATTTGCATTTTGATGATTACATTACATATAAATTGCATTCTGCTTCTAAAAGAAAGTATGGAAATCTACTAATGAAGCGGCCTACACCCTACCCTTAATTGAGGATTTAAATCTTAAATTACAAAGAAAACTAATAGCGTATAGCTTTCAGAAGATAAAATAATAATGCTAATAATATAGAAAAAGTTATAATGTACCCCCAAAAAAAAAAAAAAGATGCAGAGAGCAGAGTATGAGCATGTGCACACTAGCTACATGTTGATAGCTTGAAATTAGGAGAATAAATTCCTAAGATTGAAATGTCGTTTATGCATTAGGCCGATACGGTGTGTGCTCTCAAAATTATTTGGGGAGAAACTTAATTTCATTGGATGTTTAAATTGACCCAAAAATATAACCCAAAAAAAAAAAAAGTATCATCACTTGTAAGCTTTTTTTGTTATGGGAAATATTTATTATACTTTTATAGTATTAAGAAATTCAGTATTTTTATCATTCATATTTTAATAAGCAATTCTTGTATAAAATTTAAGATTCAACTTAACCATAATTTAAAGCTAGATTATATAATTTTCTTTAAAAAATAAATAAATCATCTTAATTTTTAAAAAAATTGAAGTATATGACAAAATAAAAATAAAAATAATACTAAATACATAATACTACATTGGTACTAAAAATCAACTTTGTTATGATAAGTTTTTGGAAGTCATACTGTGCCAAATTGTTAGAAGGAGTTTATATGACTTTGGAATTTGATATTTGTTTCTATCTGTGTGACATGTTTTTTCATTTAATACGGCTGGTATTAAATTTTGAAAATCTTATTGGATTCTTCTATTAAATAATTTATGTTGCCTTCGACATTTTGTGATTCCTATTTTTAACAATTACGAGGATCAAATGGGGCATTCTCTTACTGCATTATGCCATGGCACATGCAGCATCAGCACAATGTCATAAGAGCACATGTGGCACTTAAATTTATTCTTAAATGTCTTATTTTCTTTCATTGTCATCATTTTTTTTTTGGGTAAAACTAACGGTTAGCTATAGGTTATATCTAATTCCTTTCATTTTTTTTTTCTTTCGCTTTTTTAACAAATAATTTTTTAGATTTTTTTTTTAATGAAAGATTTGAGAGAAGGTTTTTCTTTTGTCTTTCCTGATAGATCAAAAAAAATTTTAGTTTCACTTTTGTTAGTGTGTTTCTTTTTTCTGTTTAATCAGTTTTTTTTAACTTTTCTTTAATTTGGTGAATTTTATGTAATTATGATAGTTGTTAGATATGATACATGATGTAAATTATAGTAATTGTCTTATTATAGCACAAATGATAATGGTAACAAATTCTTATTCCAAAATACAATTAAGGGGATCAGTAAAATGTTTATTCAATTTTTAACTCAATAAAAAAATTACAAATTTTTATTTATTATATTTAAAATTTCTACAATAGTTATGCAGGTAGGTAGACTATATATATATATATATATATATGACTAAAGACATTAAACAATACTACAAGTTCACCAAACCATATAATTGTATCACAGTAGTTTCTAAAAATAAAATAAACCTACTTGTACTAAAAACATCCTAATAAGACTCGGATATCTTGATGAAGTATTCATAGCTCCATTGAGATTGGCTGAGATGGACACAGAAGAGACATTTGAGAACTAGAATTCTGCACCAATATCATCAGATAATTTTAAGGGGCATCTTTCCGTATAAACTTCAAAGAGTGACAAATTACTTCCAAAAGGAATATGCTTTGAGACTACCGATCCTGATCAAGCCATGGCCATTGTCTAAATATTGCATTCCCAAACCAAATAGTTACTAGGATTTCACACATATTGCCTTTCACCAACGAGGTAAATACATACCAACAGTTATTTTGGAATTGGCTCTTCCTAGGAGGAATGTTGTTCCTGTATGATTTTTGGGTAGAAGATACACAACTAGGCTGAAAGTACTGTCTTCTAAGTTGATTGATCATCTGTATAGCAAACTCAGGTCCACAATATGTATCTTTAGAAGTTTTTCCAATTACGGCAGTGTTAGATAACATGGAGTGTAATTAAACCTATTTCCTTTACCTCGTTCCCTGACTCAGTAAGAAATTGTTAATTCTCTAATCATTAATTAGACCATATTGGGATATTTAAGGAATCTAATTGTCCAATGCATAATTCTAATAGAGATCCAAACCATACCACTCGAGTAAAAGGACATAATAATAAAAAAAAAAAGGTTTATCATCTCTTGACGAAAAGAACATCTTTCCTCAACAGATACATGATGTCGATGGAGAATTGAAGTTAATGGGAAAGCATTCCGTACAAGCTGCGATAAGAAAATAGTTATCCAAAAAGGTAAACGCAACTTCCATAATTTGTCTCCAGTCGTAAAAGTCTTCTGAAAGGTAGACAAAGCCTCTTGCCTTCAAAGTCTCTAGCTATCTTCTACCTTATATTTTCTCGAAATATTTCCAGACCACACTTAACAATCACTTTATATTTGAATGAAGTTTTCCGTTTTAGTAAAAAAATTATTTTGAAATCCAAAAGCAAGAGGAAATTATTCTTTACATTCATGTTACTTTCAATATAACAATTTTTTTGGTATATGCTTAGTTTATTAGATTTTAATATAATTTTAATTATTCAAAAGGTGCTTAGTCAAATCATCTTCATTGTTTCACTTTGACTAACATGATCAATTTTTGTGAGAATTAATTTTGTCAAGACTTAACCATCTCGAGTCATTCTAAATTAGTAAAATGTTTAACTCTTCAATTTTAATTTTGAGAATTGTGTAGTTTATTCTCTTCAATTTTAAAAATTTTTCATAGATTTAAAAATTTTTAATTTGTATAATATAAGTCCTTTTGACTTTTTGGTCTGAAACCTAACAACACTTGTCCAAGGAAGTAGAAAGCGATCAAATTAGTCAAAAAAATTCATTGGACACCTTATTTCAAATGACAAACGACTTTTTTTGCGTCTCATTTTCTTTTACATTTTTTTTTGTAATTATTGGATGTTTTTTGTTGAAATTTCATCAAAAGATTGGTCCAGAGGAGATAACTGTATGATGGAATCTTGAATAACTCATTTCAATCCGTATATTATGAGTGGATGTAAAGATGGGACATAACTCTTTGAAGATAGGTTTTTTTAGATTTTAAATGTAGTTAAGCTTAAATTAAAAAAAGTTATGAAAAAGAAGAAGTTAAAGGGACAAAGACAAATAAAATTGGAGGTTGAAAATAGACTGTTTCAAATTAATTAAATACCAATACACATTCAAATAATAAATAATTCTCAAAGAAACTAACAACAATTCTAATAAATAGGTTGAAAACAACGATAAAAATGTTGGAAATAAACAAAATAAATAAAATAGATAAATAAAAGTTAAAAATAATTGTACATAGAGCAAAGATAAAAGTAAGTGGCAGAATAATTTCTTATGTAGTTTTGTCTGTGTTTTGGTCTTTGATCTTCTTTTATGGTGATTTTTTTGATCGGTAAATACTTGCCATGATAGGCTATTTTATATATTTTATGTTTCTACTAATTTCATAACTTTTACTAATTTTGTAGTGGCTTCTTTAATTAGTGGTAATCACTTCTCGTGATAGCCCATCATCCATTTTTTATGACTCTACGAATTCTATAGCCTCGTTCATGCTTAAACAATCCACTTTGAGTGCAAAATGTGCTAAAATTGGTTAAGTCATGTTCTCCTTCTTTCTAAATATTTAGTTGTCAAATGCTTACTTAATTTAGTGGAGTTCTGAACCAGTTTAAGTCCTTGACTAAGCAATTGATTACTTAGTTGGGTAATCAATTTTGTAATCGGTCAATTGAGACCTCAACTAAGCCTTTGGAATTTCAACTAGGCAACAATAATTTTGGATGAGTTCTTGGTTAAATAGTCGTAACTTCAACTAAATTATTATTATTTATTATTAATAGTATTAAAAAAGTCTTTTGAGAAGAGTAATGTTACATAAAATTAAGAGTTTGGGAAAGTCCATAATCAACTATTAAACTTAAGGAGATAAATTGCACAATTCTTAAATTAAAGAAATTCTCTAAAATTTAGTCTTTTAAATTTTAATTGATTTATTTAAAAAGAATGTTAAAAGTTTAATTTTATTCTTATAAATAAAAAAAAAATACATGATCTTTATAATTTATTTAAGAAATTCTTATATATATATATACATATAATAATCAGATTCAATTTTTATAATCTTACACATAAATTTCATATGTACAAGTTAAATTATAATAATTATGTGTAGCTAATGCCCGAGTAATCTCGCCAAAAAGGAAAAACCGAATCTCAGTTCTAGTCATTTAGAAAAGCAAGGTTCAAAAGTGTGTGTGGTCCTTTTTTGTGCTTATAAGACGAACAAATCAGCCACAAATTGCATAAAGTCTCAACCTTCATTGAATTTTATTTTTCTAAAATAGTTCCATTCATTTTTTCCCCCATTTTGCTCAAATCTTCAGTTATAACTTCACTAGTCCCCTGTTTGCTACAGTTACATTCGTCTTGGGCGCGCGCTTCTCTTCAGTTGCGTATCAAGCACCCGATTTTCATTTTCCTTTGCTGCTATTCGAACTTCCCTGCTGTTATCTTCTCGAAGGATTTGCAACAAAAACCCGGAAAAGGTACCTTTTGACGTTCGCCTCCTCAAAATTTAATTTCGTTATTCATTTATCTCTTCTGAGTTGTTATCAGTTTTCCCTGTTTCCCCATCTTCAGTTTGACTGCGCTTTTGAAATGTCATGCTGATTGATTAAGGTTCTCCTCCTTGATCTCATATGTGCCATTTTTCACGAGTAATTTTGTATTGCCAGTTTATAGGTTCTTCTGTGGAACTTCTACACGGCAAGTTTATTGGTTTGGATAACTGGGTTAATTTTTTCACATAGATCATAGATGAACTGGGTTTCCTCTCTTTACTCTGTGTTGTGGGCACACCTAATTATGCTTCTTAATGAATATCAGGTTTTGCATTTGATGTCTCTAGTACACATAGGGAAGGAGAACAATACCGTCAGCTGTCAAGCATGTGATGTTTCTCTGTTCATCATCTACCTTAGATGTGTGTATTGTAAATCAGGGATTAGTTAGCTTACTTATATTTATTAATAAAATGATCTGTTGCGTATGAATCAAAATGATTTTGGTCATCCCACGATTACCATCCTTATGGCTTTTGAGAGAGTTTTATGATACTGTTGAATCAGAGAGTTATATTTGACGAGCGGTTTGAAAACTTTCAAGAGAACCTGACATATTGCAAAATCCTCTTACTTGTCTATGCGTCTTAGCGTATTTTGTATTCTACATTGCTTAGAGACTGCTTACAGGATAAGTTAACTCTGGATCAAATGGGGACAAGATGACTAGAATAAGTTTTGATAGCTTTGGTTCTTTTGGAGTTATTAATAAAACCATTATTGAGTCGTCTCCTAATAGCTCAAAATTTTAGTTGAAATGGTTATTAACATGGTATTAGATTCATGACCAAACGGTCAGGAGCTTGTTCCTTGTTGGTCCCATTCTTCTAATTAAATTAATTTCAGCACAAGGTATGATGGATTTGTGCTTTAATCATGCTTCAAGCCCACAGTTCTTTAACATGAGTGGGCGTGTTAGAGACATTAATAAAATTATTCCAGAGCCTTCACCTAACAGCTTGGGCCTTCTTAGGATAAAATGATCCTTCAATGGTTCCATTCGACATTGATAAATAATGATTTTATCTGTTCCTTGGAGAGATCTGTAAACGTTAGCAGGTATTAGAGGTAAAAGTGGAAGGCCAAAAATAATTTTTGTGGGTGTGGTAAACCAGATGAAAATTATTGGCATCTTAGAGAGATTTCCTTGGATTTTTTTTTCCACTTAATTGCAAGATGAAATCAACTTTTTCGTTTTATTGTCTCACAGCCCATCACTGGCCATTTCAACAACATGATTTTGTCGAGAGCTGTCTAAATAGTTGAAGGCATTGCAACTGAAAATGGAAAGTCACTAAGAAATTTTATGGAGGAAGTGAGAAAACCCAGATTACTGGTATTCTAGGGCAAATTGTATCTGTTTAGAAACAAAAGTAATTAAATTAAACATTTTATCTGGCTTTTTGCATGTGCTTCTTATTTGGAATGCTCATTGCTTATCAATGTAACCTTAGTTATACATAAGTGATCAGGGAATCTGTTTTTTCAACTTAACTGGTTTTTACTACTTTTGATTAAATTATCTGTCTGAGTCTGTTTCTGGGAAAAAAGAAGAAGTACATCAATCATCCATATATGTTACTCCTGAATTTACAACTTTATGTCTAGGGATAATGGTCAAGGCATTGGTTATATTGGCTTGGTTGTTTGATGCATCTTGCTTGTCATGTACGCCTAAACTTTACATTGTGCTTTCTTCTGACCATCTGTTAAAAAACAAGTGACAGAGCCTTTCCTCTTGTAGCATACATTGCAAAATGCCTGATTTTAAGACAGGATGCTACACTATAAAGTCACATGGAGGCAGGGTGGCAAGGAAGCATAAACTTGATTGGCTGGTACTTCTGCTTCTTGTGGTTATAGACTTATTCTTGGATTCATTAGAACCTTTTCACCGCTTTGTGGGAGAAGGCTTGATGATGGATTTGAAATATCCATATAAAGATGAAACCCTACCCTTTCGAATTGTTCAAGTATGTATTTGCATGCCATATCATGAATACAGAGTTGCCTCCTAATTCACTGTTATAGCCATATCGATATTGTAAAAGAAAAACCTTAACCATTTTCATGTTTTCTGGAACAGATCGTCGCCATATTGTTTCCTATTGCTGTTTTTTTTATGTTCTACATTTGTAAAAGGAATGTTTATGATTTGCACCATTCAATATTGGGTATTTTCCACTGCTTTTACTTTGTAGCTGGCTTACCTTTTTTTCTGCTCGTGACTCATTGTATCTTACTTGAATGAACTCCTTGGAACCTCAGGTATTCTTTTCTCTGGACTTATAACTGGAGTTATCACAGATTTAATTAAAGTTGCTGTTGGTAGACCACGACCAAGCTTCTTCTGGCGGTGTTTCCCTGATGGTAAAGCGGTGTGTTCTCATATTCATTTTCAATTCAAGATTCTTTCCTCTTCCTCCACCCTCTATATTCTCCCTTTCTTTTTCCCAAAGGGGGCATGGTATGGAGAGGAAAAGGGGAGTGGGGGTAGGGTCATCTTTTTTGTTGCCCTTGTTGCTCTTGTTTGCTAATGGCAATTTCTGTTGTTTTAATGGTACTACCTAAGGGAATGCCTGACGTTGTTTGATGCAGGTATTTGATGCCATCACAAATGATGTAGTTTGTCATGGGGATGAGAAGATCATAAAGGAAGGATACAAAAGTTTTCCAAGTGGGCACACTTCATGTAAGTAGATTATCTATTTCCTATTGTTTGGGCATTCATGAACCACCGCTTCCACTAGTTAACCATGCATGGCATCATATAAAAGCATACGTTTGGCATATGTCTCGTCCTGATGTTGTGACTCACCTTTATCTCGTGGAATTAGGCTACCATCTTTATTTTTCTTACATACTTTATTTCAAAGATGTTCTTGCTTAGTAACAAAATGTATCCGACCATATATTGTCAAGGAATGAAGCCATTTGTATCATAACTAAACAGGGGACATAATGGACAGTTCATGATCCACTTAGCCATGCAACCGAGGGACCAGACATTGTTACTTGTTTCATCTTAAGTAACTAAATTTCTTACCAAAGAAAAAAAAGAAAAGAAAAGAAACTTGTGCTGGAAATAAAATCTACTATTGCTTATACAATGCTGGGTCAAGAAGATATTATCCACTAGCTGCGGCAATCATCTTAAAATACTTACAATCTAAGGAACTCGTTTTAGACACATCCATTTCCTGAACCATACAATTCTTGGCTAATTATTACATCCATCTACCATCACAAAATATCCTTTTAATCTCTATGTCAGAAATCTTGTTAGAAGAAACATTTCTCCATTTAATGAATTTCAGTCCAAAGTGTGCTTTGTGCATATATAGGAAACATCTGGTTTATCATAGATTTTACAGATGGAGATGGAGAGTTTTATTATCTCGAAGTAGTGTGCTTTTATGAAATGTGGTACTTCAAATTTAAATAATGTGTATGTGTGTGCACACACGTACGTTTTGTTACATGGTTAAATAGTGGAACACTAGGGCTTTGTTTAATTATGGTCATCAAAATTGCAGGGTCCTTTGCAGGTTTGGGTTTTTTTGCATGGTATTTATCGGGAAAAATTCGAGTGTTTGATCGCAGGGGTCATATTGCCAAATTGTGTCTTGTATTGCTTCCTTTACTTGTTGCTGCTTTTGTGGGTGTTTCTCGGGTTGATGACTACAGGCATCATTGGCAGGATGTGTTTGCTGGAGGGCTAATAGGTTGGTAGTTGCTATGGATAGAAATCCAGTGGCTATTTAAGAATTATTACTGTAAATAAATACCTAAACAATTGAAAAGGGGAGGTGACTTTGACTTGGACTCTTGATCTTTTTTTCTGCAGGGATTACTGTGTCTTCAACCTGCTACTTGCTACTCTTTCCTTTCCCCCATCAAGCAGGTATGCATTTTTTTTTCCTAAATACTGAGTTTCTTAGCTTGCATGTGGATTAATTTCTTTCTTGTAAAATTTGTTGCCTCCTAGACTGTATTTGCTAGAGAAGGGTCATTTTTGTGATGTTGGACGTAACCTTGGTGAACTCACTCGAAAAGGTCATGCTCAATTTTTGGCCACAATAGTTCTACCCTGCTTGTACCACTGGAATTTGCTAGAGTTCCATTTTAAAACTGAGAATAGTGATGGGTTTTATTATGTTAACATGAAATAAAAAGTGTTGCATAGAGGATCATTTACAATTTAACCATATAGCACCTGTATCAAGGTGTAAATTTCAGAGTTTCATTTATTTCTGAGGGATTTATAACTTCCTCATTTTCCTAGTGTTTACCTTTTACCCTCTGTTGGATGATGCTGGGGAACCTGAGTAAGCTAATGGGGAATTACTACAAAAAATCAATGTATTTTTACCAATTCTGTTATTACATCAAGTTTCTCTTCCCTTTTCCCATGCTTCAGAATTGAAGCTTACCAGTCTCCCTGCTCTTAAGGATATACTTCCTTTTCCCCGATCCTTTTCATGGTATATATTTTGAAGTTTATGGCCTTTGAATTTAATAGCTTCCATGGTATGCAAAAGTATATTTGAGCTTTTATCCACTACATAATCAACAAGGTTATTCATTCACACCTTTGGTCTGCTTTGTATAAACTAGAAAGCATTTTGTGCCCATGAAATTAAATTTGAAGTTTTGAGTGATAAATTTTTTTTTTTTTTAATGTTTTGGTCTTTCTTTAGGGTCTCAAGTAGCATGCATGGTAGTGTGTGTTCTTGTTGCATTCATGCCTTCTTTTTGAACAGTAGAGATGGTTTAAGAGGATTAATTAACTACCAGCCTCTCAATGTCAACAAATTAATCAGCTGAGAAAATTTTTTCATATTCCATATCATTGGGTTGCCAAAATATAGGTTTATCAATGAAATTACTTTCCTCTTGGGGGCTGCTTAAACAGGTGAATCTCATATTAAATATTATCGTTCTTGATCTCTCAGGTTTATGCTTATTTCCAAACGTGCAGGTTGGGCACCTCATGCTTATTTTGAAATGTTGGGCAAAACAGAAGGTAGTTCCATGGAGGACTATCATCCCCTGCTGCGACCACAACTCAAATCTGCAAATCCAAGTAGCTCACAAGATTTAACTCTTAACATTGAGTTACTGGAAAGTGGCACAAGGTACTGACTGCTGACTTCTACCTTCAATCAAAAGAAATACCGTGCTCTTGAATGCTTTTATATTAACATTGCCGAAGGCATAAGCATGTGTAATTAGTTACAATTACGTATGTACATGTATGAAGGCAAATGTCGATCTCTGAATGACATAGTGTACAATTGTATAGCTTAAATTAGTTATTAAATTAGTTCAGATGGTTAGAGTTTGTTTTATTACTTCTGTTATGTACACCTGGCAGATTCATATATGACCGTGTAAATAAATACTCTGCATCAGTAATGAAAAGTCATTCCTCCTTTTTGTCCACATGTGCTTTTCATTCATCAGTTTCTCTCTTAGCTTTTTCTCCCTGCTTCGACTTTTCTCTCTGCCATATTCAAGGTAATACTGAATATGGGAACATATTTGGTGGACCTTGTCACGGCCGGGGTGATTGATTCTCAAAAATTGTTTTATTAAGGCCTAAAAAGATGCCGAAAGCCTCAACCTCGACAAAACAACTTACCTCTCAATTTGAAACTTAATGAGTATAGTAAATTTTGTGGTTTTCGCTCCAAAACTTATTCTGCTTCCTTGTCCTACCTAGTCGCATTTTCCTGCTAACTGTGCATAACTTCTCTGCTTGTAAATGCGAATACATAATTTTTCCGAGAGAGAAGAGAAAGAGAGGGGTGGGGGGGAAGGTGAATGAGGAAGAAAACGTGTCAGTGCTCTGCTCACTCGTGCGCTACACCTAATATTACTTACAAATAAGCATTATTAGCAGTATGAGAAACGCACATACCCGCAGCAACGGAAACAAGAAGCTTCCAATGGTTGCCACGATTCCCACAGAGTTTTTCTTTGCATGCATTTATTGTTTCTTTGGCTAAAAATGTTTCATAAATTGCAGTAAATTTCAGCATAATGGAAACTGAGTTCCAGGGTGCATGGCTACAAAAATAATGATGTGGAGCGAGATTTGCTGCAGAGCCATGCATAGAAAATCATCTGAAAACCTGTTTTAACAGTTCTAAAAAGATGTAGTATTTAAGAGTGGGAAATGGGTCTCTCTTGTCATTTTCATTCACTCCATATGTTTGCGTTGATCATCGTCATCTAATCAAAGTTGATGTAGGTTGGCCCCTTGTTATACTTTTTGGTTACTTTATTGTGCAGGAGGTTAAGAACAGACCATATTATCATAGAAATACGATGAACAATTGAAGGAGCACCAGTTGTAGAATATTTTCTAAATTTTTAAGTAAAATTTTTAGATTCTTTCTATTTTTCAAGAAAATATTCCGCAACGAAACGCACAAACTTGCACAACTTTGAAGTGGTAAATGTTGAGTTTCATTATGTATATATTTTTGAGTACATGTTCACTCTTGGAAGTTGTCAGATTATGGCTGATTTTGCAGATTTGAAAAAAGGAAAAATAGGCCATTTCCCAAGCCCACTCCCTCCTTCCACCGCAGATCAGCCTCCTCTTCAACATGCTAGTTATTCTTACTCTAAGAAAGAAGTCCATATGCTGGTTAGGTTTCTGGTTTGAAGGTATCCATTGGGAAGAAGCTCACATGGAGAAAGGTCTTTGTTTCGACGAGAGGAATGGGCAAAATACTTCGGTTTCTTTTTAGCCAAATCTTATTTCTTACCCTATCCAAATTGTTACCAAGCCTAACACCTAGATCTTATAGTTTTAATGAAAATCGGTGTTATATGCCATCAATTTTCATTTAGTATTTTTTAATAATTTTTTCATGCGACTTGGGCTAATTTCATCTGGTCAAGCTATGACAAGACGTTTGCAGCCTTGTTGGAATTCGAGAAGAGAAAGAAGAGGCTAGCCGTGGGAACGAATGAAGGAAATAATAGTGAGAATAATAATTTAATACAAGACGTTAGCCCACTTGCGACTTAATTAAAAATGGATAAATACTTGTTTGGTAGGAAATGCAATTTGAAGAAGGTATGGTAGTTTCCTACATGGGAAAGAGAAGCGAGGTAAGGAAAAAGGAAAATTATTATTATTATTAACCCTATAATAATAATAAGTAATAAATAAATATATTATTAATGTTAAATAAATTATCTTTAGATAAAAAATAATAATAAATAAATTTTAATCAATTTTAAAGCTTAAAAATTGTTTTATGGAATTTTCTAGATATCCGTTTTATATATAATATAACTTTTTTATATTTCAACACTTTTAGATAGATTATCTTTATTAGACCCAAATATTTAAGAAGCTTTTGTTCCACTTTTCGGGTCCCAAAATAACTTAATTAGCACCTTATTTTGATCCTAATAATAAAAACCTGAATCATTTTTTCTTTCCCCTCTTCTCCCTATTTCACTCATGAAGCTGTTGTACCTCCTTTTCCAAGCTATAGTATTTCTTGAACAAATATTCATCCATTTCTAATTAAGTTGCAAGTGGGATAGCCTCTTGTATTAAATTATTATTCCCACTATTACTTCTTCCATTCATCTCCATTATCAACCTCTTCTTTTCCATGGGAGCATATCCTCAACAGTTCAGGGTAGGAATTGTGCAGCGAAATCAGCCAATGCTTAGCCATCTAATCGATTGTATGAGTTACAATGTGCCACGTGTCACTTTTTTTTTTTTTACTAGAACACAAGCTAAAATGCACCATTTGATTAGTCAAAATGATGCATTCTGAATTGAAGAACCTAGCACCCTCTATCTCCTCCAAAACAGCAACATTGTATCAATTCAAATGTCCCTTTGTTTCGACGTTCACAATTGTAGATCATGGTGCAATTTTGGGTTAACTTCCCGATCATTTTGGAAGGGATTGATGGTGTTTCAAATATTTTGTTCACACTAGAGGAGAAAAGCAACATTGACACCCATGAAGCTCGCTCCACTCTACTAGTTGCTCCTCATTGCTTTGTGTCTGTACTTAAAATAGCAATGAAACTGTCAAATAACATATGGATTCGACACCAACAATGCCCATGTCGAGATTGTAAGTGTTTTATTAAGTATCATGGAGATGAGCAAATATCAGTAAGATCTCAGGCTATAAAGATTGAGACAATGCCTTCATCATCAGAAGCTATCTTCACTCTTTATGTGGGTCAAATATTTAAAAGTGATAATTATGCATTTGAAAACTATAGCATTTTTGCTCGAAAAAATGGATTTTCAATTAGAAAAGCACGCTCAACAAAAAGTTAACATTTAGGAATATATAGAAGAGATTTTGTTTGTTACAAGTTTAGGTTTAATCAATCAAGGAAAAAGGCCAATGTGGAGCATCATAGAGAGAGAAAATTTCTATGACGTGGATGTGATGCAAAATTGTACTTGACTAAGGAAATTATTGATGGTGTTGCTCAATGGTATGTGTCCCAATTTAGTAATGTTCATAACCATGAGTTGTTGGAAGATGACCAAGTACGTCTTCTACTTGCATATCGAAAAATACAAGAGGCTGATCAAGAACACATTCTTCTACTATCCAAAGCTAGGTTCCCTATGAACCGTATTGTGAAAGTGTTAGAGCTTGAGAAAGGAGTTTAGCCTGGATAGCTCCCTTTCATAGAAAAGGATGTTAGGAATTTTGTTTGGACTTGCAAGAAAGCAGTTCAAGAAAATGATGCTTTATTGATTGAAAAAAGAGAGAATGATATGCATGAGCTTGTGGAGACATGTAAGGTAATGATAAATAAGGATCCCAATTTTATTTTTGATTATACTACTGATGGAAATGGTAAAGTTGAAAATATAGCTTGGTCATATGGTGAATCTATTTGTGCATATTCTATTTTTGGTGTAGTTATTTTGGACACCACATACCATTCTATCACTTATGGATTGCTTCTTGGGGTGTGGTTTGGCATAGATAATAATGGAAATGCAATATTACTTAGGTGTGTGTTGTTACAAGATGAAAGTTCTTATTCATTTGCATGGGCTTTAGAGGTTTGTAGATACAAATCTTGTGCTTCATTTGCTTGAATTTTTAAGTAAATTTTTTCTTACAAATTTTTCTTTTGAACAGACATTTGTACGATTTATAAGAGGGAGACATCCACAGACAACTTTAACTGACATAGATCCAGGGTTGGTAGATGCTATTTCTAAGGAGTTGTCTGAAACTAAGCATGTTATATGCACGTGGCATATTCTATCAAAAATATCAAATTGGTTCTTTATTCCCCTAGGATCACAGTATGCGGATTTTAGGGTAGAGTTCGATATATTGTGTCACCTAGAGAGCATAGAAAATTTTGAACATCAATGGGATCTTTTTGTATCTTGATTTGGAGGAGATAGAGGGTGTTGGGTTCTTGAATTCAGAACTTAATCAAAATGGTGCATTTTGGCCTGTGTTCCAACAAGAAAAAGAGGGTGATGCGTGGCATGTTGTGGCTCACACGATTGATCACATGGCTGAGCGTTGGCTAACTTCATTGCGCAATTCCCACCTTGAACCATTGAGGATTTGCTCTCCTTTTCCATTTTGGATCTTGACAAGGTTGCAAATAGCCTATTATCATGACGGGTGTGACAGGCTAAAATCGGCTTCTATGAATTTGATTTTCTTGCAAGTCAGTGTCATAGGGTCTGACTTGCCTGAAAAATTATAAAAAACAAAATGAAAAAATGGAAATAGGTGGCACAGGGTTCGATTTTCATTAAAACTAAACTTTAGCTTGGTACAAATTTAGTGAATTTTTTTGATAAAAAGATTTGGCTCAAAAAACCAAATATGTGCCTCACATCAGTAGCCATGAATTTTATCTAGTTGGATCCAAGAAGTGGATATGAGGATAAAATAAGAATAAGGTAGGAATTTTTTTTTTGAAAAAAATATTTTAAAGGGTCCAAATATTTTGATATTTACCTGACCTAGGTGTGCATGCGTGTGGATATATATATATATATATATATAGATGAATACTCATGTTTATATGTATTAATTAATTTAAATATTAAAAAGTAAAAAAATCGCCAAAAACATATCCCATGTATTTTGAATCATATTAATAGTTTGAGACTTGTTATTTTTCAATTATGATTTTATATTATTAAATTTCATATAAACAAGTTTTAACTTGAGAAAAACATACTCATTTTAAAATCTCTTATAGATAAATGAGTTTTGATTTGGGAATTTAAAAATTCAATAGGAAAGGAGACAATGGTTGAATTTGTTATTCGTTAGGTACCTATTGACTAAAGAGTGTAAGTTTTAAGTTGTATAAAAAAAAAGTTTTAAGTTTAAACTTCTATTCTATTCTATTGTGTATCTAAAGAAATGTTAAAAAAAAAAGGGATAACCCAGCAAAAATAATAGGTAACAAATACAACATCGATCCTTACGCACTGAATTCAAAAGGGGGGAAAAACCTATGAAACTCAAGCTCGATTCTATGTGTTTAATCAAAGGGCAAAAAAATAATCAAATTAAGGCTTTTGGGTAATCATAAGGAGGCTACTGGATGGAAGTCATGGAACAGATTTTTTTTCTATTTCTTTTTTATAAATTAATATAGATGTTAATTTTAGAGATGACATCATCATGCGGTTTCATTTTAATTAAACCCGGGTGTTCTGCATTTTTAAATTTCAAAAAGGAAGCCAAAATTTAAAAAAGAAAACCTACATTTGCACGCAATCCAAGAAATGATCCGCACTCTGTGTGTGTGTTTGTGTGTGTGTGTGGCAGAACACCATGGTTTTAAATATGTTGAAGGTCAAAACTAAAGTCATTTTCATGTTTAATTGGTTTTCATTCTCAGGCTTTTAAAAGATTTATTAGACTAGGATGTTATGGCAATTGGCTCGAGCTGGTCAAATGTTAACACTGCTCTCTCTCTCTCTCTATATATATATATATATATATTTTGTTTTACAATATTGCTACTGTTACTGTCTCTGGTTTTCTGCGAAATTATATGTATGAAATTAAATAAGCATACAATTGATGAACTAAATCCTATTGTCCAAAAAATAGAAAAACATGAACTGAATCCAACCTTTATTGTTCGTTGATCATGACTCTATAAATTTGACCCCGATGAAGCAAGGGTAGCTACAGCATTACTATCGAAGATTGGAGATCGATGGGTGTGTCTTTTCTTCACCTTTTTCTAATACTGCTTCTATTAGTATATTGCCTCTGCTCTTCTCATGCACTCCACTCAAGTTAGTGCAGGTTTGTGTTTGTCATTATTACAACATACAACGCATGCATCCCATGCACAACAGTAATTTGGAACATGCAAAATTGGTAATTTGATACGTACCCACCTTTTGATTTTGTAGACAGATTGACTTTTTCATGCATGTCTCTCCGTTTAACCTAGTTACCGTCAAAATTTTGAAAAAGAAAAGGCAGTGGAAATTTCAATCACATTTAATACGAAGTTGTTGAATGTGTGGTCATCATTTTGCAGATATGAAGATGAGAAAACTGGGTCCCACAATGGTTTTAAATTGCGATCCGCATCATGTGATGCGGCCGCAATATTGCTGTTGCGGCACCGGCCGCATCCGCATCAATCGACCGCAACGCCCGCAATCCTTCTTATACTATGTGCAACGCCCGCAACTGCAATCGCAATGTAACCGCAACCGCAACCGCAATTTAAAACCATGACCCACTACCTCCACCCATACCATCTCCAAAATACATTAAATGGCCTCCGACTTCACTGTAGTAGAAATATTTTCCAAGAATGAAGAGAATAAATGTGTGTCTTTCTCGGTTGATTCTTAATGTTGTAGCTCTAACCATATTCAGCTATTCTGCCACTTGGATGAAAATTTCAAAATAAAAGCAAGTGAACTTTTTTACTTTGTCATGGTTTAATGCAGAAACATCACTACAAGTCCTTCCACTCCCCCAGTTTATGTTGTCCCAAGTTTGTTTGTTTGTTTTTTCCCTTTCATTTTTTTGGCTTTTAGGTGTTAGCACAACTGCGGTCCTCCTATTAAAAAAGTTCATTGGATATAATGCCATGTTATATAACTGCTATAAAGAAAAAAAAGTATACATCTATGCATAATACTTCAAAAAAAAAAAAATATTTTGATTCTTTAACTTTATTTAAACTGCTAAATTGATGTTGTAAGTTTGAAACTAGTTAAATTTGTGAAATACCTACTTCCACTTATGGCTTTGAACACAGATTACCATGAATATACTTGTACGTACAACCATCCTGCAATTATTTGCATTGCACAAAAACCAAAACTAGGCTAGTAAGAAAGAAGTTTAGTACACATGTAATTAATGTTGCAAGAGGCAGAACTTGATGATAGGAATTTCTGCACTGCCATAGATATAAGGCATTACTATATCATGGTCAGATAACAGTGAATTAGATTGATCCAATCCCAGTTAAGCAAGAAATTTCCTTTTCTTCTTCACTTTTTCGGGGTTCAATCAGATTTTTGGGAATACATTCCATTAACGCAAAAGGCCTCTTCAAGTAGGAAGGGTCCTTGACTACCCGGCAAGTGCCGGAGTTGCTAATTAAGCAAGAATATTAGTTTTGCTTAATTCAGTGTATGAGTTCGGGTATTGGAAGTAAGGCTTTCTGCGATTTTGGGAAAGGCGTGAGATATGGGTGAAGGAGGCCAGAGAAAAATTTGGTCAATTGGCATTGGCCATGAATAGCAACATGCACATGAGAATTAAGTTGTTAGCCTGTTTGGTACACAAATTTGTTAGATGTAAAATGGAAAAGAAATGAATATATAAAAAGAATGGAATAATTATGTTTAATATATGATATAAAAAAGAAAGAGATGTCATTCTATTTGTATATTTGGTTGAATGCAAATAAATAAGAATGGAAAAGAATGATAAAGGAATGACTTTCATGTCTTTATTTAAGAATAGCCTTGGAATAAAAAGAAAAGGTAATATTAAACTTTGCATAAATTAAGCAAAATAATTATCTTCGATTCACATAGTTATGAAATGAAGTTGATTGTTTCTCCAATTCTGCTAAATGTGTATTAAATGAGAGTATTCAATAAATTTCATCTTTTTTCCCTTTTACCTCATTCTACTAAATGGGACATTAGAGATGATTGTTTTTTAGTGGTAGGATGCATAGTGCAATGACTAGAAAATTAAGGATAAATTTTTAACTTTTTAACAATTGAGGAGATATTATAATTGGAAGGGGGAAAAACAAAGTGGTTATTTGCAATTTCTCTTAAATTTTATATTGTGTGTTGAACTATTTTCAAAACATATTATCAATAG
Organism: Erythrophleum ivorense; assembly: GCA_026724425.1. Classification (NCBI taxonomy): domain Eukaryota; kingdom Viridiplantae; phylum Streptophyta; class Magnoliopsida; order Fabales; family Fabaceae; genus Erythrophleum; species Erythrophleum ivorense. Next base: position 56,438,684 of record JAIUCV010000001.1, on the reverse strand, counting down.
ACTTAACAGTTTTTTGGGTTAGTTAGGCATATTAAGATACATTGCTTAAACTTAAATAAATTAAATACATAAGTTTAATCATTCAAATAATATACATACATATATATATATATATATATCAATTTTTTTTATTTCAATTTATAAAAAAAAATTATTCCAAATTCGAAATTTTTAATATAACGGATATAACAAAAATATAGGACTACTTAGTATATAATTTCTATATAAATACAACCTTTGTAGTATCATCACTTTGCGTTAGCCAATTGAGCATGAATTAAATCGTGTTATGACAATAAATTCTGTGAATACGGATCAAATCCTAAACTCATGCATATGTGCAGCCTTTGCATGCAAAATTTCTCATGGTTATTATGTATCGGGTTGAAAAAATAGTACTTGCAAGAAAGATGCCAAGTACGTGATAAAGGAAGAGAGTATAAAATGTGCAATGACCCAATAGCTTGTTTTTGGTGCTTATGTAATATGGACCCCCTAGTATTACTACTATTTATATTTTGTCCCCTAATTTAAAGTTCATTAATTCAGTGGTTTTTCAACATCTACTATGCTGTAAGTGTTGTGAAAAACCTGCTGTTTGGAAAGAATAAAAATAGTGCTTGGTAAAAATTCTATAAAAGTAACTTCTAAAAGCATAATTGATTGGTGTAATGTTAATTTTGTAGTAATTTTCAAAAATTTATTTTGATTGTGTAGAGTGACAATAGTGCGTGCATGCTAGAACTCTTTCTTTTCTCAAGACAAAAAAATACCCAAAAACTTTATGTCTAATTATTAAACAACGTACATTAATTGAAGATTAAATTAAGAAAAATAATATACAAATGAATGTAAAAGACTCATCAATTAGTTAAAGAAGTACAAATGAAAATTAATTCAAAAGAATATATCTTTTTTGGTTAAAATATGTGAAATTTGTTTATCCAGTATATGTGGAAAGATAGCGTCAATTTTTATATTGGTGACAGAACTAACAAAAACATGACCTTTAAAAAAGAAAAAGGAAACTAATAAAAACATGAGAAGCTATACAAAGGCAACAACATAAATCATAGTAATAGGCTTGTAATGAGGATATACTTGTAATTTAGTTAAAATAGGAAGGTTCTTTCAGACATTTTAAATTTACAACGGCTACAAATACTTGTGAAAGCATCTGCAGGTAATTTTTTAAAAGTTGTTGGTGGTTTTTTAAAAAGCAGTAGAAGAAGCACAATTGAAAAAATCAACAAAACATAAACTGGCTTTTTTCTATCCAAAAGCACGAGAAAGCAAAATCACAACAGTCCCAAGCGGGATTTTAATGGTTGTGGTAAAAGTCAGGCAATTTAGCTTCAAATGGTTGAGTTGGATTTAAAATTTTAGGTGAGAATCACTAACTTATTTATCAAAAATATGAATGATAATAATATTGAATTTTTAATCTATTAAATATTTTCTTCAAATGTCATGTGACATTGTGTTCCATGGCAAAGTATAAATTCCTACTCCTATCGAAAAAAAAAATGTTTAGCTAGGCTATAGTTAAAACCCATTTTTATTCATAATCATAAGAAATACACATAACGATTTGCAACCATGCGACACAAAATTTTACCGTAAGTCTTGTAAATCATGGAGTTGCTGAATATAAAGTCAGAAATTCACAAGTCATAGTTGTTTTTGTTCAACATTAATTCAAATGGAGGTGAAAGACACTGTCGAAGAGGGTCAAAAACTAAAATCATATTCTTGGTTGGTTTCTAAAAGATTTAAATAGCTTGTCTCGGTTCACATCTGGGGTTAAGCAGGTCATATGTTAACAGCACAATTTTCTTCATTATTTTGTTTTACCTTAATCTGTCCATCTCTCTTATTTTTTCTATGGATTTGGTTATTTTGAAAAATATGCCCAAGAAATTAAACCGAATAAGACTTCATTTTGCTTTGATAACTCATAAATTTTAATGCAGTGAAGCCAGGGTACAGATGTATAGCTAGATAACATTACTATCCAAGAAATCGATGGGTGTGTTTCTCTTTTCCATTTTTTTAATATTGCATCTCCTGATCGTCTCCACTCTTTCCATGCAGTCCATTCAATTTCTATTAATTTAATTAACGAAATTAGTATTTAGAATGACATTGAGAATTTTGACAAATATAAAAAATGAAATTAACACAAATAAATATTTGAGACAAAAATGACATTAATCCCAAATTTTGGAAGAAAAAATCACTAGAATAAAATGCGTGCATACCAACTAAAAGGTTAGTTAAAAACAACATATTAATTTAGGTTGGAAATACATAATTTCTGATTGAATATTGATTTGAATAATTTATTGAATTTTTTATTGTCGGTATTTGCTTTGGACAAAATTGTAATTGCGAAATAGTGCAGCCACTTTCTCTTTGCATTCTCTACAATCACATCACATCAATCTATCAAGTTTTTAATTTATTTAAAAAATATTTAACATACAATAAATAATAAAAAGTATAATGTTAAGAAAATTTTAAATTAAAAATTAATGATAATTATTTTAATTAATGTAAATAATAATTAGAAAATTTTAAAAGGAAAATAAAAAATTAATTAATTTTAATCTATCTATCTTAAAAAATAAAAAAATAATATTATAATTATTTTAAAAAAATTAATAAAATACAGGGAAAATTATGGTAGGACACATTTTGGTCGGACAGCTTGTTTGATTGAATTATGGTAAGATAATAGTTTGTCCTACTATAACGTGTAGAAAAAGTGATAAGACACTTGTCTTATTGTAATTTGATTAGAAATGATTTTTTTAAAAAATTTTTATAAATAAAAATATTTTTTATATTTTTATGAATGAAAATAATTTTTAAACTTGTATAATATCTTTATTAATATACTAATTGTTTCTCAAAATAAATATATATTATTATTTCATTAGTTTTAAATATTTTTGTTTTAAAAATTTTGTTAGGTGATTGTGTAGTGTTTTTAAAAGTTTTTGAATAGTTGATGTTCATTATTTTTTGGGTTCATTTCTTCAGTTTGCTGGTCATCTTCTAGCTTCATCTATTCATCTTCTAGGTTCATTTCTATTTTATTAAGTGTCTTTTGGGTTTGATTTTAGTTTGATTAACTATTCATGCTTCAAAAAAATTCCAAATCAAATCAAAGTATGGAATGAAATGTCATTAATATCAAAAACAGAAAAATAAAACCAAATATATCCAAAATCAAAACATATTTGCATCAAGAAACAAGAAAAGAAAATAAAACCAAATATATTAATAATCAAAACATATTCATATCAATATTACAATCAAAATCAACAGAGGTCAAGATTAAAACCTTAATAAAAATATTTCAATTTTGTTTCATTTACCTATGACAAGTATACAAATGATAGAGAGAAGAAGAATAAATATGATTTGAATAGATAGATGAACATAGATGAAATGAAAGAGAGAAGAAGAAAGCAAAAAAGTAACTAGAAAAAGAAAAAAGAAAATGAGAGCCAATTTGAAGTGAAATGAAATTATAAAAAAAGAAAAAAAAAATAAAAACCAAAGCTCAGATATATATAGACTAGAAAACAAAACTTTGGCACTCGATAATTTTGCAATTTTAAAATTCCACATATCTTGACTCTTCCTATTTTTTGTGGAATCTGATTCTTTGTGTAAAATTTCATGTGCCTTTGTTTGTAACATATATAATATATAATATATATAATATAAGTTATTAAGAACATGTATAATATATAATGTTATGAAGTAAAAATATGACATTTAAATAAAATAATTAAAAAAATTTAATAAGAGATAATTTAATGAAATTAAAATTAGGTAAAATAAAAAAAAATCAACAATCACTCAATGTTTCAGCACATAAAATTCACATGATGTATTGCATGCTTCACATATTGCACACTTTTTGTTCTATATTTTTTAATAATAAAAAATTAATAACAATTAATCTTTATAATAATTAATATTAGTAATATAGAATTAATATTAACATCAATTACTAAATTGTTATTGTAATATTAATATTAATATAACTTAAAAATAGTTATTCTAAGATATATTAATAATGAAAAAAATATATCATGTTGAACCAACATGTTTTCAATACATAAACTCCTAAAAAATATATTCTATTTTGTTTAGTTGTGATATTCCTATAGCTTAATAATCTAAAAACTTTTTAATCTATTACTTTAGAAAAGATTATCATCTGTTATCATAATTCTTCTCCCCATCCAATTGTTGAGGAAGGGGATCATTTTTAATTCTATTTTTTTTCTTAAAAATATCTTTATTTCTTCTAAAAATACGGTTTATGCATAGAAATTGTTGATAACAATTGAACCAGGAATTCTTTCTCTCATATTTTGGAGTAAAAGCTTTTGAGTTGTCTATACAACAAAAACAAGCTAACTTTCTAAAAATATTTTATCTTAACAACACTCCATATGCTGGAAAGTTGAACATTTCATAGCTTCATGGAAAAATCAGAATATACCACATCCAAATGCTTCCGTTCTTCACCATTTGACAAATGATAGATTACATTTTCATGTCTTCTATTATTCTAGTGCCATCACATGAGCTCAGCATAACTCATTAAGACATAAAATCTTTGTAATTGAGGGGTAATTAGTAAATACTACAATTTTTTTATTGGAATTTCCTTCAAAATTCATCTTCAACCAAGCCAACTAGTTTTATTTCGAAGTGCTCCACAAAATTTATACATTATCTCATCTATGTCATCTTTATAATACATCATATGTCCATTAATATAAACATCAATTTTTTTTTAGATTGATAGACTAAGTTTTGATACTAGCTTTTTTGTTATATAGAAGAACCTTGTAATGCCCCAAATTTCACACAATTGATCCAAGATAGATTCTCCAATCCATTTAGGTGTTTTTCCAGCTTTCAGATCATTACCAATAAGATCTTTTAAATAGCACTAGACTTTAGTCTTCCAGATTTTCCAAATTCAAGCATGATCCTTAGGCTTCCAATAATAATATTCTTAAATTAATAGAAGTTTCAAATATTAATAAGATAAAATATACACTATTATAATTATGTGATAAATAATTTTTAGGAGTTTTGCATTTACATTTGAGGAACTAGTACAACAAATGGAGATAATTCTCAAAACTCTTGCATTCTTTATAATAAATCTTGCAAGTTGCAACTCACATTCTAGGTTTTGGTATTCACTAAGATATAAATTCTTTAGGCTGGATGAAAGACTTTGAGAAACAAGTTTTGGGTCCATCAAGATTAGAAAAGCTAATGATAATCTAACCATAGGTATAAAAGTTACAAGATTGATGGAACCAAAACTTGTTCCTCAAAGTCTTTCATCATATTTGAAGAATTTTTGGGGTAAAATTTTGTGTTTTGTGATATATTAGAAGTAAATATATATAATTAAATTTATTAAACAATTATATAAAATTAAATTTATTAAACAAATATATAATATACAATTTTATGAAGAAAAATGCCATGCTTTAAAAATGGGGACGTGACCAGACTAAAATATGAGGAAATTCCACATTTGTAAGCTTGACACATGACCAAAACATTAGAGGAGGAGGATTGGACGTGACTCTATTATTTGCAATAATAAATAAAAGAATGAGCTGTGATACTTATTGATAAAATATAAAGCATGATAATTAAAGAGAAAAGTAGGCACAAAGTTTTTCTAGATGAAAATAGGTTTTAATATAATAATAAAAAATTTAAATATCGAAAGACATGCAAATTTTTATGAAAATTCACATTTGTAAATTTTTTTTAATAGAAAGATGCATAAAATATTTAATATAAATACAAAATTATAGATTTTGAGTTGATGGAAATTAGTTCACTAGATTATTATTAAATTAAAATGCAAGGAAATGATGAGCATATAATGTTCTAGTCAAGATATAAAATTATAGGAGATAGTTATGACAAAAAAAACTAGATAAAAGAAGTAAAAAATCACATTTAAGCATTTAAAAGTTAAATGTTGAATAGAAAAAAAAAACATACCAAAAACAATTTAATAAAATACTTCATTAAGAAGGCCTGTGCATAATTGTAAAATCTGAGATATATACTAGCATAGGCATACAACTCACAATAGTAAATAACCATATATCCAAATGTGAATACATAATCTACAATGGTAAATAATTACATTTTCAAACATGAGCACTTAGCCCATAGGTTATAAGAGAGCATTCAGCTCAATACTATTCCAGTATTTAATCATAGGAACTATGTGGCAATATTCAGGATGCACCGAAGGCTAATAGTATTGTTGTTAGTAATTGACGTTCTGTATAATCCCACCTTATATATATATATATATATATATTTGAAATAAATAGAGTCTATATACCAAAATCTCTCATATATACATTATTACCTAATAACATTTTACAATTGAAAATATAACATTTTATAGCCATAGATCATTTGAGCACTTTTCACATAAATATATTGAGATAAATGTTTAAGCATTTCCATTTTTCAAAATAACATTTGGAATAGCATGCAATTTCATATTCAATTCAATACTATAATCATATTTAACATAACATAATATGGAAGTTTAGATATCCAAAATATTCACTTGCAAAAAGATACTACCTTGGAAGGCCATCTCAATGGATATGCAGGAAGCAAACAAGAAATTGAAAGGCTCAAAATAGGGAAGGAAGTTAAAAATGTATCATGCATTATAGTCTTGGCAAAAAATTATTGATTCTTCTACTCATAGTGCTTGGCGAATGATTATCGATTTTTCTATTCTTGGAACATTGTCATACCCTTTCCATGGAATTGATCAAGACTTTGCCTAGAATATAGTCATAACAATTCACTTAATTCCTAGGAATCCTATTTAAATTTCTGTCTTCTCTATTTTTTTCTCCTTCTTCCTAGCTTGTCTTACTTTGAAGTTTAGTTAATTTGTTGCCTACTTTTAAATTTCTTATTGTTATTGTTAACTTAATTCATCTAATAAATTTAACCTACCATTATCAAGAATTTAAAATTTTATATCTCGCAATGGGGTTAAGCATACAGATCTTTATCCTAGTCCTATACATAATTTGCTTAATTAATTCTTGTTCTAGTTAGTTTGTCACTTACTTAGTACTTTGTTTTTTCTCAATCAATCTGTTACCTAATTTGATTCTCACTCTAGCTGTTATTCTAATTTTAGTGTTAAATTCACTTTAATTAAACCTTTTTTTTTCTACTTTTATTTCCCTAGTATTAATCTCATCAATTTAATTCACCATCTTATTAACCTAGGGATAGCCTTAGTTGGCTTAAGGTTTATGTTAGTCTCAAGAAGTAAAAATTCCCTTCTTAGAACTTAACTGCAAAAAGGAATTAAACACTGTGAGAGGCACTCTCACCTGAGATAAATGGTGCCTTTTTATAATCCTTGCTTACTTAGCAACTGCATAGGGGGCCCTTCGCAACTTGAGGCCATGATAGGAGGAAAGGAGAGCTAAAATTATTATCACAAAAGTGGGAGAAATACAAGTTGAATTACTAGAGAAGTTCAAAACAAAATAGAGAATTTTGGCATATAAAAAAAATGGACCAGCACCCTCTTGAGAAATTGGAGCCATGGAAAAATATATGGCTAGATGGCTATGTATCATAGTAAGGAGAGGGGTCAACACTAGCTCAAAAGCTACACCTACAAGAGACAAACAAAAAATTGATGCGGACAGAGATGCATAATCGAAAGAGAAAGGCACAAAATTTCAAAATGGAAATAACAAAAATCTAAACAAAAGAAAGGATCTTTGACTTAAACCCAATGTCAGCTGAAATTCAGAACCAAGAAGAGATACTGTATAACAAGAAGAAACACATTGCAACCCCTAACAATAGTGAAGATTCTTTGACCATAAAGCACAAGAAATAGAGGTCACTACTACCAATGAGTTCAAGGGGAAGTTGCCTTACAAGAAGGTGAAGAAGGAGGCAGAACAGCTGGCTGAACACGGACAGAGAGAGCAATAGTAGAAATGGAGGTGCCAAATTCAAAGGAGTAGAGTGTAGCGATTTAGGCGAGATTAGCTTCATTCCTTCCTTAAACAACCAGGACTTGCACCACGGACCATATGTAGAGCAAGGAGAGAGATGAGGCAAGAAAGACAGTGCTTGGGTATAGCCAGAAGTCATGAAAATAAAAATAGACATGTGTAATCTTGAGGAAAAATCTGTGGGACCTGCTTGCAATTATAGGGAAAGTAAATGGTGAAGAACAAATTTGAATTCTGCTCCCAGTTATGTTTCGTGAGACTTTTAATTATTTTAAATTTTTTTAATTTATTCTTTTAATAAGATTGTTATTAATTTAAGCATAATTTATTTAAATTCTTGTGATATTTAGGTTTTTAGTAATTATTAATATTAATGTAAATCTAATTTGAATTATTAGTGGGCATTACAAAAACTTATTAAATTTAAACAAAATAAGAAAAAAATTAATGTAATATGAGATAATTCAATAAAAAAATTATAGTAATTTAATTACATGAAATTTCAAAAAAATCAATAATCATTTACTCATCTTCATCATCATTCTCATTATCTCTGTAGTTATTTTTTTTTTGTTAAATATCTCTGTAGTTATTTAAACGACACATATTTGTCTTATAAACTAAACAGAACTTGGGCTAACATTGTCTTGATGTTGGTGTTGTTGAAAAAAACTCTTATATTCATTTAATTCTTGCTATATATTTTGATGTTGTCTACTGTTCTCTTTAAACTCAACATTATGAGCTTGTGTTGCATAGTTTAAAAATTTATTTTTTATCATTTCTTGGATATAGGAAAAGTGAGTGTATGGTGGGTCTTGAATTTGAGAGTATCCAATTGTTGGATTTTAAATATATTATGTGACATATTCCATATACCATACACAATGTCTTTTTTCTTTCCATTGGTAGCTTACATCTATAAATCTAGTCCCTAATACACTCTCACCTCTATTTTCTGCCTCATTTTTTAGGCAAATATACTTATTTTGAAAGCATATAAGAGGGGTCAAAATCATAACATTGTAATTATATAGATAAATTAAATATGAAACCACACTTACAAATACAACTTTGAGTTTTTGGTCAACCAAAACATCTCTATTATTTTTATGGTTATAAAGGAAGACCTTAGAATATGTAAGTTATTTTTTCAATTTTTGTGCTTACAAAATAAAATATTAATAGTTAAATATATATTTAAAATAATAAGTAAATATTTGAAGAAATAAAATTAGTTACTAATCTTTTGACATGCTCAAGTATTGAAATAGAACTTTTTGTATGCAAAGATAAACCAAACTCAAAAGTAGAGACTCTATTCATTTTTATTTGCTCATGTAGTGATTAGTACTTTGAAATGCTCAACTTTATATACAATTGGTCTCAAATAGATTCTCCAACCTATTTAGGTTTTCTCCTATCTTTCCAAGTATCACTAATTACTTTATGATCTATTTTTTTGTTTAGAATATAAATATTTAACTTTTTTTAATTTCTTGAACTGCATCCAATAATAAATATTTTTCCATTATATTATAACAAATTAGTAAATAATCAATACTCACTACAAAAAAAGGGTATTCAATGTTGGTTCTTTAACGTCAATCACAACAACTAATGTTAAGGTAGTGCAGTTGGAACCTTTTAACGTCTGTTACCTTCAACTGACATTAGTATTTGTTAAAAATTTTTAATTAAATAAAACAATTACTTTACCAAAACTTCATCTCGTGCTATCCTGCGCTTTGTCGCTCACTGGTAGCCCCAAATCCCTAGATCCCAAGTTGCTTCCCCCACTCTTCCAACAAAACTTTGAATCTCTTGCTATGAAAATCAAAGTTCCAACTTTCCTTTTACTTGAACTCAACACCATTCATCTCACTTTATTACATGTTGCTCCTAGCGTGTTGGGTGATTATCATTCTCGTTCTAAACCAGTTGAAGAGGATTCAATGAAGGGATTGTTGCAAATAAAAAATTTCAAACTGTAGTAAGGAGCCATAGAATCCCATTGCGTTCGTTCCTCCTGTGACCCTCTTCTTGAACCCCCTCTACCAAGTGCAACCCTGCCCGCATTTTCGTTTGAAGGGGACCGAAGAAATGTCTGCACCAACTCCCAACAGTCTTTCTTCAGAGTTCTACTGAACGGGGCGATCCTCCCTTCTTGTTTGTTTTAGCAATTTATTTGTTGATCTCCTCACCAAGAGCTCCTCGGTGACGACAGAGGAACCAACCCACCTGTTGTGGGGAGACAGTGGTTGACTAAACACAACAGAGTCTATGTTCGTGTAGGAACAGTCCTTTCTTGAGACATATGGGTACATATATATGCTAGCAGAGGCAGTGATTGTTGCAGCTAGTCATACAGTAGAGTTCTTCGGTAGGTTCCAATAAGATGATCTTGTCCTGGTATAAGAGCCTGAGTGAGCAATTTTTCTTTCTCCTAGCATTCATTGCTTGCATATTATCACCAACATTTTCTCCCTTTTTTTTTAGTATCGATAGCTATTATAAACTAGAGTTCATTAGATTTTTAAAGATTTCTCATGCCTCTCACTCCCCAGTTGGCCAATCTCATCATCATCCTCACGTATACGTCTCTCACCCACACCATTATCTTTTTAGCCCATGGGATTCTGGGAATTCCGATCTTGGGGCCCACCCTAATCCTCCAGAATCGCCTCTTCCGGAAGGCTCCAACTCCTACCTCTACCCTCTTCCTCCTTAGTCTCCGGTACCTTCTTCTGCTCTAGTAATCCCTCATGCCTGAAATACCTTTCATGGCCTTTCCCCCTGAGAAAGAAAATGAAATGCAAGAGGTAGGGACAAAATTATAGTCAGGGAGATTGAGTTTAGACTTCGATTGTATTTATATAGTTTAAATTATTATTTATGGGATAAAGAGTAAGGGGCAGTGCTGTGCCTCTGCATTGAATGAAAGGGAGGTGTGTAGATAAGATTTCATTTTCCGTGATGAATGAAACTCGTGACGTGATAGGAGGCTGGCTGTTAGATCTTCTTCTCATTCATTTACTTTATGGCTGATTATGATTATAATGTTAATGATGTGCAACGTTAGTGATGGGTCTATATCATTTGGCTTGAGTTTTGTATTCCACGTATGCTTGCTTAATTAATTACTCATTCTTAAAGTAGTCACTCACTATATACAATTTTAACTAACAATATATATATATATATATATATAATATGGGCATGTTATTGTTAATCCTAAGAAGCCCCATTTCTTTTTGGTCCTATTAATTGCTATCAATTAATTAGTTGCATGAACTTGAGAAAAAGTACATTGAACACAAAAGTTGGCCACAAAGCTTGACTTTGCTGGCACAAGCATGTCACATTTCTTTGAGTGCAGTGCACTATATTACTCTCCCAAGCCCTGGCTGGTGGTGGACCCTACAGGTGTTCTTGAAATAGGGATTCTTCTTTTTGATTATGTATAGTGAATCTTTAGGTTTGGTAGCACATGCACTTATTGTTAATCTTTAGGTTTCCTAGTTTTTTTTTCCTTTTTCCTCTATAGAAACAAATGAACAAAACTATTTAGTGATGGCTATGGTGATGATCAAAAATATAATTATTTGACCATTCAGATTAGTTTGGTGATTTTTCCTTCCCATTTTTGACTTGAAATAGTTCTCATAAAGATTGAAAGATTCAGCAAAGTAGACTATTTGGTTAGCCCCTTGCATAATTAGACGTACTCTTGTCTATGCCTGGGACTGACATTATGTGTTGTTCCTATGAGACACGAGACAAGTGGTGATTATCTAAAAAGTGCATCCCACACTTTGCTTACAGTTCATGGATACCCTTCCAAAACTCCTATTTTACTGTGACTAGGATTTTTATTTGTAATAGCAGTCACAGGACTATGCCTTTACTTTCGTTCCCTGTATTTTATATATTTAATATGCTTGATCATATTCAATGGCATATTCTTTGATATTACAATTTGTGTAGTCAAGAGCTCTATAGCATTCTGAATATTTTTCTTGTATGTCAATAAGTATTTATTAGATGAACCATATATTTGTAGGAGAAGACAACTTTGGTCCTGGTAGGATCATGTTTGAGGACCTTTGAGTAACGTCCTATCAATATTTTTGGTAATTGCTACTCAGGTATAAATCTTTTTGATGTTTTATAATAATGGTTATTCAAGTTATTAGGTATGCTCACTCTTGTTGATGTTTTCTATGGGACCTATACAATGGTACAAAGACTCACTGATATTTAAATATATAAACCATTACTAATGTAATGGTTTTTTTTAATTTGATTTGTATGTCTTTTTGTTTTGTTTTTTTTTGGCTTATTTTCTTCCCTTCTTTTTTTGCATTAGGCCTAAACTTCTAATTGTAAATAAATCTAAAAAGAAGTTAATAGACAACCTTAAATTCAATAGAGGCTTTTGTCTTTAGCACATGAAGAAAGGAATAGATTAGAAGAAGAAAATACACTTAATAAAGTATTGGTACACATGAGATTATAAAATTCTGATTTGACTCAGTCCAAGTCCAATTTTATTTTTTAGAGACTGTTAATGTTAGTCTGACCATTTTTTTGCTATCACTAGAGTTTCCTTGCACCTCTATGCGTTGGTGAAGCTCTATGTTTATTCTTTGTCCCCTATGCTCCATTGTTACCTCTAACTTACCATTAACCAAGTGTTTGGTGAATGATTTTCATACCCACATCTCTTTTCTACTAGTTGACCTTTGTACTTTTGTTGGTTTTGGCTTTAACTTTTTTCAACCCATCTCCCTTCTGTCCTCCACTCACTCCAGAAAGCGAGTGAACTCTATGAAGCTGTTACCCTCTTTTTGTCTTGATTTTCTCATTCCCCTCTTTTTGCCTACTGTGTTGGATGAATAAATATTTTGAAGTCTAGTATTTTCCCATAGATTGAAGAATATCTATTTATTAATTTAGTTTTCTTTGTTGTTCTATTTGGGTTATCATTTGATCTATTCTATCAAGTTGCTTTTCATGGCAAATCAAAATGTTTATAATCTTTAAAAAATACAACTTCTTTTTGAAGGAGGCGGGCTTTTTTTTGATAATATGGGACAAATTGCATTTAGGCCATCAAAATTCTTAAATCCTTTCACTCAAGTCACTAAAATATTTCAAACAAGTCATTCTCTTTTATTTTTATCATGAAAATCAAAACAAAATTAATTATAGCAATTAATTAATTAGTATAAAGAAAACAAAAAGACAACGTGAATTTTTGCTAGCCCACTTTGTCTTTAATTTGAGAATTAGAAACAAAAAAGCTAATGTCCTTAAAAAATTAGGATGCCCATGTTCTTTAATGCCAAAAAACTATCTCCCATCAATTCCTTTTCCACCATTATGTATTCCATTACGTATGAAACTAACATTTTCAATATAACTATTTTAGGCTTCTCCACATATTTTTTTTTTAAAAGAAAAAGACATTGACACTCACTAAAAAAAAAAGAGTATTTAGTATTAGTTATCTAACATCGATTATTACAACACAGACGTTAAATAACCAACATGATCTTGATCTAAAATTTTAACACAATGTTAATGTATATGTGTAGTCTATTATATACAATTTTCATGATTTTTGTAACTCATTTAGGTGTACAAATATATTGATTTTTGGATGTTGTTCACATGTTCAGTTTTTGTTGGTTTTTTACTTAAAGTAAACTTTGTGGATTTTTCTAGAGCTGTGTAGGATTGATCTTGCTTTGAATTTTTGTCACATTGTTTTTATATATGTTAAGTATGTTCTGTAAAATTTTGGTGAATTTGTGAGTTCATTTTCTTAGGTTAAAGCAGTTAATTCAGTAGGTTGTACAGATGTTCTGTTTTGCTGTTTTTCTAATTTTGTTAGTTGCTTTTTTGATTTTCCTGTACTCATCCATGTGGCATTTTGAGCTGAATTTTAGTTAATACATGTTCTTTGATATGTCTTTGATGCTGAGAAAAATTGATTTGAGGTTTCGATTTCATTAGGTATGACTTCTTGATTGAGGACCATACATGGTTTAGTATTGTGTCAAAATTGAGAAAATTGATTTACTAGGAATTTTGGGAGTTGAATTTTGCTGAGATTTTTAGAGTATATGTTCATCTGTATGTCTATTTTATTGATGCTTATTTTTGCTTATTTTTAGAGGCATCTTGGATGATTCAATTTCCTAATTCTCAAGATAAGTTCAATTTGTCATATTTCTGTTGATTTTTTTGTTGAACCATAACTTCATGAACTTACTGTAAGTAATACAGACATGATCTTGATATGAAATTTTAGCATGATATTAGTGTATATGTGTAGTTTAATATATAAAATTTTCATGTTTTTTGGAACTCATTTAAATGTACAAATTTACTGATTTTGGATGTTGTTCACATGTTCAGTTTTTGTTAGTTTTTCACTTATAGTTAACTTTGTAGATTTTTTTAGAGCTGTGCAGAAGGGATTTTTCCTTTAATTGTCACACATGTGTGTCCTTAATGTCTGAAATTGTCAAATAATTTTTTTAAAATATGCCCCTTCATTAATTTAGTTAAAAATTAGATAATAAAATGAGTTAATATACATTATTATTGTCTTAATTATTTCTATAAATATGTAGGTGTCATGATGGATAAAAGTTGGATTAATAAGCCACGAACTGCACCTGAATATGTCATTGGGGTGGAAAGCTTTCTTGATTTTGCATTCTCTAGGCCTAATGCAAAAGGAGTTGTAAAATGCCAATGTCATTCTTGTGGTTTTAAAAAAATGTTTCTCAAGAGATATTAGCTTTGATCACTTGATATGCAATGGTTTTCCCTTAGGGTATACTACATGGATTAGGCATGGAGAACTTCCTAAGGAGGAGGATGGTTCTAGTTGTCCCATAGTACAATAAGTTGAGCAAATGGGAGGGGATATGCAAGATTTGTTACATGATGCCTTTGGGGTCTCTAGAGAGAGAAACATTTATGAATGCATGCCATCCCAACTTTTTACTATTGAACACAAATAGATTTCAATACTAGGTTTAATGAGGAATCCCATAACTTTGCCACCTTAATCAATGATGAGAGCCAAGAATTGTATGAAGGGTGTATGAAGTATTTAAAACTTTCATTTTTGGTGAAGCTTTATCATATCAAGTGTTTATGTCGAGTGAGTGATAAAGCAATGGACATGATTTTAGAATTGTTGAAGGATGCATTTGAAAATGCAAAGCTTCCAAATTCTTTTTATGATGCCAAAAAGATAATAAATAAGCTAGGTCTTAATTATAAAAAAATTCATGCTTGTCTAAATGATTGCATGTTATATTGGGGTGAGGATGCTAAGTGTGACAAATGTAAAAGTTGCAATAACTCTATATGGAAGACCAGTGCAAGGGTGGTTAACAATGATGACTCTAGTGGACATAAGAAATGGAAAAATAAGCCTACAAAGGTTTTACATTACTTTCCACTTATGCCAAGATTGCAAAGATTATTTATGTCATCTAAAATAGCTGAACATATGAGATGGCATGCAACAAACCAAAATCCAGATGGCTCACTTAGACACCAAGAGATGATGAGGCTTGGAAGTCATTTGATGCTAGATACCCTAAATTTGCTGCAGATCCTAGAAATGTCAAACTTGGCTTGGCAAGTGATGGTTTCACTCCTTTTGGGATAATGAACACTAACCATAGTATTTGGCCTATGATTTTGATTCCATAGAACTTTCCACCATGGATGTGTATGAAGTAAACCTCTTTCATACTGTCTATGATCATGCCTGGGAAAAGAATGTCTAGAAATGACATTGATGTCTACTTACAGCCACTAATTAAAGAACTGAGTGACTTATGGGTTGATGGCATAAATAAATTTGATGCTTCGACAAATCAAATGTTCAACATGCGAGCAGCATTACTATGGACCATAAGTGATTTCCCAGGCTTGGGAAATTTGTCTGGATGGAATACCTATACTGGGTTAGCGTGTCCATCATGTAATTTTGATCAAGAGCTTTATAGGCTTACCAATAGTAAGAAGTGTTGTTTCACAAGTCATCGTAGATTTTTACCGCCTCAGCATAGATATAGATTCAATCGAAATTGTTTTGATGGGATTGTAGAGAGACGCAACCACCAATTCTATTAACTGGGGATATGATACACTCTTGATTGCAACGTGTTAATGTCACATTTGGTAAGAATCCAGCCTTTGATTTAAGAAGGAAAAGACCTCATGAGGGAGATAATGAACTCAATAGCCAGCAATGGAGAAAGAGAAGTATATTTTTCTGGTTGCTATATTGGGTTAACAATAAGTTGCGACACAATTTAAACGTAATGCATATTGAAAAAAATGTCTATGATAATGTCTTGTACACTTTGTTAAATGAGGTTGGAAAGTCAAAAGACAACTTGAATGCTCGAAAGGATTTAGAATATTTAGGAGTAAGGCTTGAGTTATGGCTAGATGCAAATGGTAAATTTAGATTTGCATGTTTTACGATGACACATTCTCAAAAAGATATTTTCTTTCAAACACTTAAAGATGTGACAATGCCAGATGGTTATGCATTAAACATTTTTAGATGTATTGACATTAAACATCGTAAAATCTCAGGCCTAAAAGGTCATGATTCTCATGTACTTATAGAGCAGTTACTTCCAGTAACATTACGAAATGTGCAGATGGATCCTAAAGTTACCACAGTTGTGGTAAAGCTTTGTTTATTTGTTAGAAAATTATGTTCCCATTTCTTGGATGTGAAAGATCTTGACAAACTTCAAGATGAAATAGTGATCACTCTTTGCCAAATGGAGATGTTATTCCCACCATCTTTCTTTATGATGATGGTGCACTTAGTAGTTTATTTGGTAGATGAAGCAAAACTTGGTGGTCCAGTTCATTATCGATGGATGTATCCTATAGAAAGGTAATCTTTTATTCTTTGTTTAGTTGTCAAATGCTATTTTCAATTGCTTGATTATATGTATGTTGACTTGCTCATCCCATATAGGTACCTTGGACACTGTAAGTCATATGTAAGAAATAAGGCACAAGCAAAAGGTTCTATTGCTGAAAGTTACCTTTGTGAGGAAATATTAACATTCTGTTTAAGGTATATACAAGACATCAAAACAAGGTTTAATAGGCCGAGTCGTAATGATGACTATGTAGTTCTTGGTTGCTCTGAAGTATGTATGTTTCCACTAGTTGGTCATCCTATAGGAGGCATATCGGAAATTCAACTCACTCCTATTGAAAAGATCGAAGCATATCGTTGTGTCTTGTTCAACTGTAAAGCAGTTGAAGAGCTTGTTTAGTAAGTACTTGGTAGTTCTTTTTTAGTTTCAAACATGATGTTAGTCTTTGATGCTAGCAATTTTTTCCTTATAGACAATATAGAGATGATGTGAAGGCCAGGCTTCGTTGTCATACTAGATTTGCTGTGGCAATTAACAAATATGTCACAAAAAATTTTGCCAATTGGTTCAAAGAATATGTGAGACTTATTTTCTTAAAGTTTGTATTTAAGTTAATATATTGAAGTGATATGGTCAAGCTAACATGTGAACTATTTTAGGTTGATAAGGATGATACTACAAGGTTTCTAGATGACGTTAAATTTCTTGCACAAGGTCCTTTGAATTTGGCTAGACAATTTAGTGCATTCAGTATAAATGGTTTTTGGTTTCACACATTGAAAAGAGAAGAAGGATTGAAGACTCAAAATAGTGGTGTGTGGGTAACATCAGAAATTAGATGTTATGCCAGTGCAAAAGATGAGAGAGTTGCACTTGTAGATCTCTTATATTATGGCAAATTAGTAGATATAATTGAGTTGAACTACTATGGCCATTTTAAGATTACTCTTTTCAAATGTTTATGGGCTAGTAGTAAAGGGATTAAAAAGGATGACTTTCAATTTAATTTAGTTAATTTCTCCCGATTAATCCATATTGGAGATGTTGCAGAAGATGAGCCTTACATTCTAACTTCACAAGCTCGGATGGTATTTTATGTAGATGACAAAATGAATCACCCACGGAGTGTAGCAATACATGTGAAGCCTCGAGACCTATTTGAAATGGGAGATAATGTAGAAAATGATGAAGCAAATAGTGGTTACCAATCTGAATAAATACATTTAGAGCAACAAGTTGGTTTTAATTTTCTCGATGATATTGATAGTTTACAATTAACAAGAGGTGATAAAGAACATTTTTCTAATTAACCAATTAATAACCTTGAGTTTGATGATAGCGATGAAGAGGATGGCATGGTTTGTTTAACAACATATATAGAATTTTTTATTTGTGTTTATGTTTTATTACATACTTGTGAAATCTATTTATTGTTGCATGTTTATGAAATGACATGATTATATTCTTGGTTTACATTTGTAGGATGTTGCCTAAACGTCCATGCTCATCTCGGGCATAGGTTGCTAATATTGCTCAAAGATTACATCAATTAAGTCCTGGTCCTACGCCTACTGGGAACCTACAAACACCCATAACGCCTACTACAATTACCTCTACACTTGCTTCTCAAACACATGCAACAACTAATTCAATTACTTCAACATATGTCTCTCATCCACAACTCCAAGTAGTAATAGGTGATACTACTTCTGCTCAGCCACGTGGAGCAGCTGACAATGGTAAAACTTCCTTCCAGTGACATGCACCAAGAGACAATGTCAAAAATAAGGATTGGATTGTTGATATTATCGGTAATTAATTTTGTCGATTATATTATGACATACTTAATAATTTAAATGCAATATTAACTTTTTCTCTTTTGTATGGCAGATGAAAATGGAGTAGTAAGAAAAGAGAGATTGAAAGCAAAAGATGTTTGGAATCTAGAAAAAGGGAAGAGGATAGCTTGTCCAATCGATGAGTTTGGACAACTGTATGATAAGGAGGCTAGCATACTTGGAGTTTGGTTAGGAGAGCTAGCCACAGACACTGACTTCATTCCTCTTAACTTCTTTGATTGGAGGGAAATTCCAGAAAGATATATGAAGTTGGAAATAGAACAAGTGCAGGTATAAAAAGTGATTTTTTTATTTTTGCAATCTTCGTTTTTTATTATATGTTTTCACAAGCTCAGACAATTTACTAAATGATTTCAAGCACAAGATAAGATTGCCTTCCAGTCTAGTGATGGATTAGAATGGGCATGGAAATCGCTAGGAGTTAAGTGGAAGGAGTTTAGAAACAGGCTACATAAGAGTCTGTTTGGGGAAAATGACAGCAGAGAGGAAATTATGAATAAATGTCGTAAAAGAATTTCACAAGACCAATGGAATAGCTTCGTGGACTACCGATTATAAGAAAGTCGCATAGTAATGGTCTATCTCTTCATACATTGATGTTCCTTAGTTAACATTGCATCATTCACTTGTTTGTCTTTGATTTGTAAGAAATAATCAACAAAAACAAGGTCAATCGTCAAAAACTCAAGTATCCTCATACTGATGGTTTCAAGAGTAATTCTAGGAGAAAACATGAGATGGTAATTTACAATTTTTTTTAATGCATACTTAAATAAGAAAAATTGTAGCAAAATTAATCCATTTTATTCCTTGGACTGTAGGCAGTACAAATGGGCCGACCACCAAAACGTTGTGAAGTATTTCTTGCAACATGCAAACATGCTAATGGGGAGCTATGTTAATGAGGCAGCAAGAGTTGTAGGGGTAAGTGACTAAAACTTTTTTCAATGCTAAAGGGTTGTCATTTACAATAATGCACTTTGGGGTGGAGCCGACACTGGTGGGAACTACTTAAGTCCTTTATTAATGATGCTAGTTTTGTTTGGATAATTATAGTACTGTTAGAATTAGTCTTTTAAGGTAAATGCAAAATTTGTATTGAATATTGATAAATGCCATTGTCTTTTTATCTTATTGATGATTGAATGATAGTGAATTGTTTTATGCAAAATCCTACTGTCATAGCCGTATATGTTTAACAAATGGAATTCATTTTAGTTTTATGAGAGGCAGAGATAGTAGGCAATATTATAAGCACTTTAACGTAGGATCTTAATTCAACCCTGTTGCGAATGGTGGAATATTTTTATTTTGGTTGTTTTAGCTTTGAAGTTCTGGTTGATTTTAGTTATGGGAATCTTCTTGACATATGGGGTTTGCAGATCTCTGGTAGGGATCATATTGCATATTGTGCAGTGAGTTTTCTTAACTTTTTTAAAAAATTAAATCGTTTAATTAGATATTTAAAAATCACAATTGAGAAGATAAAAATTTTAACTATAGAAAATTAATATTTTAAAATTTTAAAATTTTAAGTATTCTCGTAGTTATAATTTTTATCTTTCCTATTAAAATTTTAAAAATCACAATTGGAATCAGAATGTATGCAGTTTGGTCGTCTTTCTTACTTATTGAATTTGAATGCAAGCTTCCACGCACGTCTAAATCACTAAAGCTTCAAGGTTCCTTTGCTTATAAAACTTTCCAATTAAAAGCTTCCAATAACATATACTCCACGTATAAAACTTTCCATGGCCGACTCTGTTATAGCTTCCTAGCTTCCAATAACATATACTCCATGTATAAAACTTTCCACCTGTCTAAAACTATGGAACTCATCTGAAAAGCAGATTTTCTAGATCAGAACGTGAACTTTGAGAATAGGGTATATTTACTTCATGATTTAACCCAAACATACGTCCATGTCATATTCAAATCTTCCTCTATAACTATTCATTTGCTTTAGGCAACTTTCACTTTCACCACTACCTTCCTTCTTTGATTATCTTGTTTCACAATTAAACCTTCGAGGTTCCTTTGCTAAATACAATCAAATTAACCATAAATATTATTTCGAATGAGGAATATAGAAAGCTAGAAAGAAAAACAAATTAGAAAAAGCAAAAGGTTACCCTTGATTAAGCTTAGTTCAGTAGCGCCTTTACACATGCTGATTCTTCTGCTTATTACTGGATTATGTGGACTATATTGTTGTTTAAAGACAAACTAAATGGATGGGCTTCATCTAATTAATTAAATTGTCATGGTGCACCCATTATGTCCTGACGTTATTCAGCTTTTGGAGGAAAATATTAATCATGCCAAAATATGAGATGTTTTGCTTGCCTCTGCTGTCACCTGCTTTGTCGATAACATAGGAAAAGGTATTATATATTTTGAGCATTTACTGATGAAAAATATCTTCCTCTTTTCAATTGCCATTTCCTTGTTATTTTTAATAATAAAATTAAAGCTGAAATTGGTATGGAGCACGTTTGAGAATGCTTCAAATTCTATTTTTTTTTAAATAAAAGTTTGTGTTTTGTTAATTTTTTGAGGATCAGTTCGGATTTAGATATCTGCAATAAAATTACACATATTCATCCCTGCTGGTGTTTAATTTTTTATGGGGGTAAATTAATGCTTTCTGATTAATTCTTTATGAATTAATAAGTAATGCATCTAAATTAGTAAAAATTGATACCTTTTATGACAATTAGTTGGATGTTTGTAATTAGTTATGAATTTGAGCAAATTGTAATTCTTGATCCTATTTGGACAATAATGATTAAACAAGGAAAAAGGTGATGATACCACAAATTTTGTAAGGGGCACCAACTGAGAAGGAGTTTGCTTTTTGTGGTTCCTATCATTGTTCTTTGTATACTTGTTTATGCCATGATTTTGATTCTCAAAGAAGTAGTAGAGCCCATAATATCTCATGTTCAGTTTTTCAGTTTGAATGGCTACAAATTTTACTTTGTTTTTCAGTTTGCCCATCAATAAGTGGTGAGGTTTATATCGTTCTAGAGCAATAGAAGTGTACACTTTTCTTTTAAAATTACAAAAATGCTACCTGTCATTCAGTGTAAATGCTGAAAATCTCCAAGTCTGCATCCTCTGCTGTGCCCCATCCCTTTTTTATTCTTTTTTCAATTTAAACATATCTCAGTGAAGGATTTATCCTTAAAAATCTCTTTCAAATGTTTTCCATTTCTATCATATTTTATATCCATGTTTCTAGAAAATATTTTCTCCCAAACTCTACCAAATGTATTTTCAATGAAAGTGAAACAGGAAACAAGAAAACTAAACAAACTCTGATAGATTTGGTGACATTGAGGTATAGTTGTTCAAATCTTTGACAATTTTTATTTGATGAAAAAAATTATATGTTTTAAATTAAATAATTCCCAATAATTACAATTAGATTAATATCTCATGTTCTCTTTATTTGTAAATTCCCATGCTAAAATGGATTCTTGGGATTCCATTATAAAAAGACTATAAGTGAAAAAGTGAAAATGAAGCTTCAAAAGTTTGTTCTTTTCTTTCTACAGTACTAGATATGATCATATCTGGTGAAGTTGCTCTATTAGCAGCCTATTGCTTTTTTTTTTGGATTAATGTTTGCAATTGATGAGTAATAGTTGAATATGAAAATGAGGGGGTTTTTGTGACAGATAGGAAAAACTTTCTTTTTAGTGTTGCACCAATTTCAACTTTATAGATTTTTATTTGTCATACATGGATGATGCATCTCTTAGCACACTGCCATGATTTATATTGTGCATTATTTTTGTAGAATTAAGTAGTGACTACTAAGTTTTAGAAAACAGTGTGAGAAGGTAGAACTCCAACGTGTATTTAGGAGATCTTTGACTATGTTTTGTTGTCAATACTTAAAACAATGAAATACCAACAGGCCTGTTGTTGCTAATTTTGAAGCGTACACGCAAGTATACGTATCGCAACAGTAATAAAGTGATGAATAGAGTATCGTTCCCATGAGGATTTGTGACTAAGATAATTGCTAAGTACTAAAATTATGCACCTTAATCTAAATCAAGCCAACAATAAAAGGTGATATGAAATTAAACTAAACTAAAGACATAAAAAAAATGAGAGACACCATTCTAGATGAAATTGGAAAGTAAAATGATTTGGGATTATGACTTCCTCTAGCATTTCATATGAACTAATTACCTCTCTTTATTTTGCTCTTAATGTCATTAATAGCCTTGGACTCTAATTTACCTATAAGCATCTTCCGAATTACATATAGGCATTCCCCTAACCAATCCATAATTCCTTATGCAATTAAATTAGAGGCTTAATCAAGAATATGTCCTAATATGGCTATGTGAGGCTAGTAGGTATATTCCTATCCTACAAGCAAATCAATCCACTCAACATTGTAAATTTCATGAACCCACACTACACAATCCATGGTTAAGTCCTAAAATCCCTTTTCCAAGTTCATTTAGGTTACCCAAATCATCTAATAGTTTCCACATACTTAAAAGCATGAAGTATAAGGATTAAGTAATTAATTCATACCATTAATTGCAAATAAAGAGAGTAAATATAACATATTACAAACTAGAGTTCATCACAATCCCAAATCAACAAGTTTAGCTCATAACTATAGGAAATAGCAACATTAAGAACAGAGCATAAATCAGATGGATAAAGAAATACAAGGAAAAGCAAGGGAAGAAGAGAAAAACGGATTTAATCGGTGAATCTTCCATAAACCCAAGCTTCTTCCATGGCATTTGAAGCTCCAAACCCTTCATTCTTCTCTCCAAAACCTTCAGAATGGCGGCCTCTGGTTGAAGAAGTCTTGGAAGCCCTTTAAAACCCTAAAAAACGCAACCAAAAACGATGCGTTCTACATTTTTTACAAATTGTGTCGCGGCGACGCTCAAATGCGCCGCGGCGCAAATGAATTTCTTTCAGCAGCGGTGAAAAGCGCCGCAGCGCGAAATTTTACGCCGTGGCCAAATTAGCTTCTGTTTCTCCACGCGCCGCAGCACTTAATTTTGTCGCCGCGGCACTGAATTTTCTTCAGCAGCGGTTTTGAGCGCCATCTTTTGCTCTTTTGTCTTTTCTTCTTTGTTTCTTCCTTTTTCTTTTTCTATTTCTTTTTTATCATTTTCCAACAAATCTCAATACTTGTTCTTTGCATTTCAAAACTTCTAAACTTGTTTCTTTATAATTGTAACCCTACAAAAATATAAAATTTATCTAATTAATATTTATAATCTACCAACAAAGATTAAATAATTTAGCAACATAAAAATATAAATAAAAATACAAAATACAACTTAACTAAAATAAAAATAAAAAAAATCAAAAGTGAAGAAATAAAACCAAACTTACTAAATACTAACTTAACTAATATTTATTAATTTTATAAGTAAAAAACATAAAATAAGTTCAATATTTATATGATAAATCCCTTAAAATATTGAGAAAATCATGACAATTTAGGACTTATCACCTGTGCTGTTCTAAATGAATGCCTATTACTCTATTAATTATTGGCACATCTGTTGAAGCCTTGAGGCCCTTGACCCTGCACAAGTTAATTAAATTCATTTTCATATACTTCAATTAGGTATATTTTGTGCTATTGATTAGTATGAGTTGCTTTCTACATCTGTTCTTTTTATTCTAGAACTAGTATTTTTGTCTCCCCATATATTGTGGTCACTTTGACTTTTCTGCTTCTACTTTTTGGTAGTTATTACATTGTCTCTTATATGATAATTTATTGTTTTGATATGTAGGAAGAAATTTCACAGAGGCTCAATCAAGAAACTGAGGCTTCACCACTTGTTTCTTCAGATGATCCACTTGGTCAAGTGTTTGGAAAAGAGCATTCTAGATGAGTATGCGGCTTGGGGTTAGGTCCATGCCCTTCTAAGATATTTGGATTATTTGCTCGTTGATTTAATAGTGTGCCTATGAGTTTTGCAACGAGGAACTTAGGTGATGAAGTGATAACTTGAAAGAATAAGTTAGCAACAATGGAAGAACGACTAAAAACCATAGAGGAAGAACGTACAATGGAACAAGCTCAATTGGCTTATGAGCAAGCTCGAATGAATGGCATATTTAAATATTTAGTAGAAAAATTGGGAATAGAGCTACCACTAGACATTTCTCGCATTGTTGGGGTGTCTCATTCACAGGTAATATAAATGTTAACTTGTGCAATTATTAAATTACTATATTAAGAAGGCTTTGAGTAAATGTAATTTTTGTATTTTTTCATGTAGCCACCTGATGTTGGTAGTGTAGAAGCCTCACCTGCCCGGGTTGACGATCATTTTGGTGCAAGTCATGATCCATGAGCCATTTTTGATTTTGTTGAATTTATTTTGTTCTATGGCATGTTTAAAGTCTTTTTTGGATGACAATTTATAAGGCTTAGTAGTTGCCATGTGTTTATCTTATTTAGTTAATGTTTTACAATACTTTTGTATGGTGAAACTTTTATGAAGATCATATAAATAGATGTTTATTAAATCCAAATCTTTCTTATATAGAAAATTAATTTAAAATTTAATTTTATGTGAATGTTCAATTTCTTTATATATATATCAAAGTATAGCAAGGCAAAAGGAAAATAGCAAGATAACAAAATATAAAAGAAATAAAATCAAATCAAAAAAAGCATTTTTGGTTGTCTAATGTAGCAAGATATAAAAGAAATAAAATAAAATTAAAAAAAGTATTTTCTGTTCTCTAATGTCGATCAAAACTAACGCTATGCAAAGATAATTTCAATGGAAAACTAACGTTGGTTACAACTGACATTAGTATATTCACCATTGCAAGATGTTAACATAAGTTGTAATTGACGTTAAAGGTAACAATCTAACGTCGGTCATAACCGACGTTAATATATGTGTAACTTCCCTGATTTTAACGTCGATTACAATTGACGTTAGGTTTCTTCATCTAACGTCATTTGTAACCACCATTAGCTTTAATGTCAGTTATAGCCGATGTCCATACAAGAATTTGATGTGATGAAGTTAGCTTCCCATAGTGTTGGATGTAACCGACGTTAACTCTAATGGCAGTTACAACTGACATTGGTGGACAACACAAGATATCGTATTGCATTGGTTAATGTCAGCTCTAACCGATGTTAGATTCTAGCGTCAGTTGTTCCAACAATTGATATAATCGTCGTTAGTAGGGTTCTCCACGCTACCTCTAATGTCGATTTTTTTAACCATTGTTAGCCCATCTAACGTTGATCATAACTGATGTTAGATGCTTTCTTTAACCGATGCTAGAGCCTATTTTTTTTGTAGTGACTATCAAAGAATTATTTCTAATAAAAAATAATCAATAAATAACATTTAATGCTTCTTGAAGAAACTAAAACAGAAAAATTATTTATACACCTTTGGAAGAAACTAAAATCAAAACTCCAATTAAACAAATCTGCAAAAAAAAAAAAGATAGAAATTAAGATCAAACTCTCCAATCAAATAAATCTAATCTCTAGAGAAGATGAAGAAATTGTGAATCAATTATGCAATAAAATCAAAGAACTCAGAGAGCTAAAAAAGATAGAACAAAATTGATGTAGAGAGGAAAAAAAAGAAGAAGAGGAGAAATAGAGAAGAATAGAAATAGAGAATAAAATATTAAATATTAAATTTATTAAATAGGCTTTTTATCAATTAAAATGATTAATATTTTCACAAATTAAAAGTAAAAAGTGTAATAGTAATTGAATATAAAAATATTAATTGTATATAACTTAATTACATAAGAATAATATATATAAATATTATTAATAAAAAAATTAGTTAATAAAAAACTATCTAATTTTAAAATATAAATGTAATTATAAATCAACGAAATAAAAAGAAATATAAATATAGTTATAAATAAAAAAATAAAGGAAAAAAAGCAATATAATTATAAAACAATTTTGCTAAAAATTGGTAAAAAAGTTTTCTATTAATTTTTAGTAGAAAAATGATAAAATAGTTGGAATGATTTTTGATAGAACTACGGTCAAACACATGTCCAACCATAGTTCAATTATAAACAATTGATGTCAATTTTTTTTATTTTCTTTAATGTATTAATATTTTTATAAATATAAAGAGTTTTTCAAACCAAAAAATATTTTTAGTAATATACTCTGTATTGCTATATATTATAATTGATATATGTTATAATTAATTAATAAAATTTATAAATCTTATATTCTAGTTTGTTTATGATTAATAATAATTTGTTTTATATTTATTTCAGTTTAAAAAATAAATATCTTTGTTTTCGTTTTAACATGTTCTGATCTATATATTATTATTGCATTGTTTTTATTATTTTGCTTTATCAAAGATTATTATAAATTGCTTTGTACAATCAAAATTCAATTGGACTATTTTGGCCAATTGAATTTGATAGTTTTTTATTATTTTTTCGCTGCTTTTATTGTTGAGAAGTGACAATTTTTTTAAACTGAAATTCAATCAAAAAACATGTTAAACAAAAAATCATGTCACTTATAATTTATTGACATTATTGCAGTGAACATACATTTGTCAAAGAAAAGGGAATGAAGCAAAAAGCGTGTAGGAGTATTGTGCACTCTTGTTAATGTGCGCTGCAACTAGCGTTACTTACAAATAAGCATGACTAGCATTAGGGAAACCGAGATAGCTTCTAAACGATTCTCATTTTCCTGATCTGATATCTTGACTGTACTCTTAGCAGCCAAAGTTTCCACTGGTTGCCAGAATTCTACCAGTTTTTCTTTGCACGCATTCATTGTTTCTTGTAAAAGGTGCTTTTTTCTTATAATAATAACATGGATAAATTTGTCTTTATATAAAAAGATGAAAAAATTTGTGACTTTTTAATTTCAACTTTTTTCCTTATATACAAAGATGATAAAATTTGTGACTTTTTTTTTATTTCAACTCCTATTCTCTTTATCATTTGTGTTAGCCGTGTGTGGCAAACTTTTTTATGCATGAAAAATGTCCACAACTTTAATCTTTTTCAACACTGCCAATATTAATTCACTTATTATGCCTATTTTTCAAAGATTTTGAGTTGAAAAATAATAAATATGAAAAGAACAGGAGTAAAATTAAAGGCAAATGATACTATATATATATATATATATATGTGTGTGTGTGTGTGTGTGTGTGTGTGTCAATATATATATATATATATATATATTTTGGGGTCATCTTTTTATCATTTGTTATTGTCAGATGAGTTGGCATGACAACAGTTTATTTGAATTTTGAATCATTCTTAATGCTCTTATGGGGGAGTTTTTTTGCAGCTTATAATGTCACTTACGCATGAGTAATCTTAAAAAAGTTTATTTTTATTGATAATTTTTTATTATGAAAAAAATAGATACTTTTTTTAATTAAAAAAAAGAAAAGTAGGAGAGCTCAAATCACAAGTAACAACAAGAACATGTAAAGTCGATTTGCACTGAATTCAGAAGGGATAAAACCTTAACCAAAGGACCAAAAAAACCATAAGGATGGAATCCATAATCTTCTTTCTTTTCTATAAAATTATTTTAGATGGCAAATTTAGTAATGGCATCATTACCTTACTCGATTTTATTAAATGGTGTCGTAAAAAAAACCTTGGTTTTGAATTTGTTGAAGTTTACAACTAAAGTCATATTGGTTTCAATTCTCAGGCTTTCGAACGACTACAAAAGTTTTGTTAGGTCTCTGGAGTTGAGATGGTCAAAAGTTGACACTACAATTTTTTTTTTCGGTTTTACGTCAATTGTAGCATTTATTAGTTGCCGCTGGTTTTCTGCAAAATTATATTTGAAGATATGCACAATTGATTAATCAATCCAACGTCAGCTTTTCTTTGATAACTCTATATATTTGAACACGATGGAGCTAATAGCTAGCTAGCATTACCATCCAAGAAGATTAGAGATCGATGGGTGCGTCTTCGCTTTACCATTTTCTGATAGTTCTTGTTCTTGTAGTTATTGCCTCCACTCTTTTCATGCAGTCGCCCCACGCTAGTGCAGGTTTGTGTCTCTAATTATTACACTATATATATATATATATATATATATTTTTTTTTTTTTCAATTTGGTACCCCATATATATATATATATATATTTTTCAATTTGGAACACACAAAATTGGTACCCCCTGCCCACCTTTTGATTTTGTGTACAGATTGAATTTCCTCATGCATGCCTCTCCGTTTTAACATAATAGTTATTAGTTACAATCAAAATTTTGAAAAAGAAAAGGCAGTGCAAATTTTTATAATCACGAATAATATGGACTCGTTAATTACTATTTTGCAGCTATGACAATGAGGAAACTGGCAGGTGAAAAGCCGAGGTCACCACCTCCACCGAAACCATCTACTCCATTGCTGCCAAGTATCATATTCCCTCCCCCTCCACAGCTGTAGAAATTTCCAGAATGAAGAGAATAAAGATGTACGTGTTTTCTCATGTTTTAGTAGCCGATCTGAAAGTAGTTACTATATGTCCAATTTAGAGTTGATGTCTCCTCATACTTGGACTCCCTGGTCTTTTCTTGCTCCTCGACCTCAATACTCTTGTACAGTTAGAGAATTTGATGGATCCGATATGTAAAAGGGATGTGTAATTGCTTTGTTTTAATATTGAGTATATATGGTGACCTTTTTTCATCACAAAGAATGGATTAATAAAGCCTTTATTTATTTATTAGTTTAATAAGAAAATTACGGATATTTATCTTTTATTATTAGATTTTACAATATTATATGCAATTGTTGTAAGTGTCATTGGCTTAAGGTTTTATTTTTGGATTGAATATATATATATATATATATATATTATAAAAGCTATTTTTTTAAACTTGTATGAGGGTTTAATATAGCTACTCAACTTTTAATTTTGTCATAATTTAATATAGAAACCCTTGACGACAAATTCTACGTCCCTCCCCCAGTTATGTTCCATTTCTTTTGGGCTTTTATTAGCACAACTGTGGTCTACCTAAAAAAGATTTTAATTGGACTTTGAATAATTGCTAAAGAGAAAATATAATTTCTGTATCTGTTCAACCTATAGTATCATTAATTATTTTTCAGATCCATAATAATCGAATACACACAAGCATGCGAAATCTAATATCTGAAATTATAACGGTTAGTGGATAATATTTATCTTCAATCTTTATGGACCATAAGATGATAATTTCGGCCTATGCAGTCATATATGCGTGCGTGGCCAGTGAAGCTTAAGAAAACACACTTAACTGAAAGATTGTACTGCATGTAGCAAGGGACACCTCCTTTTGTTATTCTGAATTCAAGCTTGAACATCCTCAAATTGCTAGAGACAACCGATATTTGATGATGAAAGGAATGTAAATAATGAAAAAAGGAGAAGTGAGGAAAATAAAGTAAAACAAAACATTGGTATGATTAATTTTATCATTTGCTATTGGGATTAGATGAATTTGTACTCACAAGTTTTGTGAAAATTTATGAGGTCGTATGATATGAGTTAATTTGAAGATTGAACCATTCTTAGCGCTCTCAACAAGGACCGTTTCTCCGTCTACCAATAAGCATGTTTTGTAGACCTTGTCATTGCAGAGGTCATTCATTCTCAAAAACGTTTTAAGCTCCCTTCAACCTTGACAAAACAATGTATTACATCAATTTGAGACTTATTTAGTAAATTTTGTGGACTCGCTTACCCCGCTGCATTCTCCTGCTAACTTTGCCGGACCTGGCTGCTTCTTGTTAATGCAGTACAGATTGTCGGCAAGGAAAAAAAATATGAAACAGCTAATGAATAGGAAAGCGCGTAGTAATAGTGCTCTGCTCAATAATGTGCGCTGCACCTAACATTACTTACAAATAAGCATGATTAACAGTAGAAAAACTCACATAGCATGATTAGCGGCAGTAGTGCTTTGCTCATTAAATTGTTCGGATGAGAGGATGGGCAAATTCTTACTCCTATGCCTATTCATGAATTTTATTCATGATCTAGGTAGTAGGTATGGGGATAAAAATGAGTTTGAGTCTTAATCTGCTAATTATTCTTAAATATTTTCTTATACTATCTAATCTTAACCTTTAAGACAGAAAAGCAGAAATGACAATATTTACTGACTAGGGTTTTGAGGTTTGATAATATAATTTTCCTATAGAAAGTAGTGTATCATTTATCTTATCATGTTATAATGACTGTTAGTCCACATGTGTTAATATATCATTAATTTATGTAAATCTAATTTGGAGTTAACACTTAGATGATACTGAGAATTTTGACAAATATGTGAAAGATAATTAACATAAATAAATATCTAGTATGAAATTGACATTAATCCCAAACTTTTGGGACAAAAGATTGTACTTTTGTCAAAGAAAAAGCAAATGAAGCAGAAGGCGTGTAGGAGACTAGTGGTAGTTTGCTGCTTATTAACGTGCGCTGCTCCTAAAGTTGCTTACAAATAAGCATGATTAAAGAAAAACCTACAGTTTCTACACCATTCTCATTTTCTTTTTCAATGTTGCCAATATTAACTAATCCATTATCTATTTTTCAAAGATTTGAGTTGAAAAATACTATACATATGAAAAGAAAAGAGGCGAACAAGTTGAAGTCAAATGAAACTACCTCTATATTTTGTTATCTTTTTATCATCTGTTATTGTCAGATGACAAGAGTTAATTTGAAGTTTGAATCATTAACCCAAAAGGAAAAAATTATGATATTCACTTTCTTAAAATTTTAATGTTAAATTATTCTAATTAAAATATGATATGTATATAATTCTCTAATAAAAACATAATAAGTATATATATATTTTTTATAAATAATTGTATGATGTTTTTAATTAAATTATATATTTGTCATATTATTATCAAAAAATTATAGATTATTATGTTTTGATTAAAAAAATTTAATAAAAAAATATAAAAAAAAGTTACACCTAATCCATCTCCAAAAAAGTTTGAATCATTCTTAATGCTTTTATGAGACAGTCTTTTCGTAGCCTAATGCCACTGACGGATAATCTTAGAGAAATTTATTTTTATCTATAATTTCTTATTGTGAAATTAAAAATATATTTGTTATAAATAATATAATTATGCAGATATTTAAAATATTTAAAAAATAATTTTTTAAAATTTATTTTTATATTTAATAACATATCTTATAGCTTTTAAAAAATTTATATTCTATAATTATATAAATTATTTTTAATCAAATTATTGTAATTTGTAGTCCATCTTTATAATTAAAAATTTATAAATAAAAATTATATACATCTAAATATATGAGAATTATCTTTTTTATTTTTATTTTTTTTATTTTTATAATTTTTCTTATATTTTTATATTAATTTTTTAATAACTTTTTGTTTTCCATTTTTAAGTGCTAAGAGATCAAATCACAAGTAACAACAAGAACCTCTAAAGTCGTTTTGCGCAGAATTCAAGGGAAAAAACCTTAATGAAAGGACAAAAAATGCCATAAAGGATCGAACGCACAAACTCTTTTTTTTTTTTTTTGTCCTGTATAAATTATTTTATATGTTAAATTTAGTGATGACATCATGATGGACGCGGTTTCATTATGAATTAAATGGTGTGGCTAAAAAACCATGGTTTTGAATTGGTTGAGGTTTACAGGCTCATGTACGGAAAAATAATAAAATAAATAAATAATAATCCAAACGTAATATATAAAAAAGTATACATCCAAAAAATAATAAAAGAGCAAACTCAGACTGATAAGAGTCAAATTTACTGAAACTCAAACTCTATTAATCCACGTTTCATATCAAATTAAACTCAGATTCAATGAATCCAAGTTCAATTATTTTTTTAAAAAAATATTAAAGTTATAAAATCTTAAAACCTATTATAACTAATTAAAAAATATAAAAAAATAAGAAAATAAAAAATGAATAATTATACATTTGATAAACATCTTTTTTTAAAAAATGAAAGACAAAAATAAAAAAGATAAAAGGAACAAATGAAAATAAATAAAAGTAAAAAAAAGATGTATAATAAATTTAAGAAATTCATAAAAAAGTATAATAATAAATTACATAAATGTTAAGAAATAAGAAATGAATACTTATTTTTAAAAAGTAAACAATTATTAACGATAAGATTAAACTGATAAAGATAAAAGAAATAAAAAGTCACCAAAAAAAATAAATGTGTATTTATTTATTTTTATTATAATAATTATAAGAAAAAATTATCTCAACTTGTCTTATTAATTAGTTGGAATAATGACTAGGTACTTCTTATAAAACATTTTTGTATTTTAATAAATTGAAGTGAAATTAGTTCGAACTTGTTCTTGAAATTAAATTTTTCAAAGAAACTAAAGTTTTAAACAAAAGAGGATTTATACAAAAATTTATAATAAAATTTTTAGAAAGATTTTAAACCCTAAAAATATATGTTTAAAGAGATATTTGCTTAAGAGATAACACATTTTCCTATTATTTAGATGTAATAACTCTTTGTAAAAGATAGATAAAAGTTTTTTAGACAAAGATTTTTTTTATAATCCAGTAAGAAATTATTGCTTATTTAATAATATTTCTTCACAAATGATAATTATTTTTTATGAAAAATATTTTAATCTATAACTAAAAGTTTAGTCTAATTTTTTTTATTACTTTTGGTATAATTTTTATAGTATTGGAGAACATAAAAAACTTTTAAACATAAGGATTCATTAATTGGCGAAATAAAAAATAAAATTGATTGATCACTTTAAATGGATGTGTTATCATTCGTACTAAAATCGATTTGGTCAATAATGCCAAAAATTGGATTGTTTAAATTTAATTATTCAAGTTAAAAAAATAATTTAAATTATAAATTTCTTTGTCTTTATTTTGTTCAATTGAATCATTTTCTTTTAAGTTTGCAATTAAAAAATTATGTTAAGTTTTTTAAGTTTGTAATTATGAATTATAAAATTAAGTTGATAAAGATAAAAGAAATAAAATGACATGCAGGTTGCTACGGAATTCATATAAGATGTGATAATAAATTACATAAATATTTATACAAAAATACTATAAGAGATGACTTCTGGTACCACAATGAGGTCTTCTTCTTTCACGTTGTGGTCGTTGCTGTTTCACTTTTTCATATTGTTGTTGCTCCTATACTGTGAGTGAAGAATCTAAATTAATGCATAGGGAATCAACTGGAGTAATCAGCTCATATGGTGTCACAAATCTGGCTTGCGATGATCCCCTAGGGTTGAAGGAGCTACTGGTGTATGCAGCACTGAATGCAGATGGATCAAACAAAAGGTCAACAAATAATTCTCCAGGTTGCTGCATGGGTGTTCCAAATTAAGACATCGGTGATGAAGGCGGGAAATATGAAGGGCCAGATCCCATAAAGTCATGAAATTAGCTAGTTGGGACAGAAGAAGATGTACCAGCTATACCAATCTCTTGAGGCACTAGAGTCGGAATATATGAAAATGGACCGGCCATGCTACTACCAATATCTTACTGCACCGGCTCTTCCATTTGTTGCCTCTAACCTGTAACAGTAGGCTACTGGGATGATAAGTAACCCTGACATCGCTTCACTGGTCAGCTAATTGGAATTTAAGGTCAGGGCAATTCAGGTGCCGGTTCAACAGACTGAGAGAATAGTGAAAAGCGTTGTTCATTAAGAGCCAAAAATATATTTCTAGAGTCTCGACCTACAATCTTGCTGAAATTCAAAGGCAAAAGGTCTTGTAAGTGCATCTGGTAAAGACTTCCTGCTAAATTAGCCTGCATAAAAAGAAATGAGCATTTGAATGTCAACATAACAATGAAGTAAAATAAATAAATAAATATATATATACACTAATATATATATATATATATAGGAAAAAGTAAGAGATTAGATGTATTAGGAATAAAAAAAGTTACCACATAACCAGTTATAGCGCTAACGAGGTGAATCCATCACTGAGTACATCACCAATATCATCTCATATACTCAGATGTGCGATCAAATGGCTCGTCAATAATAGAAGACTATGCTCTAACATTTTGCCAGGTAGACCATTGCTGGACAAAGGTGTTATGCTCTATTCTCCAGTTGGTTTGGGTTCTGCCGCGGAGCTGTAGAGCATGAAGAGAATCTAATTTGACTGGCACCTAAAGAATAGGTTGATGCCAACCAAATTGGCAAAAGACATAATTGGGATGATGCCACTCTATGATATGGAAACATATGAGGGGCACCGAAGCAATCCAAATATCAGGCGATGCTAAACAGTACACAGGAATTAAGTCAAGCACATATTGGGACTGATATGGGCGCTAAATAATCTAGAAATAACACGGATGAAAAGATAAAATATTAAAGAATGTTAAAATTATGATGAACATAAGGAAGAGAAAACAAAACAACTAACCTCGTTGTCTCCCATAGCATCCAGTAAAGTTTGATATTGACTCAGGGCTCGCATACTTGGACAAGGAAGTCGTCCAACATTCTTCCATCTGTAATAATTTTTAATCACTAATGAAAAATAAAAATAACTATAGCTATGTAAGAAGATGCATTTACAAATATAACAGCTATGCAATAGGTACTTGAACCCTAAAGGGGGAAGTAGAGGATAATCCTTTATCTGAGGGTCAGGGATCAACGGCTTCTTTGGTACGAGTATTGGAAATCAATCCCATGCCCACAAATGTAATAGTGTCAAGCAACTACCTATCTCCTTCTAATCTTTATGTTGCATTACATAGCTCGTGATATAAGTAAACTAATACTGCTGAACCCTAACTAAACCTACCTGCTTGTTTGAAGTCATTTGGCAGTGAGAGATACATTAAATATACTTTATGACTAGATCTATCTAAAAATAAAAAGCCTCCAATCAATCTAAGTATATAAGCTCAAGCAAAGTGCCAGACAACCTCCTCATCAGTATCATCTGGTAGGTTAGCAAAGTTCTTCACCAACCAAGCAATAGTGAGTCGTTGGCCATCAATCTTCTCAATTGGTGGTTAAATGCCCAGGAGCCACTCACATGTATCTCCCCATAACCAATTTTTTGTTCCAAACAAATTGAGTAGTATGAAATGTATGTGTCTCTAGGCACCATCGCTTTACAAGTGCACTGACCAACAAAGGATCGTATTCAAAGTGGCCAAGTCGAGCTACGTCGTAAAAACTAGCCTGTTTCAAATATTCCACTATAGTCAGGGGTGGATCACCCAAACAATTCTCATGTTGAATACATCGTGGGCGAAGAATACGATCATCCTTCAAAGATACACAAAAAAGAAAAAGCTTATTAGTTAATATAATTTGTGATCGGTGAATATATTGATGCAAATAATAAGGGCAATGAACTTATATAACCTAACCATTCCAAATGGCTTCAGATACATGTAATTTTTGTAAGTATAATAATGAATTATCCTCAGGTCCTAGATGCACAACATGCTGTGGAATGGCCATGATGTCAACGCACCTATTAATTTTGACAAAATTTAGAAAAATATAGTTTATGGTCAATTTAAATGTACAAATTTAATTGAATTAAGAAAAATACATACAACACACTAAACTGATTTCAATCAATTATAAAAGTTGAGTAACATTTCAATTAATGCACATACATCTTGAAATATAAATATTTATTATAATTAAATTATAATTATTTGGCACAATATTAGTTTTCGCCTAGCCATCACGTTGGCGATGTAGGCAAGTTGCTCGGTTATGTCCTACTTGTCGACATAACCCACACCAAATTGGTTGTCTTGATCCCTTAAAATCTATTTCATTTTGGTAACAAGAGGCTCACGGCCGACCTCTCTCACAGAGCATCGATGGATCGGGGACTAACTTTGAAGCCCCGGGATTTGGCCAATATTTTTATCCTCTGATTGGTTGAAAAACATTATTATAAGCACACTGCATGGTATTTAGACGAAAAACATGATCAACATCTTGGAATGGGCATAAAGAAACAGCAGCACAAGCAGCAAAAACATACTGACAGGGGTACTTTTCTACCTGAAATTTCTCGCAATCACAAAAGCGATCGATCAAGCTAACTTTGCAACACTGACCGTATTGCTGATTCATTTGATCATATGGCTCCTCTACCTCAAATGATTAAACATTTCTATCAAATTCTCGCACAGAACATAGGAATGCATGTTGCACCTTTGTTGCCATCCTCTTAATCAAGCTTTGGAAGTAGACATTGCCCGCAGACATCTAAGCATTAACTTGTTCCGCACATTGCACGAAATATTGGTTGACCTTGTAATATATTGCCTTAGCTATGCCTGATATAGGTAAGAATCTGACTCCTTTGAAGACATCGTTCATGCATTCGGCTAGGTTTGTTGTCATGTGACCAAAGCGATGTCCTTCCACTTCATATGCTTGGGTCCATTATTCTTTTGGGATGTCTGTAAGCCATTTAGTTGCTTCTTCATGAATGATTGCTAACTCAGCTAACTTCTTATCAATGTAACGGTGCTCGTACGCATAACCTATTGAGCACAAACGTTGTGAGCCTGATAGATAGTAAAACAATGAGGTTTATTTCAATTGCTTAGAAAAAAAAAAAGAAACGTACTAATAGTTTTCAATATTTTCTTTGAATCTAACGATCTAAAGTGAGTGTATAAGTTGCTAGCCACATGACGGAGACAAAACACTTGATAACCATATGGTGGTTGCCAACCAGTTTGAGGATTAGTAACAGCGACCATAATTGACGGATATTTATCAGAGATCAAACAAAGTCCACGCCTCCCTCATACCACTCGTCTACATAAGTTCAAAAGGAACCATGACCATGCTGCTTGTGTCTCACCCTCAACTATTACAAATACAATAAGCACAATCTGTCGATCACCTTTTTATGTTGTTGCTATCAAGAGAGTCCCTTTATATTTGCCATATAGAAATGTCCCATCAATCTGGATCATTGGTTTCAAATGATCAAATGCACTTATACAGGGTTTGAATGCTTAAAAGACACGTTTGAAAATTGCAACTATCTCACTAGTGGAACTGCTAACTTGACATTGTTCGGTTACAAACTCAACATATGACTCAAGCATGAAATGTTGAATCGCAGCCATCCATCTAGGTAATATAGCTATGAGCTCTCCTAGTTACCAAAGGTAATTACAACGACTTTGTGCTTTGTTTTCCATGCTTTTCTATATGATACTGTATATCCAAACAAGTTTTTCATCCGTTCAATAATGGTTCTAATTGAAATATCAGGTGTCTCAGTTACCATGCTAACAATACATGATGATATGACATCAGAATCCAATTTCGGGTGGTCTTGTAATAAAGTCGCTGACAAACATGTATAGGGTCCATCATATTTTGTTATTTGCCAGTGCGAACCTTTTCCTTTACTTTTTTTACATGCCCTTACTTGCTCGCTACAACCTTTCTCATAGCTAACACACCAAAATTCTTCGTACTTTTCAGATATCAAATATTTTTTAAAAGAGTGATGTGTTTTCACAGAGTATAATTTTATAGCACGACATAATGCCTTTTGACTTGGATATTGCAATCCAATATACAAGTCTTGCATGCTCAAGTTTGTGCCATCCCAAACCTCCTCAAATTCATCCCCACTAGCGAAGGCCAAATTAACTTGGGAGAAGAAAGCAGCAGCAGGGTCTACATATTAGACTTTTGATCCACCATCATTTTCCAATTCAGCAGTCTCATCATCATTATCATCATCACCATCATCCTCCTCATCATCATTATAGTTGGGACCGAGTTCAATATTATATTCGTCTTCATTTTCAAAATCCTCTAACACATTATCTTCAGACCCATTTTAAGAAAGAGGCTCAATAAAGCAAAGAGCTAGATGAGAAGAGCTTGGTTAAGAAATGGTCTCCCTTGGGATGATATGATATTGTTGCGAGGAGGTTGACTGCAATTCTAAGCTCCCCTGTGAGCCTGTAAGTGAGGTCTTTGTCTATAATTTGATTGCATTCAATTGTCCTGGAAAACGTGAATGAGCTTGCCACATCCGCTGAATATCAAAATCATCCTCTAAAACAACCGATTGGTACCATATAGGATTTAGTGATGCTGGTAGTCTATATATCAATTCAGTCACAACTTCATTAAGGGGAAGGCGTAATTTCTAACTTACTGCATCTTTCAGTACATCTAATGTAATACCAGTACTAACTGTTATATATTTTGAGATGGGGCATTAGAATGTTGCACCTTGAACATTATTAAAGATTCTCCCATTTGTATAAATGCAAATAAGTTCATTTCTTACTGTCATTTGATTTCCTACATTCATAGCTTCATTTAATCATCCCCACATTTAATTTTTAATATATATTTCATTACCTATTTATATATCCTAATTTTTTCAATATAATTATTTGTTCCGACACTTTTTTCCCTTTTTTAATATTCCTTTACTTTCAACATATTTTCATATGTTTTCTAAAACCATGCCAATATATAGACAATAATAAATAAATAATCTAATGTAACAAAATTTACGTAAATGAATAATAAACAGTAATAACTACTTTTGCTTAATAAATAATATATAGTATTAAATACATTTCCCTAATAAATAATACAACATATTATCTTTCTCCACTAAAGGTAATTTTCAATATGCATTATTTATTTATTTATCTTAAATTTTTTAATATAATTATTTATTCATGACTTATGCATTTCTCCTCATTTTTTAATACAATTTCTTTCCACCAATTCTTGATCATTTTGGATATTTTATTATAAATCTATATAATAATTATTTGATCTATTATCTTTTTTTAATCTTGCTTATTATTACCTTTTTGTTTATTTACTTTTTTTCTCCATTTCACTCTTTTTTTTTTTAAATCCTTCCTTTTTAAGATACAATTTTTTTAATTCTCTTTTCTTTTCCTTAATAATTTTTCATTCCTTTATTTCTTTATCCTTTTATCTTTTTATTTTTTGGTCTATATGAAGTTTTGATTTTTCACTTCTATTAGCAAAATGGAAACTATATATATATATATATATATATATACATATACATATAGTATATTTTCATCCATTTTGAAAAATGATAACTATATTTTAAAATTTTTCTTTCTACACTGTAACATAATTTTCAAGATTTATTACTTATTTATTTCTTCTAATATTTTTATTTTAATTATTTTCCATCACCTATTTATTTCTCCAAATTTTTTCACATAATTTTTTTATCTCATATTTTCTTCTTTCTTTTTTTTGGATATTTTATTATAAATATATACATTAAATATTTGATCTATCCTACTTTTTAAAATTTATTTATTATTTCATACTTTCTTATTTATTTTTTTCCATCTCACTAATAATTTATTCAAATTTCCTTCATCTTTGAACCACAATTTTTTTTCATTCCCTTTTCTTTCCCTCAATCATTTTTCATTTCTTTATTTCTTCATCTTTTGCTCTTCTTATTTTTTTCCTATATATAGTTTCCATTTTCAACATATTTTTTGAAATTTTCTTTGTAATTACTTCTTTATTTTTTCAGCCAAAATAATTTTTTAATTCCTATTCTTTCATATTTTCATCTTTCTTTCTTCTTAAAATTTTGAAAATTTTATCTTCTTATACTTGTTTATCATTTTCAATTAATCCTTCCTCACTTTTTTTTCTATTTTTTTAATATATCAACCTTTACATTATCATTAATTTTTTTTTCTTCACATCTCTTTTATTCCTTCTCCTAATTTTTTTCCTTTTCTTTTCTTTTACTTTATCTGCAATATATATTTTTACCTCTCCTAAGCACAACATATAAATAATACCAAATAAACAATTTATTCTAATTCAAATAATAGAAGCAAATATTAAATAACAAAAAATAAAATCACTTAAATGAAATAAAATGATTCTCCATGTTTTTCCTCCATTAAAAAATAATAAACAACTAATAAAAAATAATGTGAATAATTTTCATTTCCATTTACATCAATATTTATGTTATGTTTTTTAAATTTTTTTATTTCACAAATCTTTTTTTCAAAAAAAATCATAACTAAATTTAATATTTTT
Source organism: Erythrophleum ivorense (assembly GCA_026724425.1). Lineage (NCBI taxonomy): Eukaryota > Viridiplantae > Streptophyta > Magnoliopsida > Fabales > Fabaceae > Erythrophleum > Erythrophleum ivorense. The sequence continues at coordinate 56,397,662 of JAIUCV010000001.1, read as the reverse complement.
TTTTCATATCTAATATAAAACAATATAAATGATTAAATTATATTACATACCTTCAATTTAATTTTCTTGGAGGCTGTCAAATTTTTGACTGAGATCACAACAGCAAGAAGATGAAAAATTTTTCCCTAGATTGATGAGCACCCCACCACGTATCTGAAGTGGAAGTTTGCATCTAAAGTGGGAAGTTGAAGCCATTTATAAAGGAAGTTTAGCCATTTTTTCGATTTTACAAAATTTCTTTTTTTTTCGACTAATCAGATCTCTTCTGCCTTTTCATTACCCACTCCAATTGTGACACGTGGTGCCCTTTTGGCTTCTCATTCGACGTGACCGGTCAATTTGACTGGTCACGCCAGCCAGGCTAGGCTCAGGCTAGCCTGGCACGCCTACAAACTCGAAACCATTGGTTCTGAGTTTCAAACTCGAAACTAGTGGTTTTGAGTTTATGGGCACTTGACACGTGGTGCTTTGGGGTAGCTTCATACAGCTAAATTCGGCTCCTTTGACTTCGAGTTTCAGTTTTTATTGCTTTTCGATAAATACTTTATTTAGTATTTCTTTTTGATAAAATTAATCGATGGCTATTGCTTCTTTGGGTAATTCCTCAAAGGATATAGATATAATACTTTAGCTTGGTACAATTTTGGAGAATATTTTGGATAAAAAGATTTGGCTCAAAAACCAAATGTGTGCCTCACATGAGTAGCCATGAATTTTATCTAGTTGGATCCAGGAAGTGGGTATGAGGATAAAATAAGAATGAGGTAGGATTTTTAAAAAAAATATTTTTAAGGGTCCAAATATTATGATATTCACCTGACCTAGATGTGCATGCATGTGGATATATATATATATATAGATGAATGCTCATATATATATATATATATATATATTAATTTAAATATTAAAAAGTAAAAAAATTGCCAAAAACATATCCCATGTATTTTGGGTCATATTAATAGTTTGAGTCATGTTATTTTTCAATTATGATTTTATATTATTAAATTTCATATAAACAAGTTTTAACTTGAGAAAAACATATTCAATTTAAAATCTCTTATAGATAAATGAGTTTTAATTTGGGAATTTAAAAATTCAATAGGAAAGGAGACAATGGTTGAATTTGTTATTCGTTAGGTACCTATAGACTAAAGAGGGTAGAAGTTTTAAGTTGTATAAAAAAAAGTTTTAAGTTTAAACTTCTATTCTATTCTATTGTGTATCTAAAAGAAATGTTAAAGAAGAAAAAGGATAACCCAGCAAAAATAATAGGTAACAAATACAACATCGATCCTTACGCACTGAATTCAAAACCGCGGGGGGGGGGGGGGGGCGGAAACCTATGAAACTCAAGCTCGATTCTATGTGTTTAATCAAAGGGCAAAAAATAATAAAATTAAGGCTTTAGGGTAATCATAGGGAGGCCACTGGATGGAAGTCATGGAACCAATTTTTTCTCTATTTCTTTTTTATAAATTAATATAGATGTTAATTTTGGAGATGACATCATCATGCGGTTTCATTTTTAATTAAACTAGGGTGTCCTGCACTTTTAAATTTCAAAAAGGAAGCCAATTTTTTTTTTTTTTAAAACTACATTTGCACGCAATCCAGAAAATGATCCGCACTGTGTGTGTGTGTGATGGTGGCAGAACACCATGGTTTTAAATATGTTGAAGGTCAAAACTAAAGTCATTTTCATGTTTAATTGGTTTTCATTCTCAGGCTTTTAAAAGATTTATTAGAATAGCATGTTATGGCAATTGGCCCGAGCTGGGCAAATGTTAACACTGCACTCTCTCTCTCTCTCTATATATATATATATATATTTGTTTTACAATATTGCTACTGTTAATGTCTCTGGTTTTCTGCGAAATTATATGTTTGAAATTAAATAAGCATACAATTGATGAACTAAATCCTATTGTCCGAAAGATGGAAAAACATGAACTGAATCCAACCTCGTTTTTCGTTGATCATGACTCTATAAATTTGACCCCGATGAAGCAAGGATAGCTACAGCATTACTATCGAAGATTGGAGATCGATGGTTGTGTCTTTTCTTCACCTTTTTCTAGTACTGCTTCTATTCGTATATTGCCTCTGCTCTTCTCATGCACTCCACTCAAGTTAGTGCAGGTTTGTGTTTGTAATTATTACAACACATGCATCCCGTACACAACAGTAATTTGGAACATGCAAAATTGGTAATTTGATACGTACCCAACTTTTGATTTTGTAGACAGATTGACTTTTTCATGCACGTCTCTCCGTTTAACCTATTTACCATCAAAACTTTGAAAGACAAAAGGCGGTGGAAATTTCAATCACATTTAATACGGGCTTGTTAAATGTGTGTGGTCATCATTTTGCAGATATGAAGATAAGAAAACTGGGTCCCACCACCTCCACCGATACCGTCTCCAAAAAACATTAAATGGCCTCCGATTTGACTGTAGTAGAAATATTTCCCAAGAATGAGGTGAATAAATATGTGTCTTTCTCGGTTGATTCCTATGTTGTTGCTCTAACCATAATCAGCTATTCTGCAACTTGGATGAAAATTTCAAAATAAAAGCAAGTGAACCTTTTTTTACTTTGTCATGGTTTAATGCAGAAACAACATTACAAGTCCTTCCACTTCCCCAGTTTATGTTGTTCCAAGTTTTTTTGTTTGTTTGTTTTTTCCCTTTTATTTTTTCGCTCTTATGTATTAGGACAACTGCGGTCCTCCTATAAAAAAAGTTCATTGGATATAATGTCATGTTATATAACTGCTGAAGAAAAAAAAAATATAGATCCATGTATAATACTTCAAAAAATATTTTGATTCTGTAACTTTATTTAAACTGTTAAATTGATGTTGTAAGTTTGAAACTACTTAAATTTGTGAAATACCTACTTCCACCTATGGCGGTGAACACAGATTGCCATGAATATAATTTGTACGTACAACCATCCTGCAATTATTTGCATTGCACCAAAACCAAAACTAGGCTAGTAAGAAAGATGTTTAGTACGCATGTAATTAATGTTGCAAGAGGCAGAAATTGATGATAGGAATTTCTGCACTGCCATAAATATAAGGCATTACTATATCATTGGTCAGATTACAATGAATTAGATTGATCCAATGCCAGTTAAGCAAGAAATTTCCTTTTCTTCTTCACTTTTTTGGGGTTCAATCAGATTTTTAGAATACATTCCATTAACGCAAAAGGCCTCTTCAAGTAGAAAGGGACAAAGGGTCCTTGACTACCCAGGCAACTGCCGGAGTTGCTAAGCAAGAATATTAGTTTTGCTTAATTCAGTGTATGAGTTCGGGTATTGGAAGTAAGGCTTTCTGCGATTTTGGGAAAGGCGAGAGATACGGGTGAACGAGGCCGGAAAAAAATTTGGTCAATTGGCATTGGCCATGAATAGTAACATGCACATGAGAATTAAGTTGTTAGCCTGTTTGGTACACAAATTTGTTAGATATAAAAATGGAAAAGAAATGAATATATATATATATATATATAAAAGGAATGGAATAATTAAGTTTAATATGATATAAAAAGAAAGAGATGTCATTCTATTTGCATATTTGGTTGAATGCAAATAAATTAGAATGAAAAAGAATGATAAAGGAATGACTTTCATGTCTTTATTTAAAAATAGCATTGGAATAAAAAGAAAAGGTAATAATAATAAAGGTATAATAAAATATGCATAAATTAAGCAAGATAATTATCTTCAATTCACGTAGTTATGAAATGAAGTTGATTCTTTCTCCAATTCTGCTAAATGTGTATTAAATGAGAGTATTCAATAAATTTCATCTTTTTGCCCTTTTACCTCATTCTACTAAATGGGACATTAGAGATGATTGATTTTTAGTGGTAGGATGCATAGTGCAATGACTAGAAAATTAAGGATAAATTTTTAACTTTTTAACAATTGCAGAGATATTATAATTGGAAGGACAAAAAAAAAACAAAGTGATTATTTGCAATTTCTCTTAAATTTTATATTGTGTGTTGAACTATTTTCAAAACATATTATCATTAGACTTAACATCTTTTTGGCTTAGTTAGGCATATTAAGATACATTGCTTAAACTTAAATAAATTAAATACATAAGTTTAATCATTCAAATAATATACATACATACATACATACATACATATATCAATTTTTTTTATTTCACTTTATAAAATAAAAATTATTCCAAAATCAAAATTTTTAATATACCGGATATAACAAAAGTATAGGACTACTTAGTATATAATTTCTATATAAATGCAACCTTTGTAGTATCATCACTTTGCGTTAGCCAACTGAGCATGAATTAAATCGTGTTATGACAATAAATTCTGTGAATACGGATCAAATCCTAAACTCATGCATATGTGCAGCCTTTGCATGCAAAAATTTCTCATTGTTATTATGTATCGGGTTGAAAAAATAGTACTTGCAAGAAAGATGCCAAGTACGTGATAACGGAAGAGAGTATAAAATGTGCAATGACCCAATGGCTTGTTTTTGGTACCCTTGTAATATGGACCCCCAAGTATTACTACTATTTATATTTTGTCCCCTAATTTAAAGTTCATTAATTCAGTGGTTTTTCAACATCTACTATGCTGTAAGTGTTGTGAAAAACCTGCTGTTTGGAAAGAATAAAAATAGTCTTGGTAAAAATTCTATAAAAGTAACTTCTAAAAGCATAATTGATTGGTGTAATGTTAATTTTGTAGTAATTTTCAAAAAGTTATTTTGATTGTGTAGGGTGACAATAATGCGTGCATGCTAGAACTCTTTCTTTTCTCAAGACAAAAAAATACCCAAAAACTTTATGTCTAATTATTAAACAACGTACATTAATTGAAGATTAAATTAAGAAAAATAATATACAAATGAATGTAAAAGACTCATCAATTGAGCAGTTAAAGGATTACAAATGAAAATTAATTCAAAAGAATATATCTTTTTTGGTTAAAATATGTGAAATTTATTTATCCAGTATATGTGGAAAGATAGCGTCAATTTGTATATTCGTGACAGAACTAACAAAAACATGACCTTTAAAAAAGAAAAAGAAAACTAATAAAAACATGAGAAGCTATACAAAGGCAACAACATAAATCATAGTAATAGGTTTGTAATGAGGATATACTCGTAATTTAGTTAAAGTAGGAAGGTTCTTTCAGACATTTTAAATTTACAACGATTACAAATACTTGTAAAAGCATCTGCGGATAATTTTTTAAAAGTTGTTGGTATTTTTTAAAAAAGCAGTAGAAGAAGCACAATTAAAAAAATCAACAAAACATAAACTGGCTTTTTTCTATCCAAAAGCACGAGAAAGCAAAATGACGACAGTCCCAAGCGGGATTTTAATGGTTGTGGTAAAAGTCAGGCAATTTAGCTTCAAATGGTTGAGTTGGATTTAAAATTTTTGGTGAGAATCACTAACTTATTTATCAAAAATATGAATTATAATAATATTGAATTTTTAATCTATTAAATATTTTCTTCAAATGTCATGTGACATTGTGTTCCATGGCAAAGTATAAATTCCTACTCCTGTCGAAAAAGAAAAAAATGTTTAGCTAGGCTATTGTTAAAACCAATTTTGTTATTCATAATCATAATAAATAAACAAAACGATTTGCAACCAAGCGACACAAAATTTTACCGTAAGTCTTGTAAATCATGGAGTTGCTGAATATATAGTTAGAAATTCACAAGTTATAGTTGTTTTTGTTCAACATTAATTCAAATGGAGGTGAAAGACACTATCGAAGAGGGTCAAAAACGAAAATCATATTCTTGGTTGGTTTCTAAAAGATTTAAATAGCTTGTCTCGGCTCACATCTGGGGTTAAGCAGGTCATATGTTAACAGCACAATTTTCTTCATTTTTAATATTTTGTTTTACCTTAATCTGTCCATCCCTCTTATTTTTTCTATGGAATTGGTTATTTTGAAAAATATGCCCAAGAAATTAAACCGAATAAGACTTCATTTTGCTTTGATAACTCATAAATCTTAATGCGGTGAAGCCAGGGTACAGACATATAGCTAGATAACATTACTATCCAAGAAATCAATGGGTGTGTTTCTCTTTTCCATTTTTTTAATATTGCATCTACTGATTGCCTCCACTCTTTCCATGCAGTCCATTTAATTTCTGTTAATTTAATTAACGAAATTAGTATTTAGAATGACATTGAGAATTTTGACAAATATAAAAAATGAAATTAACACAAATAAATATGAGACAAAAATGACATTAATCCCAAATTTTTGGAAGAAAGAACCACTACAATAAAATGCGCGCATACCAACCAAAAGGTTAGTTAAAAACAACATATTAATTTAGGTTGGAAATACATAATTTCTGATTGAATATTCAATTGAATAATTTATTGAATTTTTTATTGTCGGTATTTACTTTGGACAAAATTGTAATTGCAAAATAGTGCAGCTACTCTCTCTTTGCATTCTCTACAATCACATCACATCAATCTATCAAATTTTTAATTTATTTAAAAAATATTTAATATACAATAAATAATAAAAAAGTATAATGTTAAGAAAATTTTAAATTAAAAATTAATGATAATTATTTTAATTAATGTAAATAATAATTAAAAATTTTTAAAAGGAACAATAAAAAAATTAATTAATTTTAATCTATCTATCTTAAAAAATAAAAAAATAATATTATAATTATTTTTTAAAAATTAATAAAATACAGACAAAATTATGGTAGGACACATTTTGGTCGGAGAGCTTGTTCCATTGAATTATGGTAAGATAATTGTTTGTCCTACTATAACGTGTAGAAAAAGTGATAGGACACTTGTCTTATTATAATTTGATTATAAATGATTTTTTTTAATTTTTTATAAATAAAATATTTTCTATTTTTTTATAAATGCAGATAATTTTTAAACTTGTATAATATCTTTATTAATATACTAATTATTTCTCAAAATAAATATATATTATTTCATTATTTTTTTAATTTTTTTTGTTTATAAAATTTTGTTAGATGATTGTGTAGTGTTTTTAAAAGTTTTTGAATAGTTGATGTTCATTATTTTTTGGGTTCATTTCTTCAGTTTGCTGGTTATCTTCTAGCTTCATTTATTCATCTTCTAGGTTCATTTCTATTCTTTGATCTTTATTAAGTGCCTTTTGGGTTTGATTTTAGTTTGATTAACTATTCATGCTTCAAAAAAATTCCAAATCAAATCAAAATATGGAATGAAATGTCATTAATATCAAAAACAGAAAAATAAAACCAAATACATCCAAAATCAAAACATATTTGTATCAAGAAACAAGAAAAGAAAAATAAAACCAAATATATTTATAATCAAAACATATTCATATCAATATTACAATCAAAATCAACAGACGTCAAGATTAAAACCCTAATAAAAATATTTTAATTTTGTTTCATTTACCTGTTACAAGTATAAAAAAAGAAATGAAAGAGAGAAGAAGAATAAATATGATTTGGATAGATAGATGAACATAAATGAAATGAAAGAGAGAAGAAGAAAGCGAAAAAGTGACTAGAAAAAGAAAAAGAAAATAAGAGCCAATTTGAAGTGAAATAAAATTAGAAAAAAAAAAGTAAAAACCAAAGCTGGGATATATATAGACCAAAAAACAAAACTTTGGCACTCAATAATTTTGCAATTTTAAAATTTCACACATCTTGACTCTCTACCTATTTTTGTGGAATGTGATTCTTTATGTAAAATTTCATGTGCCTTTGTTTGTAACATATATAATATATAATATAATTTTTTAAGTACATGTATAATATATAATGTTATGAAGTAAAAATATGACATTTAAATAAAATAATTTAAAAATCTAATAAGAGATAATTTAATGAAATTAAAATTAAATAAAATTAAAAAAAATCAACAATCACTCAATGTTTCAGCACATAGCATTCACATGATGTACTACATGCTTCACATATTGCATACTTTTTGTTCAATATTTTTTAATAATAAAAAATTAATAACAATTCATCTTAATAGTGATTAATATTAGTAATATAGAATTAATATTAACATCAATTACTAAAATGTTATTGTAATATAACTTATAAATAATTATTCTAAGATATATTAATAATAAAAAAATATCATATTGAACCAACAGATGTTTCTAATACATAAACTCCTAAAATATATTGTATTTTGTTCAGTTGTGATATTCCTATAGCTTAATAATCTAAAAACCTTTTAATCTATTACTTTAGAAAAGATTATCATCTATTATCATAATTCTTCTCCCCATCCATTGGAGGAAGGGGATCGTTTTTAATTCTATTTTTTTAAAGTACCTTTATTTCTTTTAAAAACATGGTTTATGCGTAGAAATTGTTGATAACAATTGAATTAGGAGTTCTTTCTGTCATAATTCAAAGTAAAAACTTTTGAGTTGTCTACACAACAAAAACAAGCTAATTTTCTAAAATTACTTTACCCTAACAACACTCCATATGCTAGAAAGTTGAAATTTCATAGCTTCGTTCATGGAAAAATCAGAATATACCACATCCAAATGCTTCTATGCTTCTCCATTTGACAAATGACAGAGTACATTTTCATATCTTCTATTATTCCAGTGCCATCACATGAGCTCAGTATAATTCATTGAGACATAAAGTCTTTATAATCAAGGAGTAATTGGTAAATAATACATATTTTTATCAGAATCTCCTTCAAAATTTGTCTTTGACTAAGCCAACTAATTTTATATCGAAGCACTTCACAAAATTTACATATTGTCTCATCTATGTCATCTTTATAATACATCATATGTCCATTAATATAAACATCAATTTTTTTGGACTGATAGACTAAGTTTTGATATTAGCTTTTTCGTTATATAGTAGAACCTTGGAGTGCCCTAAAATTCACACAATTGATCCAAGATAGATTCTCCAATCCATTCAGGTGTTTTTCCAGCTTTCAGAGCATTACCAATAAGATCTTTTAAATAGCACTAGACTTTAGTCTTTTAGATTTTCCAAATTCAAGCATGATCCTTGGGCTTCCAATAATAATATTCTTAAATTAATAGAAGTTTCAAATATTAATAAGGTAAAATATACACTATTATAATTTTGTGATAAATAATTTTTAGGAGTTTTGCATTTGCATTTGAGGAACTAGTACAACAAATAGAGATAATTCTCAAAACTCTTGCATTCTTTATAATAAATCTTGCAAGTTGCAACTCACATTTCAAGTTTTGGTATTCACTAAGATATAAATTCTTTAGGTGGATGAAAGACTTTGAGAAACAAGTTTTGGGTCCATCAAGATTAGAAAAGCTAATGATAATCTAACCGTAGGTATAAAAGTGACAAGTTAGCTAATGATAATCTAACCATAGGTATAAAAGTTACAAGGTTGATGGAGCCAAAACTTGTTCCCCAAAGTCTCTCATCATATTTGAAGAATTTTTGGGGTAAAATTTTGTCTTTTGTGATATATTACAAGTTAATGTATAACTAAATTTATTATATATATATATATATAATTAAATTTATTAAACAAGCATATCATATACAATTTTATGAAAAAAATGCCATGCCTTAAAAATGGAGACGTGACTAGACTAGAATACAAGGAAATTCCACATTTGTAAGCTTGACACATAACCAAAATATTCTCTACACTTATCATATAATCAATCATAATGTATGTTCAATTTGAAACATGAAATCATTAATCTTCATTACTTATACCAAATTCAAAATTTATCCTTTACATAAATTTTTTTAAATAGAAAGATGTATAAAATAGTTTATAATACAAAATTATAGAATTTGAGTTTATGGAAATTAGTTCACTAGATTGTTATTGAATTAAAATGTAAGGAAATGATAAGCATATAATGTTCTAGTCAAGATATAAAATTATAGGAGATAGTTATGAAAAAAAATACTAGATAAAAGAAGTAAAAATCACATTCAAACATTTAAAAGTTAAATGCTGAATAGAAAAACAAACATACCAAAAACAATTTAATAAAATACTTCATTAAGAAGGTTTGTGCAGAACTCCAAAATTTAAAATATATATTAATGTGGGCATACAGCTCACAATAGTAAATAATCATATATCCAAATGTGAGTACATAATCTACAATGATAAATAATTACATATTCAAACGTAAGCACTTGGCTCATAAATTATAAGAAAGCATTCAGCTCCATACCATTTCAATATTTAATCACAGGAACCACGTGGCAACATTTAGGATGCACCGAAGGCTAATAATACTATTGCTAGTAAATGACATTCCGCATAATCCCACCATATATATATATATATATATATAATAAATAGAGTCTATATACCAAAATCTCTCATATAAATTATTACATAATAACATTTTACAATTGAAAATATAAGAATTTGCAACCATAGATCATTTGAGCAATTCTCACATAAATATATTGAGATAAACATTTAAGCGTTTCCATTTTTCAAAATAACATTTGGAATAGCATGCAATTTCATTTTCATATTCAATTCAATAATATAATCATATTTAACATAACATAATATGGAAGATTAGATATCAAAAATATTCACATGCAAAAAGATACTACCTTGGAAGGCCATCCCAATGGATATGTAGGAAGCAAACAAGAGATTGAAAGGCTCAAAATAGGGAAGGAAGTTAAAAATGTATCATGCATTATAGCCTTGGCGAACAATTATTGATTCTTCTACTCATAGTGCTTGGCAAATGATTATCAATTCTTCTATTCTTGGAACATTGTCATACCCTTTCCATGGAATTGCTCAAGACTTTGCCTAGAATATAGTCATAACAATTCACTTAATTCTTAAGAATCCTATTTAAATTCCTATCTTCTCTATTTTTTTTCTCCTTCTACCTAGCTTGTTTTACTTTGATGTTTAGTTAATTTGTTGCCTACTTTTAAATTTCTTATTGTTATTGTTAACTTAATTCATCTAATAAATTTAACCTACCATTATCAAGAATTTAAAATTTTTCCTAAGATATCTCGCAATGGGGTTAAGCACACAAATCTTCATCCTAGTCCTACACATAATTTGTTTAATTAATTCTTGTTCTAGTTAGTCTGCCACTTACTTAGTACTTTGTTCTCAATCAATCTGTTACCTAATTTGATTCTCACTCTAGCTGTTATTCTAATTTTAGTGTTAAATTCACTTTAATTAAACCATTTTTTCTACTTTTATTTCCCTAGTATTAATCTCATCAATTTAATTCACCATCTTATTATCCTAGGGATAGCCTTAGTTGGCTTAAGGTTTATGTTAGTCTCAAGAAGTAAAAATTCCCTTCTTAGAACTTAACTGCAAAAACGAATTAAACACTGTGAGAGGCACTCTCACCTGAGATAAATGGTGCCTCTTTATAATCCTTGCTTACTTAGCAACTCCATAGGGGGCCCTTCCCAACTTGAGGCCATGATAGGATGAAAGGTAAACTAAAATTATTATCACAAAAGTGGGAGAAATACAAGTTGAATTACTAGAGAAGTTCAAAACAAAATAGAGAATTTTGGCATATAAAAAAAATGGAGCAGCACCCTCTTGAGAAATTGGAGCCATGGAAAAATATATGGCTAGATAGCTCAACAGTAGCTCAAGAGCTACACCTACAAGAGACAAAGAAATAATTGATGCGGACAGAGATGCATAATCGAAAGAGAAAGGCACAGAATTTCAAAATGGAAATAACAAAAATCTAAACAAAGAAAGCATCTTTGACTTAAACCGAATGTCAGCTGAAATTCACAACCAAGAAGAGATACTGTATAACAAGAAGAAACACATTGCAACCCCTAACAATAGTGAGGATTCTTTGACCATAAAGCACAAGAAATAGAGGTCACTACTACCAATGAGTTCAAGGGGAAGTTGCCTTACAAGAAGGTGAAGAAGGAGGCAGAAGAGGTGGCTGAACACGGACAGAGCAACAGTAGAAATGGAGGTGCCAAATTCAAAGGAGAAGAGTGTAGCGATTTAGGCGAGATTAGCTTCATTCCTTCCTTAAACAACCAGGACTTGCACCACGGACCATATGTAGAGCAAGGAGAGAGATGAGGCAAGAAGGACGGTGCTTGGGTATAGCCAGAAGTCATGAATCTAAAAATAGACATGTGTAATCTTGAGGAAAAATCTGAGGGACCTGCTTGCAATTATAGGGAAAGTAAATGGTGAAGAACAAATTTGAATTCTGCTCCCATTTACGCTTAGTGAGACTTTTAATTATTTTAATTTATTCTTTAAATAAGATTGTTATTAATTTAAGTATAATTTATTTAAATTCTTGTAATATTTAGGTTCTTAGTAATTATTAATATTAATTTAAATCTAACTTAAATTATTAGTGGGCATTACAAAAAGTTATTAAATTTAAACAAAATAAGAAAAAAAATTAATGTAATATGAGATAATTCAATAAAAAAAATTACAGTAATTTAATTACATAAAATTTCAAAAAAAATCAATAATCATTTACTCATCTTCATCATCATTCCCATTATCTCTGTAGTTATTTAAATGACACATATTTGTCCTATAAACAGAACTTGGGCTACCATTGTCTCGATGTTATTGATGTTGGTGTTATTGTTGTTCTTGTTGTTGTTGTAAGTGTTGTTGAAAAATACTCTTATATTCATTTAATTCTTGCTATATATTTTGATGTTGTCTGCTGTTCTCTTTAAACTCAACATTGTGAGTTTGTGTTGTATAGTTTAAATTTTTTTTTTATCATTTATTGGATATAGGCAAAGTGAGTGTATGGTGGGTTTTGAATTTGGGAGTATCTAATTGTTGGATTTCTAAATATATTATGTGATATATTCCATATACTATACACAAAGTCTTTTTTCTTTCTATTGGCAACTTACATGTATAAATCTAGTCCCTAATACACTCTCACCTCCATTTTCTGCCTCATTTTTTAGGCAAATATACTTATTTTGAAAGTATATAAAAGGGGTCAAATTCATAACATTGTAATTATATAGATAAATTAAATATGAAACCACACTTACAAATATAACTTTGAGTTTTCTGTCAACCAAAACATCTCCATTATTTTTATGAGGATAAAGGAAGACCTCAGAATATGAAAGTTGTTTTTTTAATTCTTGTGCTTTCAAAATAAAATATTAATAATTAAATATATATTAAAAATAATAAGTAAATATTTGGAGAAATAAAATTAGTTACTAATCTTTTGCATGCTCAAGTATTAAAATAAAACTTTTTGTATGAAAAGATAAACCAAACTCAAAAGTGGAGACTCTATTCATTTTCATTTGCTCATGTAGTGATTTGGAATGCTCAACTTTATATACAATTGGTCTCAAATAGATTCTCCAACCTATTTAGGTCTTCTTCCATCTTTCCAAGTATTACCAATTACTTTATGATCTATTTTTGTGTTTAGAATATAAATATTTAATTTTTTTATTCATTTCTTAAACTGCATCCAATAATAAATATTTCTCCATTATATTCTAACAAATTAATAAATAATCAATACTATCAAAGAATTATTTCTAATAAAAAAATAATCAATAAATAACATTTCATGCTTCTTGAAGAAACTAAAACAGAAAAATTATTTATACACCTTTGGAAGAAACTAAAATCAAAACTCCAATTAAACAAATCTCCAAAAAAAAAAAAAAGAAATTAAGATCAAACTCTCCAATCAAACAAATCTAATCTCTAGAGAAGATGAAGAAATTGTGAATCAATTATGCAGTGAAATCAAAGAAATTAGAGAACTCAAAATGATAGAACAAGATTGATATAGAGAGAAAAAACAAAGAGAGAAAAAAGAAAGAAGAGGAGAAATAGAGAAGAATAGAAATAAAGAATAAAATATTAAATATTAAATAGGTTTTTTTATCAATTAAAAGACTAGTTTTTTCACAAATTAAAAGTAAAAAATGTCATAGCAATTGAATATAAAAATATTAATTGTATATAAGTTAAGTACATAAGAATAATATATATAATATTATTAATAAACAAATTAGTTAATAAAAACTATCTAATTTTAAAATATAAATGTAATTATAAATCAATGAAATAAATATAATTATAATTATAATTATAAATAAAAAAAGAAAGGAAAAAAAGCAATATAATTAAAAAAAATTCTGCAAAAAATTGGTAAAAAAGTTTTCTACTAATTTCTAGTAGAAAAATGATAAAATAGTTGGAATGCTTTTTGACAAAACTACGGTCAAACCATAGTTCAATTATAAACAATTGATGTCAATTTTTTTTATTTTCTTTAATGTATTAATATTTTTATAAATATAAATAATTTTTCAAACCAAAAAATATTTTTAGTAATATACTATGTATTGCTATATATTAATAATTGATATATGTTATAATTAATTAATAAAATTTATACATCTTATATTCTAGTTTGTTTATAATTAATAATAATTTGTTTTATATTTATTTCAGTTTAAAAAATAAATATCTTTGTTTTCGTTTTAACATTTTCTGATCTATATATTATTATTGCATTGTTTTTATTATTTTGCTTTATCAAAGATTATTATAAATTGCTTTGTACATTCAAAATTCAATAGGACTATTTTGGCCAATTGAATTTGATAGTTTTTTATTATTTTTTCGCTGCTTTTATTGTTGAGAAGTGACAATTTTTTTAAACTGAAATTCAATTAAAAAGCATGTTAAACAAAAAATCATGTCACTTAGAATTTATTGACATTGTTGCAGTGAATATACATTTGTCAAAGAAAAGGGAATGAAGCAGAAAGCGTGTAGGAGTATTGTGCACTCTCGTTAATGTGCGCTGCAACTAGCATTGCTTACAAACAAGCGTGATTAGCATTAGGGAAACCCAAATAGCTTCTAAACCATTCTCATTTTCCTGATCTGATATCTTGACTGTACTCTTAGCAGCCAAAGTTTCGACTGGTTGCCAGAATTCTACCAGTTTTTCTTTGCACGTATTCATTGTTTCTTGTAAAAGGTGCTTTTTTACTTATAATAATAACATGGATAAATTTTTCTTTATATAAAAAGATGATAAATTTTGTGACTTTTTAATTTCGACTCTTTTTCTTTATTTACAAAGATGATAAAATTTGTGACTTTTTTTATTTCAACTCCTATTCTCTTTATCATTTGTGTTAGCCGTGTGTGGCAAACTTTTTTATGCATGAAAATGTCCACAACTTTAATCTTTTTCAACACTGCCAATATTAATTCAATTATTATGCCTATTTTTCAAAGATTTCGAGTTGAAAAATAATAAATATGAAAAGAACAGGAGTAAAATTAAAGGCGAATGAAACTATATATATGTGTGTGTGTGTGTGTGTGTGTGTATATATATATATATATATATATTTTTTTTTTTTTGGGGTTATCTTTTTATCATTTGTTATTGTCAGATGAGTTGGCATGACAACGGTTTATTTGAATTTTGAATCATTCTTAATGCTCTTATGGGGGAGTTTTTTTGCAGCTTATGATGTCACTGACGCATGAGTAATCTTAAAAAAGTTTATTTTTATTTATAATTTTTTATTATGAAAAAAATAGATACTTTTTTTAATTTTAAAAAAAGAAAAGTAGGAGAGCTCAAATCACAAGTAACAACAAGAACATCTAAAGTCGATTTGCACTGAATTCAGAAGGGATAAAACCTTAACCAAAGGACCAAAAAAACCATAAGGATGGAATCCATAATCTTCTTTCTTTTCTATAAAATTATTTTAGATGGGAAATTTAGTAATGGCATCATTACCTTACTCGATTTTATTAAATGGTGTCGTAAAAAAAACCTTGGTTTTGAATTTGTTGCAGTTTACAACTAAAGTCATATTGGTTTCAATTCTTAGGCTTTCAAACGACTACAAAAGTTTTGTTAGGTCTCTGGAGTTGAGATGGTCAAAAGTTGACACCACAATTTTTTTTTTAGTTTTACGTCAATTGTAGCATTTATTAGTTGTCGCTGGTTTTCTGCAAAATTATATTTGAAGATATGCACAATTGATTAATCAATCCAACGTCAGTTTTTCTTTGATAACTGTATATATTTGAACACGATGGAGCTAATAGCTAGCTAGCATTACCATCCAAGATTAGAGATCGATGGGTGCGTCTTCGCTTTACTATTTTCTGATAGTTCTTGTAGTTATTGCCTCCACTCTTTTCATGCAGTCGCCCCACGCTAGTGCAGGTTTGTGTCTCTAATTATTACATTATATATATATATATATATATATATTTTTTTTTTTCAATTTGGTACCCCATATATATATATATATTCAATTTGGAACACACAAAATTGGTACCCCCTGCCCACCTTTTGATTTTGTGTACAGATTGAATTTCCTCATGCATGCCTCTCCGTTTTAACATAATAGTTATCAGTTACAATCAAAATTTTGAAAAAGAAAAGGCAGTGCAAATTTTTATAATCACGAATAATATGGACTCGTTAATTACTATTTTGCAGCTATGACAATGAGGAAACTGGCAGGTGAAAAGCCGAGGTCACCACCTTCACCGAAACCATCTACTCCATGGCGGCCAAGTTTCCCCAACTTCCCTCCCCCTCCACAGCTGTAGAAATTTCCAGAATGAAGAGAATAAAGATGTACGTGTTTTCTCATGTTTTAGTAGCCGATCTGAAAGTAGTTACTATATGTCCAATTTAGAGTTTGTCTCCTCATACTTGGACTCCCTGGTCTTTTCTTGCTTCTCGAGCTCAATACTCTTGTACAGTTAGAGAATTTGATGGCTCCGATATGTAAAAGGGATGTGTAATTGCTTTGTTTTAATATTGAGTATGGTGACCTTTTTCATCTCAAAGAATGGATTAATAAAGCCTTTATTTATTTATTAGTTTAATAAGAAAATTACGGATATTTATCTTTTATTATTAATTTTACAATATTATATGCAATTGTTGTAAGTGTCATTGGCTTAAGGTTTTTATTTTTGGATTGAATATATATATATATATTATAAAAGCTATTTTTTTCAACTTGTATGAGAGTTTAAAATAGCTACTCAACTTTTACTTTGTCATAATTTAATACAGAAATCCTTGACTACAAATTATACCTCCCTCCCTGAGTTATGTTCCATTTCTTTGGGGCTTTTATTAGCACAACTGTGGTCTACCTAAAAAAGATTTTAATTGGACTTTGAATAATTGCTAGAGAAAAAATAAAGATGATATATATAATTTCTGTATCTGTGCAACCTATAGTATCATTAATTATTTTTCAGATCCATAATAATCGAATAAACACAAGCATGCGAAATCTAATATCTGAAATTACAACGGCTAGTGGATAATATTTATTTTTAATCTTTATGGACCATAAGATTATAATTTCGGCCTATCCAGTCAATATATGCGTGGCCAGTGAAGCTTAAGAAAACACACTTAACTGAAAGATTGTACTGCATGTTGCAAGGGACACCTCCTTTTGTTATTCTGAATTCAAGCTTGAACATCCTCAAATTGCTAGAGACAACTATATTTGATGATGAAAGGAATGTACATAATGAAAAAAGAAGAAGTGAAGAAAATTAAGTAAAACAAAACATTGGTATGGTTAATTTTATCATTTGCTATTGGGATTAGATGAATTTGTACTCACAAGTTTTGTGAAAATTTATGAGGTTGTATGATATGAGTTAATTTGAAGATTGAACCATTCTTCATATGATTTTAAATTGCGATTGCAGCTACGTTACGATTGTAATTGTTGGCATTGTGGATAGTATAAGAAAAATTACAAGTATGGTCGATTGATATGGATGCGACCCATGTCACAACAGCAATATTACAGTCACATCACATGATGTGAATCATAATTTAAAACCATGATTCTTAATGTTCTCAACAAGGACCGTTTCTCCGTCCACCAATAAGTATGTCTTGTAGACCTTGTCATTGCAGAGGTCTTTCATTCTCAAAAACGTTTTAAGCTCCCTTCAACCTTGACAAAACAATGTAATGTATACATCAGTTTGAAACTTATTTAGTAAATTTTGTGGACTCGCTTACCCTGCTGCATTCTCCTGCTAACTTTGCCTGACCTGGCTGCTTGTTAATACAGTACAAATTGTTGGCAAGGAAAAAAAAAATGAAACAGCTAATGAATAGGAAAGCGCGTAGTAATAGTGCTCTGCTCAATAATGTGCGCTGCACCTAACATTACTTACAAATAAGCATGATTAACAGTAGAAAAACTCACATAGCATGATTAGCAGCAGTAGTGCTTTGCTCATTAAATTGTTCGGATGAGAGGATGGGTAAAATTCTTACTCCTATCCCTATTCATGAATTTTATTCATGATCTAGGTAGTAGTATGGGGATAAAAATGAGTTTGAGTCTTAATCTGAAAATTATTTTTAAATATTTTCTTATACTATCTAATCTTAACCTTTAAGACAGAAAAACAGAAATGACAATATTTACTGACTAGGGTTTTGAGGTTTGATAATATAATTTTCCTATAGAAAGTAGTGTATAATTTATCTTATCATGTTATAATGAATGTTAGTCCACATGTATTAATATATCATTAATTTATTTAAATCTAATTTGGAGTTAACACTTAGATGATACTGAGAATTTTGACAGATATGTAAAAGATAATTAACATAAATAAATATCTAGTATGAAATTGATATTAATCCCAAACTTTTGGGACAAAAGATTGTACTTTTGTCAAAGAAAAAGCAAAGGCGTGTAGTAGACTAGTAGTAGTTTGCTGCTTATTAACGTGCGCTGCTCCTAAAGTTGCTTACAAATAAGCATGATTAAAGAAAAACCTACAGTTTCTACACCATTCTTATTTTCTTGACTCAGATACTTTATTGTACTTAGCAGCCAAGTTTCCACTGGTTGCCACAATTCCACCAGTTTTTCTCTGCATTTATTCGTTGTTTCTTGCAAAAGGTGCTTTTTCCATGGAAGAATAACACTAATGGATAAATTACTATTATTATTATTATTATTATCATCATCATTTTATATAAATAGATGATCCAATTTGTACCCTTTTTATTCCAACTCCTATCTTTCCTATCGTTTGAGTTAGCCTTGCGCGGCTTATGAGAAATGCCCACGACTTTAATCTTTTTCAATATTGCCAATATTAACTAATCCATTATCTATTTTTCAAAGATTTGAGTTGAAAAATCCTATACATATGAAAAGAAAAGAGGCGAACAAGTTAAAGTCAAATGAAACTACCTATATATTTTGTTATCTTTTTATCATCCGTTATTGTCAGATGACAAGAGTTAATTTGAAGTTTGAATCATTAACCCAAAAAGAAAAAATTATGATATTCACTTTCTTAAATTTTTAATGTTAAATTATTCTAATTAAAATATGATATGTATATAATTCTCTAATAAAAATATAATAAGTATATATATATAATTTTTATAAATAATTGTATGATTTTTTAATTAAATTATATATTTGTCATATTATTATCAAAAAATTATATATTATTATGTTTTGATTAAACAAATATAAAAAAAGTTACACCTAATCCATCCCCAAAAAAAGTTTGAATCATTCTTAATGCTTTTATGAGAGAGTCTTTTCGTAGCCTAATGCCACTGACGGATAATCTTAGAAATTTATTTTTATCGATAATTTCCTATTGTGAAATAGGAAATTAAAAATATATTTGTTATAAATAATATAATTACTTAAATATTTACAACATTTAAAAAATAATTTTTTAAAATTTATTTTTATATTTAATAACATATATCTTATAGCTTTTAAAGAATTATATTATATAATTATATAATTAATTTTTAATTAAATTATTGTAATTTATAGATCCATCTTTATAAATAAAAATTATATACTAAGCATGATATATCTAAATATATGAGAATTATCTTTTTTTATTTTTTTATTTTTTTTATTTTTATAAATTTTCTTATATTTTTATATTAATTTTATAATAATAACTTTTTTTTTCTCTTGTTATGTGCTAAGAGATCAAATCAAAAGTAACAACAAGAACCTCTAAAGTCGTTTTGCGCAGAATTCAAGGGAAAAACATTAATGAAAGGACAAAAACTGCCATAAAGGATCGAATGCACAAATCCTTTTTTTTTTCCTGTATAAATTATTTTATATGTTAAATTTAGTGATGACATCATGATGTATGCGGTTTCCTTATGAATTAAGTGCTTGTTTGGAACAAGGTGATGCACCTGCGTTTTGGCCAAAACTTCAGTTTGCTTTGGAAAAGCCAATTTTCATCATGTTTGGATCCGCGTTCCTCAGGCCGCACCATAGTTTAGAAGCATCCGAAAATCGCGTTGGATCGAAGCTATTCATGCTTGCTTTCTGCCAACCGCGGATGTCTTGCATTGAAGATGCATTAACATCTCCGACAGCCAATGTCCTTTATACCCAAGGTTCAAATCAATCCGAGGATACAGCAAACGCAGCTAATGAAAATCCCGTGGTCCATCGTTTGTGTTCGGAGCATCTCTGCCAACCTCTCGTTGTAAAAGAATCTGCTCCTCTGTTTTGCGGATACATTGTAGAGGTTCGGACATCCCAAGTCGAAGTTTCAAGCTTTTGTGTTGTTGCTCCTTCGTCTTCTTCTTCTGATCTATTTCAGGTAACATCATCTTCTGCGTATGACTTAAAAACAAATGGTATATGCATGCTGTTACGACCCTTGCAAACCCACACTAGACGCCATGCATAAAGAGCCTCAAGATGATTGCTGGAAAGAGATACTTGGGCGAAGATGCAGATGAGAAAGAGGTTAGGCGGTGCCGGAAGGTGTTCAAAGAGCTTTTTCGTTTAAGGGAACTATTTGTGGTGGGAGATGCAATTCCATTTCTCGAGTGGCTTGATTTGGGTGGTCACGTGAAGGACATGAGAAGGACGGCCAAAGAAATGGATAACCTTATTACGGGATGGTTAGAGGAACATCACTAGGAAAGAGATTCTGGTGAGCCTAAAACAGAGCGTGGCTTCATTGATGTCATGATGTCTATCCTTGACCGGGCTGACCTTGCTGGCTATGATGCTGATACTGTCAACAAAGCCACCTGCTCGGTATGCTTTGTTTCAATTCCCATTAGCTAAGTTAGTCTTATTTATAAGTGTTTTTGGTTGGATGTAGAAAGCTAAGAGACGCCGGAAGACGGTGGGGGAGAAAAGAGTTTTTGGTTGGATGTAGATAATAGCAACCTCTTTCTCAGTATTTTAATATTAAAATATTTTAAAACTTATGGTTAAGGTATTTTTATAGTAATTTTTATATTTAAGTCAATTTATAATTATATTCTTTATTTTACTCAAATTAATCTAGGATTTGGATATCTACATGCCCAAACTAATTATGCTATTCTACAAGTGCTACTACAATCACTTGCAACATTTTACAGTTCATATATTTTTGTTTTAGTATAGCATTATTTAATTTTTGAGATGTTGATTCTTATTATTGTTAAAGCTCAATCTGATAGTCTCTATCCAATGTGGTATAATGTTTAAAATAAATGGTTGTCAGTGCGGCGTAAATTCCTTCCGAATATTGATTATGATATTAACATTAGCTTCTTATTTCAATCCATTACTGTACATAGTTTCATTGTTATATATATTACTATTCTTTCACTTTATGATATTATTCTTGTTAACTAATATGTGGCTTTTTTTAATATCAATATTATAATATTTTCCTACAGTTGAATGACTGGTAACATGAATTAATTATCAAATAAAGTAATATGACTATCCTTTCTAGTAATTTTACACTTAAAAATGATTTTGGTATATAATATCCAAACAAAATTAATTTTACCAGAATCACTTTTCACCTAAACTTTCCAAATTTAAATCACGTTCATGTAAACTCACTTTTATACAAAATCACTTCTACAAAATCAAAGTTTAGAAAATCAATTTTACTCACCATCAATCCAATCACACACTAATAGTATATTTGGCGGAGCGTTTAAAAACACCAAAACCACGTTTGCAAACTACTTTTACATAGAAACAATGATTTATCGCTTCTTGCAAACCGCGTTTCCTCACTTCCCACGGCGCAACCAAACACACACTAAATGGTGTGGCTAAAAAACCATGGTTTTGAATTGGTTGAGGTTTACAACTTCTCGGTCAACTTTTAGGCTTTCTAAAGCCGAGAAGTTTTGTTTGGTCTAGGGGCTGAGCTGGTCAAATGTTGACGTAATAATTTTATTGGCTTTACGTCATGGAGCTGTTTGTCATTTTTTCCCCTATTTCAAATCTTCAGTCGTAACCTCACTAGTCATCTGTTTGCTGCGGTTACATTCGAACTTCCTTGCAGTTATCTTCTGGGTTGTTTTCAGTTTCCCTGTTTCCCCATCTTCTGTTTTACTGGGCTTTTGAAATGTCATGCTAATTGATTAAGGCTCTCTTACTTGATCTCATGCGTGCCATTTTTCATGAGTAATTTTGTATTGCCAGTTTATAGGTTCTTCTGTGGAACTTTTACGCGGCAAGTTTATTGGTTTAGATAGCTGGGTTAATTTTTTTACATAGATTATAGATGAACTGGATTTCCTGTCTTTGTGTTGTGGGCACACCTAATTATGCTTCTTAATGAATATCAGGTTTTGCATTTGATGTCTCTAGTCCACATAGGGAAGGAGAACAATACCGTCAGCTATCAAGCGGGTGATGTTTCTCTGTTCATCATCTACCTTAGATGTGTATATTGTAAATCGGGGATTAGTTAGCTTACTTCTATTTATTAGTAAAATAATCTGTTGCGTATGAATCAAAATGATTTTGGTCATCCCACGATTACCGTCCTCGTAGCTTTTGAGAGAGTTTTATGATACTGTTGAATCAGAGAGTTATGTTTGACGAGAGGTTTGAAAATTTTCGAGAGAACCTGATATATTACAAAATTCTCTTACCTGTCAATGCGTCTTAGCGTATTTTGCATTCTACATTGCTTAGATACTGCTTACAGGATAAGTTAACTTTGGCATCAAATGGGGACAAGATGACTAGAACAAGTTTTGATAGCTTTGGTTCTTTTGGAGTTATTAATAAAACCATTCTTTACTTGTCTCCTAAATGCTCGAAATTTTGAGTTGAAATGGTTATTAACATGGTATTAGATTCCTGACCAAACGGTCAGGAGCTTGTTCCTTGCGGTTCCATTCTTCTAAATAAATTAATTTCAGCACAAGGTATGATGGATTTGTGTTTTGCTCATGCTTAAAGCCCACAGTTCTTTAACATGAGTGGGTGTGTTAGAGATATTAATAAAATTATTCCTAAGCCTTCACCTAACAGCTTAGGTCTTCTTAGGATGAAATGATCCTTCAATGGTTCCATTTGATATTGACAAATAATGATTGTATCTGTTCCTTGGAGAGGTCTTAAACATTAGCAGGCATTAGAGGTAAAAGTGGATGGCCGGAAATAATTTTTGTGGGTGTGGCAGACCAGATGAAAATTATTGGCATCTTAGAGAGATTTCCTGGGATTTTTTTTTTTCCTACTTAATTGCAAGGTGAAATTTTGCGTTTTATTGTCTCAGCCGATCACCGGCCATTTCAACAACTTGATTTTGTCGAGAGTTATCTAAATAGTTGAAGGTATTGCAACTGAAAATGGAAAGTCAGTAAGAAATTTTATGGAGGAAGTGAGAAAACCCAGATTACTGGTATTCTAGGGCAAACTGTATCTGTTTAGAAACAAAAGTAATTAAATTCAACATTTTATCTGGCTTTTTGCATGTGCTTCTTATTTGGAATGCTCATCGCTTATCAATGTAACCTTAGTTTTGTTTTCTATGTTGGTCTGCATTGAACAATCGCGCAGAAATTATACATAAGTGATCAGGGAATCAGTTTTTTTAACTTAACTGGTTTTTACTACTTTAGATTAAATTATCTGTCTGAGTCTGTTTCTGGGAAAAAACAATTACATCAATCATCCACATATGTTACTCCTGAATTTACAACTTTATATCTAGGGACAATGGTCAAGGCATTGGTTATATTGGCTTGGTTGTTTGATTCATCTTGCTTGTCATGTACGTCTAAACTTTATATTGTGCTTTCTTCTGACCATCTGTTAAAAAACAAGTGACAGAGCCTTTCCTTTTGTAGCATACATTGCAAAATGCCTGATTTTAAGATAGGATGCTACACTATAAAGTCACACGGAGGCAAGGTGGCAAGGAAACATAAACTTGATTGGCTTGTACTTCTGCTTCTTGTGGTTATAGACTTATTCTTGGATTCATTAGAACCTTTTCACCGCTTTGTGGGGGAAGGCATGATGACGGATTTGAAATGCCCATATAAAGATGAAACCATACCCTTTCGGATTGTTCAAGTACGTATTTGCGTGCCGTATCATGAATACAAACTTGCCTTGTAATTCAGTGTTATAGGCTTATAGCCATATTGATATTGTAAAAGAACAACCTTAACCATTTTCATGTTTTCTGGAACAGATCGTCGCCATATTGTTTCCTATTGCTGTCTTTTTTATGTTCTACATTTGTAGAAGGAATGTTTATGATTTGCACCATTCAATATTGGGTATTTTCCACTGCTTTTACTTTGTAACTGGCTTACATTTTTTTCTGCTCGTAATGAACTCCTTGGAATCTCAGGTATTCTTTTCTCTGGACTTATAACCGGAGTTATCACGGATTCAATTAAAGTTGCTGTTGGTCAACCACGACCAAGCTTCTTCTGGCGGTGTTTCCCTGATGGTAAAGCGGTGTGTCCTCGTATTCATTCTCAACTCAAGATCCATTCTCCCTCCTCCACCCTCTATATTCTCCCTTTCTTTCTCCCAAAGGGGGCATGGTATGGAGAGGAAAAGGGGAGCGGGGGTAGGGACATCTTTTTAGTTGCCCTTGTTGCTCTTGTTTGCTAATGGCAATTTCATTTGTTTTAATGGTACTACCTAAGGGAATGCCTGATGTTGTTTGATGCAGTTATTTGATGCCATCACAAATGATGTAGTTTGTCATGGGGAAGAGAAGATCATAAAGGAAGGATACAAAAGTCTTCCAAGTGGGCACACTTCATGTAAGTAGATTGTCTATTTCCTATTGTTTGGGCATTCATGGATCACCGCTTCCACTAGTTAACTATGCATGGCTTCATATAAAAGCATATGTTTGGCATATGTCTTGTCGTGATGTTGTGACTCACCTTTATCTCATAGAATTAGGCTACCGTCTTTATTTTTCTTACATACTTTATCTCAAAAATGTCCTTGCTTAGTAACAAAATGTATCCAACCATATATTGTCAAGGAATGGAGCCATTTGTATCATGACTAAATAGGGGACATAATGGACAGTTCATGATCCACTTAGCAATGCAACCGAGGGACCAGACATTGTTACTTGTTTCCAACAACTGCATTTTAAGTAACTAAATTTCTTACCAAAGAAAATGGAAAAAAAAAAGAGAGAAACTTTGTGCTGGAAATAAAATATACTATTGCTTGTACAATACTGGGTCAAGAAGATATTATCCACTAGCTGCAACAATCATCTTAAAAAACTTACAGTCTAAGGAACTCGTTTTAGACACGTCCATTTCGTGAACTATACAATTCTTGGCTAATTATTACATGCATCTCCCATTACAAAATATCCTTTTAATCTCTATGTCACAAATCTTGTTAGAAGAAACATTTCTCCATTTAATGAATTTCAGTCCAAAGTGTGCTTTGTGCATATATTGGAAACATCTGGTTTATCATAGATCTTACAGATGGAGATGGAGAGTTTTATTGTCTCGAAGTGGTGTGCTTTTATGAAATGTGGTACTTCAAATTTAAATGATGTGTATGTGTGTGCGCACATGTATGTTTTGTTACACGGTTAAATAGTGGAACATTAGGGCTTTGTTTAACTATGGTCATCGAAATTGCAGGGTCCTTCGCAGGTTTGGGTTTTTTTGCATGGTATTTATCGGGAAAAATTCGAGTGTTTGATCGCAGGGGTCATATTGCCAAATTGTGTCTTGTATTGCTTCCTTTACTTCTTGCTGCTTTTGCGGGAGTTTCCTGGGTTGATGACCACAGGCATCATTGGCAGGATGTGTTTGCTGGAGGGCTAATAGGTTGGTAGTTGCTATGGATAGAAATCCAGTGGCCATTTAAGAATTATTACTGTAAAATAAATACCTAAGCAACTGAAAAGGGTAGGTGTCTTTTACTTGGACTCTTGATCTCTTTTTCTGCAGGGATTACTGTGTCTTCAACCTGCTACTTGCTCCTCTTTCCTTTCCCTCATCAAGCAGGTATGCACTTTTTTTTTCTAAATACTGAGTTTCTTAGCTTGCATGTGGATTATTTTCTTTCTTGTAAAATTTGTTGCCTCCTAGACTGTATTTGCTAGAGAAGGTTCATTTTTGTGATGTTGGACGTAACCTTGGTGAACTCACTCGAAAAGATCATGCTCAAGTTTTGGCCACAATAGTTCTCCCCTGCTTGTACCACTGGAATTTTCCAGGGTTCCATTTTAAAACTCAGAATAGTAATGGGTGGGTTTTATTATGTTAACATGAAATAAAAAGTGTTGCATAGAGGATCATTTACAATTTAACTGTATAGCACCTGTATCAAGGTGTAAAATTCAGAATTTCATTTATTTCTGAGGGATTTATAACTTCCTCATTTTCCTAGTGTTTACCTTTTACCCTCTGTCGGATGATACTGTGGAACCTGAGTAAGCTAATGGGGAATTACTACAAAAAATCAGTGTATTTTTACCAATTCTGTTATTACAACTGGAACAAATTTCTCTTCCCTTTTCCCATGCTTCAGAATTGAAGTTTACCGGTCTCCCTGCTCTTAAGGATATACTTGCTTTTCCCCGATTCTTTTCATGGTATATATTTTGTAGTTTATGGCCTTTAAATCCAATAGCTTCCATGGTATGTAAAAGTATATTTGAACTTTTATCCACAACAAAATCAGCAAGGTTATTCATTCACACCTTTGGTCTGCTTTGTATAAACTAGAAAGCATTTTGTGCCCATGAAATTAAATTTGAAGTTTGAGTGATAATTTTTTTTGTTTTGTTTTGGTCTTTCTTTAGGGTCTCAAGTAGCATGCATGGTAGTGTGTATTCTTGTTGCATTCATGCCTTCTTTTTAAACATTAGAGATGGTTTAAGAGGATTAATTAACTACCAGCCTCCGAAAGTCAACAAATTAATCAGCTGAAAATTTTTTTTCATATTCCATATCGTTGGGGTGCCAAAATATAGGTTTATCAATGAAATTACTTTCCTCTTGGGGGCTGCTTAAACAGGTGAATCCCATATTAAATATTATCGTTCTTGATCTCTCAGGTTTGTGCTTGTTTCCAAACGTGCAGGTTGGGCACCTCATGCTTATTTTGAAATATTGGGCAAAACAGAAGGTAGTTCCATGGAGGACTATCATCCCCTGCT
Source organism: Erythrophleum ivorense (assembly GCA_026724425.1). Classification (NCBI taxonomy): domain Eukaryota; kingdom Viridiplantae; phylum Streptophyta; class Magnoliopsida; order Fabales; family Fabaceae; genus Erythrophleum; species Erythrophleum ivorense. Next base: position 56,370,109 of record JAIUCV010000001.1, on the reverse strand, counting down.
GCAACCACAACTTAAATCTGCAAATCCAAGTAGCTCACAAGATTTAACTCTCAAAATTGAGTTACTGGAAAGTGGCACAAGGTACTGACTGCTGACTTTTACCTTCAATCAAAAGAAATACCGTGCTCTTCAATGCTTGTATATTAAATTTTGCTAAAGGCATAAGCATGTGTAATTAGTTACAATTACGTATGTACATGTATGAAGGTAAATGTCGATCTCTGAATATAGGAAACATATTTGGTGGACCTTGTCACGGCCGGGGTCATTAATTCTCAAAAATTGTTTTATTAAAGTCTAAAAAGATGCCGAAAGCCTCAACCTGGACAGGACAGCGTTTTCTTTACCTCTCAATTTGAAACTGAGTATGGTAAATTTTATGGTTCTCACTCCGAAACTTATTTTTCTTCCTTGTCCCGCCTAGTTAAGAATTTTATTCACTGTATATATTATTCTTGTATAATGTTGTATATACGTGTATCAAGCCCACCATCCATTATTCTAGAATACTCTTTTAATAGGACAGGTGACATATGTTCGTTGTATTTTTTCTCCTATAAATATCAGTTTACAGTACCAGGGACATTTAATCCTAGTAATATTATTATTCTATTCTCACCTCATTTCTTGGTATCAAAGCCATTGAAAGTTAGCATGGAGACACCTGCAAAGCATTCACCAAAACCTAATTCTGCCGCCGACATCACTCACTCTGACCCACCATCTGTGACCTCCTACCCCACTTCTTCTGTCGTTAGCCCCTTTTCTTTTCCGTTCACCTCTGTTCCTTTCTCGCATTTCTCGCATCCCATTTCTTCCTCTGCCACTATTGGTCCTTTCCCTTATACCCCTTCATCCTCCATCTCAGCATCTCTCTTTTCTTCTGGTAATTTCTCATACACTTCTTTTCCTTTCCAATCAACCTTCTCAGCTTTGATTCCAACATCTTTTCCTTCGATTCCTACATCTCTGCCATTGAACTTCGGTCAATCAATTCAAACCTCTTAGCCCCCTTTTCATCTTCAAGTCATACCCACACTTTTATTCCTGTGTCCAACTCATCTCCAGTTATCTCCAAGTCGGTTTCGCTCATCAACTCTCTCAACCAAGTGACCTCTGTCAAGTTGGGCAGAGCAAATTTTATTATATGGGAGTCTATGATACTTCCTATTGTTCATGGACATAAGCTTGACGGTTTTTTTCTGGGAACAAAAGCAATTCCTCCTGAGTACATTTGGATTACCACTAAAGAGGTTCAACCTAATCCTGCCTATGAAGACTATCTTGCTATAGATCAAATTCTTCTCGGATGGCTCTATAGTATGGTGACTGTGGAGGTTGCATCTAAACTCACTTATTGCAAGACTGTTGCATCTCTTTGGAGAGGAGCCAAGGACTTGGTCGGTGCTAGCACACACTCTCGTATCACACTTCTGAGGGGTGAGCTACAACGCACCCATAAAGGATCCTTCAAGATGGAGGAGTATCTAAACAAGATGAAAAGCATATCAGATAACTTGGCCCTTGCTGGTTCACCACTACCTCTTAATGATCTTATTGCTCAGATTTTATTAGGATTAGATGCTAAGTATAATTCAATTGTGGTTCATCTGTCAGATAAAGAATGTCTTAATTGGATTGATCTTCAAACCTCTTTGCTTACATTTGAAGCTCGACTTGAGCAACTTAATTCTGTGTCTTAGCATAATTTGTCTTCAACCTTTGCTAATCTAGCTATGAGGCCTAATATACAGGGAAATCGTTCTTGGCGTGGCAGAGGCGGACGTGGTCAACATGGACGATGGAGAGGTGGTCACACTAGTCCTAACTTCGACAAGAAATGTGTACTTTGTAGGAAATATGGTCATGAAGTGGCCTATTACTTCCAACAGTACAACAAAAACTATATGGGGTCTCAACAAAATCAAGGTGATGATCCATCTGCTTATATTGCCACCTTTGATGTTGTTAATGATCCAACTTGGTATATGGACAGTGGAGCTACCCACCATGTGACTGATAATCCAGCTAATGTGGCTTCAAATGGAAATCCTTCCGGTATTACACATCTTGCTATTGGTGATGGTAAACTCTTAGATGTTGTTAAAACTAGAAATTCAGTGTTAGTATGTGATGATCCTAAAAATTCTTTGGAATTGAATGATGTTCTAGTTGTTCCTGATATGGCAAAGAATCTAATTAGTGCTTCAAAACTAACTGATGACAATTCTGAAGTTTTTTGTTGAAATTCACTCACATGGATGCTTTGTGAAGGACAAGGACACACGTGAGACTATGCTTCATGGAATGCCCACGCAAGGTCTATACAGAGTTGACAATGAAGGTTACCCAACTGAACCAATTGCTACAGCTCATTTTGTTTTTGCTAAGAGTCAGTCTGAGTTAAATCAAAAGTGTCAATCTAGTGTTTTTCTTTCAATTGCAGAGTCATGGCATAGGAGATTTGGTCACCCAAGTAGTAGTGTGTTACAAAGAGTCCTTAGAGATTGTAATATTGATCTTAAATCTAATGAAGAGCTTACTTTCTGTGAATCTTGTCAACTTGGGAAATCTCATAAATTTCCTTTCTCCTTGTCTCAATCTCGTGCTAATAAACCTCTTGAACTCATACACACTGATTTGTGGGGTCCAGCTCCAATTAATTCAACAAGTGGTCATAAATATTATATCAGTTTCTTGGACAATTTCAGTAGATTTACCTAGGCATATCCACTAAAAACAAAAGATGAAGCACTAAGTGCCTTTAATCATTTCAAACAAATGGTTGAAAATCAGTTTGAATGAAAAATTAAGGTTGTTCAGTCTAATTGGGGTGGTAAATATAGGTCTTTTAAAACTGTTCTTGATAGTCATGGAATTGTTTTTAGACATCCTTGTCCTCATACCACTCCACAAAATGGTAGAGTTGAAAGGAAGCATAGACACATGGTTGAAATGGGTCTGACCTTGTTGGCACAAGCTAGCATGCCATTGTATTATTGGTGGGAGGCTTTTTCTACAGCCATTTACTTGATTAATTGTCTTCCCACTGTTGTGCTGGATCATACTTCTCCATATCAGATTTTGTACAACAAAAAGCCAAACTTCAAAGGTTTTAAAGTTTTTGGGTGTGCTTGTTATCCTTATTTAAAACCCTATAACCAGAACAAGTTTCAATTTCATAGTATCAAATGTGTGTTCTTGGGATATAGTGGTTCTCATAAAGGGTACAAATGTCTCAGCTCCACTAGAAGAATCTATATTTCAAGGCATGTTATTTTCAATGAGGAAGAATTTCCTTTTGTTGGAAAATTTGTGAATTTGAAGCAACCATAACAAATGGATTCTGTTTATTGTTCAAGCTCATCTCCATTTCATTTTGATATCTTCTTTGATTCTGAGACTTCTGCTGCTGCTCTAGTTATGTCCTCTAACAAAACTAATGTTATTTCTCATATTACTGACAGTACAAATTTTGTTTCTCAGGTTTCTCACACTGAATCAGACATGGTATCACCTAATTCATCTCCTGTTATAGTTGCTTCTGTTGATTTCTCTTTGCAGGATGCTCATAAGACCCCTAATGTACCTCATGTTAATGAAATACCTCAGCTCCATGCTGATCCTATACCTATACATGATAATACCACTTTAATATTTGACAACAGAATTGATGCTTTAGAACACACTGTAGCTTCCATAGCTTAAACCTCAACTCAAGATGTTTCACTGCAGCAACTTGAATCTAGCTCTATCTTTAACAAATCAAACATATCTTCAAATGCGCCACCACCAATACCAAAGTCTACTTTGAATGTCCATCCCATGCAGACTAGAAGCAAGAAGGGAATTTATAAACCTAAAGCACCTTATGTGGGAGTTGCTCAGTGTACGGTTTCTGAGGAGTCAGAACCAAGGTCTGTTACTAAAGCTTTACAAAATCCTTTATGGAAGAAGGCAATGCTAGAAGAGTTTGAGGCTTTAAAATGAAACTCCACTTGGGTACTTGTACCAAGAACTACACAACAAAACATTGTTGGTAATAAGTGGGTGTTTAAAAGGAAATTTCATGCAGATGGAGCTCTTGCTTGATGAAAAGCCAGACTTGTTACCAAGGGTTTCAACAAACAGAAGGTATCGATTTTGGTGAGACTTTTAGCCCAGTTATCTAAGCTTCTACTATTCGAATTATTCTTGCCCTTGCTTTATCATTTAATTGGGATATAAAGCAGCTTGATATAAATAATGCTTTTCTTAATGGCATTTTGACTGAACTTGTGTACATGGAACAACCAATGGGTTTTGTTGATCCTTCTAAGCCTAACTATGTTTGTAAATTGTCTAAAACACTATATGGTTTAAAACAAGCACCTCATGCTTGGTTTGAATGCTTGCGTGATACTCTTCTTGGCTGGGGCTTTGTGAATTCAAAGAGTGATACATCCTTGTTCATATACTCAGATAGAATGCAAATTTTGATGATTTTGATATACGTTGATGATATTTTGGTAATTGGAAGCAATTCTCATAGTTTAAAGTTATTCACTGATAAGCTACACAGTATTTTCTCTCTCAAAGATTTAGGTTCAATCCATTATTTCTTAGGGATTGAAGTCTATCGGGACAGCACTAGATTATACTTAAACCAAGGCAAGTATATCTTAAATCTACTTGGAAAGTTTGAAATGAGTTCCTACTCACCATGTCAAACTCCTATGGTAGCTCATAAGTCATTGTCTGCTAACTCTGGCGAGCTTCTTTCTGATCCCTCTATATATAGAAGTGCTGTTGGAGCTTTACAATATCTTTGTACAACTCGTCCTGATATTAGCTTTAATGTTGGAAAATTGAGTCAATATTTAGCAAAATCTACATCTGAACAATAGAAGGCTGTTAAACATGTTCGAGGTATTTAAAAGGAACTATGCATCATGGCATTCATCTTAAACAATCAAACTTTTTGGATCTTGTTGCATACTCTGATGCAAATTAGGCAGCTTACCCAAATGATAGACGGTCTGTGGGAGGATTTTGTGTGTTCTTTGGTAACTCCCTAATCACTTGGTCATCAAAGAAGCAAAAAGTTGTTTCTTGCTCCAGTACAAAATCTAAATATAGATCTTTAGCCAACACTACAGTAGAAATATGCTGGATAAAGTCTTTACTTTCAAAATTAAAATTTTGACTTAAAAGAATTCCAATCATATGGTGTGATAATACTAGTGCAGCCTCACTTGCATCTAACCCTATCCATCATGCAAGAACAAAGCATATTGAAATAGATGCTCACTTTGTGCATGATCAAGTACTGTCAAAGTCACTAGATATTCGATATGTCCCTTCTGATTTGTAGTTAGCAAATTGTCTAACTAAGCCTTTGAATCACACTAAATTCTGGACTCTTAGAGACAAGCTTGGAATTACTGTGAGTCCAACAAGGAAGAACGTCACAGATGGTTCAACAAAGAAGAACAAGAAGAGGGTTCACAGTCAAGGAGGGAGTTAAGAATATTACTCACTGTATATATTATTCTTGTATAATGTTGTATATACGTGTATCAAGCCCACCATCTATTATTCTAGAATACTCCTTTAATAAGACAAGTGACATATATTCGTTGTATTCTTTCTCCTATAAATATCAATCTATAGTACCAAGGGCATTTAATCCTGGTGATATTATTATTCAATTCTCACCTCATTGTCTCATTTCCCAGCCTAACTATGCATGAGTTCTCTGCTTGTAAAAGCGAATACATAATTTTTCCAAGAAAAAGAGAAAAGAGAAGGGAGAGAGAGAGGGGGTGTGGGAGGGCGAATGAGGAGAAAACGTATTAGTGCTCTGCTCGCTCATGTGCGCTGCACCTAATATTACAAATAAACATTATTAGCAGTATGAGAAACGCACATAGCCGCAGCAACGGAAACAAGAAGCTTCCAATGGTTGCAGCGATTCCCCCAGAGTTTTTCCTTGCATGCATTTATTGTTTCTTTAGTTAAAAATGTTTCATAAATTGCAGTAAATTTCAGCATAATGGAAACTGAGTTCCAGGGTGCATGACTACAAAAATAATGATGTGGAGCGAGATTTGCTGCAGAGCCATACATAGAAAATCATCTGAAAACCTGTTTTAACAGTTCTAAAAGGATGTAGTATTTAAGAGTGGGAAATGGGTCTCTAGTGTCATTTTCATTCACTCCATATGTTTGCGTTGATCATCGTCATCTAATCAAAGTTGATGTAGGTTGGCCCCTTGTTATACTTTTTAGTTACTTTATTGTGCAGGAGGTTAAGAACAGACCATATTCATCACAGAAATACGATGAACAATTGAAGGAGCCCCAGTTGTAGAATATTTTCTGAATTTTTAAGTAAAATTTCTAGATTCTTTCTATTTTTCAAGAAAATATTCCGCAACGAAACGCACTAACTTGCACAACTTTGAAGGGGTAAATGTTGAGTTTCATTATATATATTTTTTGAGGACATGTTCACTCTCGGAAGTTGTCATATTATGGCCTGATTTTGCAGTATTGAAAAAAGGAAAAATGGGCCGTCTTCCAAGCCCACTCCCTCCTTCCACCGCAGATCAGCCTCCTCTCCCACATGCTAGTTATTCTCACTCTAAGAAAGAAGCCCATATGCTTGTTAGGTTTCTGGTTTGAAGGTATCCACTGGGAAGAAGCTCACACTCAGAAGAGGTCTGTCTTAACAGATATAGGTATTTTTTTCAAAATTTATTTGGATGAGAGGGATGGGCAAAATACCTGGGTTTTTATGAGCCAAATTTTACTTTTTACCAAAAAAGAAATCCAAATTGTGCCAAAATATTACACCTCTATCTTATAGTTTTAATGAAAATTGGTGTCTCATGCCATTGATTTTCATTTATTATTTTTTAAATAAATTTTCATGCGACTTGGGCTAATTTCAGCTTGTCATACTATGACAAGACATTTGCAACCTTGTTGGAACTCGAAAAGGGAAAGAAGAGGCTAGCTATGAGAATGAATGAAGGAAATAGTAATGAGAAGAATAATTTAATACAGGAAGCTGGTCCACTTGCAACTTAATTAGAAATGGATGAATACTTGTTTGGTAGGTAGTGCAATTTGAAGGAGGTGTAGTAGTTTCGGGCATGAGAAAGAGAAGAGAGAGACAAAAAATACCTTGTAATAATAATAATAATAATAAGTAAAAAATAAATATATTATTAATGCTAAATAAATTATTTTTGGGTAAAAGATAATAATAAATAAAATTTTAAAATCTAAAAATTGTCTATAGAATTATCTAAATATCATTTTTATGTACAATATAATTCTTTTATATCTCAAAACTTTTAGATAGATTATCTTTATAGGACCTAAATATTTAAGAGACTTTCGTTTCACTTTTTGATTCCAAAAATAACTAAATTAGCAACTTATTTTGATCCTAATAGTGGAAAACCTAAATCATTTCTTCCCTTTTTTTTTTCTTTTTCTTTCCTCTCTCCTCCCTATTTCACGCATGAAGCTACCATACCTCCTTCTCCAAGCTACAGTATTTCCCGAACTAGCATTTGTCCCTAATTATGTTGCCAGTGGGATGCGTTCGGATCCCCTGCTTCTCCTTTACTTGCACAGCGCCTGCTTTTCGGATGAAACAACGTCGTGCTTCTCCTTCATTAATGGAATTGATGTTGTTTTAATTAATAGCCACAGATGCGATCTCAGTCGTCTGTCTTCACGCAATCCTCACCGTTTATTTCATTCCCATATACTGCCTTTTAGACGAGGCGTTGAATCGCAGGAAATCATCAATGTTTGCTCCTATTCTATTAAGGCGAGAAGCTGAGCTCTTGGACCACTGAAAGCATTTCCTTTAGCATCTTCTCTTGAGCTTTGTCAGCATCTTCTCTTCAGCATTGTCTTTTGTTTGAAGCATTTCCTCTTGTTTGCAACTCCGTAAATATTCTTCTTCAGCCATCTGTGTGTTCGGATGTGGATATGTATATATATATTTGTTTAAAGCATATATTTCATTAATGAACAGAATATTAGAGAATAAATATTCAAACAAGTATAAATCACAAATCCTTCTTCATCTTCTCAATAAATACTCCCATGGTCGAATCACTCTCATTCGTGGCTCTAAACTCCCATGGCTGAACGTTAAAGAAGCCGAATATGAAGTTGCTGCATCACGATGAAGATGATAACTAGAGAAGATTCGAAATCGGAATGAATAGAAACGCATTTCTCTCTCTTACTGCGCACCTTGCTAGAAACGATGAAGATGGAAGCCTTGTCTAAAAGGTCGTATATGGGAATGATATAAACGGCGAGGATTGCGTGAAGATAGACGACTGAGATCACATCTATGGCTATTAATCAAAACAGCGTCATTGCCATTAATAAGGGAGAAGCACGACATCGTTTCATCCGAAAAGCAGGCGCTATGCAGGTAAAACGCTTCTATGAGTTCAATTTTCTTGCAAGTCAGTGTCATAGGTCTGACTTGCTTGGAAAATTATAAAAATAAAATAAAAAATGAAAATAGGTGGCATAGGGTTCGATTTTCATTAAAACCAAAGGATATATATATAATACTTTAACTTGGTACAATTTTGGAGAATTTTTTGGATAAAAAGATTTGGCTCAAAAAACCAAATATGTGCCTCACATGAGTAGCCATGAATTTTATCTAGCTGGATCCAGGAAGTGGGTATGAGGATAAAATAAGAATTAAGCGGGATTTTTTTTTAAAAAGATGTTTTTAAGGGTCCAAATATTATGATATTCACCTGAACTAGATGTGCATGCGTGTGGATATATATATATATATATAGATGAATACTCATATATATATATAATTAATTTAAATATTAAAAAGTAAAAAAAATAGCCAAAAGCATATCCCATGTATTTTGGGTCATATTAATAGTTTGAGACATGTTATTTTTCAATTATGATTTTACATTATTAAATTTCATATAAACAAGTCTTAACTTGAGAAAAACATATTCATTTTAAAATCTCTTATAGATAAGTGGGCTTTGATTTGGGAATTTAAAAATTCAATAGGAAAGGAGACAATGGCTGAATTTGTTATTCGTTAGGTACCTATTGACTAAAGAGTGTAGAAGTTTCAAGTTGTATATAAAAAAAAGTTTTAAGTTTAAACTTCTATTCTATTCTATTGTGTATCTAAAAGAAACGTTAAAAAAAGGGATAACCCAACAAAAATAATAGGTAACAAATACTACACCGGTCCTTACGCACTGAATTCAAAAGATTTATTAGAATAGCATGTTATGGCAATTGGCTCGAGCTCGTCAAATTTTAACACGGCACTTTCTCTCTCTCTATATATATTTGTTTTACAATATTGCTACTGTTACTGTCTCGGGTTTTCTGCGAAATTATATGTTTGAAATTAATTAAGCATACAATTGATGAACTAAACCTATTGTCCGAAAAAAAGAAAAACATCAACTGAATCCAACGTTTATTTTTCGTTGATCGACTAAAAGTTTGACCCCGATGAAGTGCATGTTTGGATGGGCGTTTGGAGGCAGAAAACCATGGTTTGTAGGGAGAAAACTATGGTTTGCAAGAAGCAACAATGAGTAGCTTTTGTACAAACGTGGTTTTGTATCAGAAATCCAAACATGCACGAAGCAAGGGTAGCTACGGCATTACTATCCAAGATTGGAGATCGATGTCTTTTCTTCACCTTTTTCTAATACTGTTTCGATTAGTATATTGCCTCTGCTCTCCTCATGCACTGCACTCAAGTTGGGGCAGGTTTGTGTTTGCAATTATTACAACATACAACACATGCATCCCATACACAACAGTGTTTTGGAACATGCAAAATTGGAAATTTGATACGTACCCGCCTTTTGAGTTTGTAGATAGATTGACTTTTTCATGCACGTCTCTGCGTTTAACCTATTTACCATCAAAACTTGAAAAAGAAGAGGCAGTGGAAATTTCAATCACATTTAATACGGGGTTATTAAATGTGTGTGGTCATCATTTTGCAGGTATGAAGATGAGAAAACTGGGTCCCACCATACCATCTCCAAAAATCATTAAATGGCCTCCGATTTGACTGTAGTAGAAAATTTTCCAAGAACGAAGAGAATAAATATGAGTCTTTCTGGGTTGATCGTTGCAAGAAAATCAGAAATTAGCGAAGAAATTAAGTGATGGAATAATTTTTTCGCTAATTAATTAGTGACAAAAATAGAAATTTTGTCACTAATTAGCAATAAAACATTTTGTCATTGATAAGAAGTTCACCACTAGTTGTGGGTATAACATATTCTAAATTTGCAATGAATTAACAACGAAATTTTTTGTCACAAATTAGCGACGGATTAGTGATAGAACATTTTATCACTAATGAGCGATGAATCGATGACAGAATATTTCATCAATAATTAATGACAAATCAGTAATGAAATATCGCGTCGGTAATCAGCAATAAATTAGCGACAAAATTTTTTATCACTAATTAGTGACGAATCAATGACAAAATATTCCATCACTAATTAACAACAGAATATTCTGTTATTGGTTTGTCACAAATTAGTAACAGATTAGAGAAAAAAATTCATTGCTAAGTTAATTTTTTTTCATTATATTATGTTTTTTTAATATAGTCTCAATATTACTTTTGCTACCTATCCAATAAAATAAAATAACACAACAACATTAAATAAAAAGTAATAGATAAATTAAATGATTCTCAGTTAAATGTTTATAAAACAGATCATAACAATCTTTAATTTAAAATACATAACTTAAAATAAGATGAAGAGAAATAAAATCATATTTATCGAGGAGGACAATCATTAGGGCCTGTCTTCTCAACTATTGATTCTTCCGATATAGGATCTAATGGGGCATAAGATAAACGTGATTCAAGTTCTTGCAACCTATTAAGTATTTGCTAATGCTAGTCTAGCATAGATAATATTTGTTAATTCTGCTACTGTCTCTGTGACAATCCTCTTACGTAATTCTTATTCAAAATCTAAATGGAGTCCTGAGTTATGAATGGAAGAAGAAGTTCTACGAGAACAAACAACATTAACATCATAAGCCTCAGATCCTACCACAAAGATGTGACCCTTCTTATTCTTACCACATATAGCCTCTAACCATAAGGAAACTTCATCATCATCTTCTACATCATTTGATGCTATGCTTGTTGAGTCTTAAGTAGAAGTTTTGGCATTCTTAAACCTTAAATAATCAGACTGTTAATAGAAGCAAAGAAAGACAGTTTTAAAATAAAGAAAACAATGAAAATTCATCCAAAAGCAAAAGTATGCACATGTTTAAGCATATTTTATGTCATATAATATCAACATGAAGTGTGATCATATAATGAAGACTAAGTATCTTGAAACTACAAATATATTTAGCCATCACAATCAAAGCTATCAAATATTGAAATTAAACAATTAGGTGTATGAAAAGAATATACAATGATGTTGATAGCCATAAAGTAATAAAATAAGTAAAAGACCCTAAATAAAAAGATTAAACAATTCCAGTGACAAAGTAAAAAAATGAAGACTAACACTACAACTAGTTGGGCCTTCAGCTGTTAACACAAGTTCAGTGACAATTAAAACAAAAAAATCAAGACTCGCAATACAGTTAGTCAGACTTCTAACCATTAGTACAAGTCCAATGACAATCAAAATAAAAAAAAATAAAGACTCATACTAAAACTAGTTAAGCCTCTTGCAGTTAACACAAGTCCAATGACAATTAAAACAAAAAATAAAGACTCATACTACAGCTAGTTAGGCCTCTGGTCGTCAACATAAGTTTAGTGACAATTAAAACAAAAAATAAAGAGTCACATTATGTCACATTCTAAATTTTCTATAAATGATAACGTAACCAAACTAGCTAACAAAGAACATCAAGGAGAGCGTTAGGGAACTAATCAAAGTTAACTAAGAGTTGACTTATTTAATTAGTACTAGAGAAGAAAATATATGTAGGAAGGTTTAAAGAGATATTGACACATTAAATTATCTAATATGGAAGCATATAAGAACATATCTAAGTATAAGTATTGGGCCAAGGACAGCCCTCCCATTAGCCTTGTATACCATAAGCTTAAAGCTACTTAAATCTTGGAATGAGTCTTAGAATTACTAACACATGCACGCCCAAACAAGAGGTTGTAGGAGTAAGCAAATGAACATGAGATAATAAGAACAAAATGAAGTTACCTTGACATTCCACTCCCTCGCAATGCACATTACCGATTCGGTCAAGGTATGGTGTTCCATTTAGTCATAGGAATTAATAAGGAATTGCATGAAATTAAAGATAGCTTAAACAATATAAAAAAGGGGCAATTAAAAGGATGATGGTGTGGGACCAAAGAGGAAAGAAATTCTAACAAACCAAGTACACATACACCTCATGCTTTCATCATATTATATATGTATATTGCATATAGTGTTGCTAAATCCTCTTTAGCTGTGAGAGAGTGATAGGAAATTGCATGTAAATGAATAGCTTATATAATCTAAAATGGAGACACCTATGATGCACGGTGGAAAGAGCCTAAGTGGAGGAGAAATAAAATAATTAAACTACAAACACACTCTTTGAAAGACTTCACCGTATATGTGTATATGTAACCCACTCAAACACCAATGCATATATATATATATATATCCAACCATGAGTTAGAGAGTATCCATTCAATATAGCCTAAATGGAGGAAAGGATATATATAATTGTGTTGCCACCTAGCATGACAACCAAATAGAAAATGAAGTTAGGAAGAATTAAATAAACAAAGCAAGCATATCTCATACTTCACCATGCAAAATATATATATTCAAATGACATTTGGTTAGTGTAGTGGTGTGCTTAGCCATGGGGAGTTATATATATTACAAATTAAGGATATAACTTGGGAAGGAAATGGAGATAGTGACACTTTGCATGCTATCAACCGATGAATAGATGAAATTAATATTTTCTACCCATTTCCATTTCATTTATCTCAACTAGGAAGCATGTGGTGGCATTTGCAAAAGACTTTCTTCACTTTAGCTTAATTGGAACTAAGAGCAATAATGAGAAGGAGAGGAAGAACATTAAGCATTAGTTAGGAAGCTTGACAAGGAGGAAGAACCGTGGATGAAAAAAGGAAGTCTCAAGGCATAGTAATAGAGGTATATGGGGGATAGCTGCTTAACTTTTGATTGTTTCCATTATACTCGAGAGGAATATTGAATTTATAAAAGTTATTAATTGTACAGCTATAGAAGATTGAAGGAAGAAAGTCAGGAGTAAGCTACAAACAATTGAGGGTAAGAAATTAAGTTTGTTACCTTGAATGCAAATGAGACCAAGATGATGAAATGAAAGGATACGTATATGCGTGAATTAACCGTGACGTCTTCCATTCCACCTTCAATTTAATTAGGAAAATACCATAATAAGGACTAAACTTTAAGGCCGTGAACCCCACACAAGTAATTCAAATGTTAATTAATGATACAAAAATAAAATAAAAACGTAATTACTTACAAGTTAAGAACTCCAACTCTAACTAACGGAGGAAAATTAGGATCATCATAAGGGAGGATAGTAGTTTAATTTTAATTTTAAATTTGATCATTAATAGCTCTTATTCATGGTAATACATGACTAAAATTCAGGGGAACAATAAGAATAGCAATGGCTGAGGAATAACTCGACAGAACCACAGTAACAAAACAGGTAGTCAACATTGTATTCATTTTGTTGTTTTTGTAATTGCACTGGATAAATTCTTAAATTTCCTATGATGTGTATGGTTGCATGTATGTCTACTAAAATGACTCTTATGAGTACTAGATCACTGTTATTGGCCAATGACCGAAGAACATTAGCCTAATGAATAAATATATGATGTTATCTGGATATTACATGCTCTTACACTGAATTGTGCATTGAATGTATCCTAGATAGTATTCAGTGCCATCTATATGTATGCTCCTTGAAAACAATGTTATCTACTGGGATTTTATCTCATTATAAAGTTAACCATTTTCAAGTATTAGTTATGCCTCAGACAAAGCCAAACAAGCAAAAACTAGACAAGTAGACTAGTAGATTAACGTGTTGTTCTTATAACCAATTTTGTAAATCCTTTGAGTAGCGTAAAATGTTAAGGCATGATTTTAATTTGAGTATGTAAAGTTGTTTTATAATCCCTTATTATGCAACTGTATAATAATTATACATGTATAACTTGTAATGCAAGCTAATGACAATGTCTAGCCTAAGTGTTGCTTTATATGGAAAAGTAACTTTAATTATTATTTTTGTATGAAATTGATTATCATTATTATGGGATTTCTATGTCCAAATTTCTATAATGAATTCTCCATCCTTTGGACTAAAGGTCTAGAAAGTTACAGGATTGTTGAAACATGTTAGATCAAGGAAATGGTGTATTGATTTAACTTAGCTTCTATATGATATAGCTTTGAACAAATTTCATAATAAATGTTGTTAAATGGGTAAATGAAAGAATTAATGCATGAGATTTTATGGGAAGGTAGCTAAGACATATAAACCTAGATCTCAAAAGTGTTAGAATTTTCTAAACTTGTTTAATAGGGTAACAGAGTTAGAAAATAGAAGGGATAGTGTGCAGCGAGTCCAAACAGGATAGTAGTCTAAATGGCATTGGTTAAGAGGTTATTCATGGGAGTTTTTGAAAACTATTTTAGTGGCTCATAATTAACATAATAAGGAGTAATTCTACTAATTTTTATGATTTTTGGCTGTCATTTGATGGGGGAAAGAAATTTCACAAAAATAGGTCTAGAAACTTAGACGAATTATGACTATGATGGCTCTCATTTCTTCACAATGGGACATGAATTTATATTGTAATTAGAAAAACAAAGTTATGAATATGTGTTTCCATGTATATAAAATAGAGATTCCCTAAGTATGCCAAGGGAGATCTCCTAGGTCTAAGATCTTGTTAACAAGATCTTGGATTTTATATTATGGAATTTAAAACCTTGTCAACATGGTTTTCTATTAGTAATACAAGGTCCTTCAACATTGTAAGTTATGGCATATGAAAAATGTAGGTATGACACACTACAATTATTCAAGCCTCTGGTTGTTAACACAAATTCATTAATAATTAAAACAAAAAATAAAGACTCATACTACAGCTATTTAGGCATCTGGCTATCAGTACAAGTCTAGTTACAATCAAAATAAAAAATAAAGACTCACACTATAGCTAGTCAGGTCTCTGGTGGTCAGTACAAGTTTAATTACAATTAAAACAAAAAATAAAGACTCACACTAAAGCTAGTCATGCCTTCGATCGTTAATACAAGTCCAAGGACAATCAAAACTAAAAATAAAGACACACTACAACTAGTCAGGCCTTTGTCCTTCAACACAAAGTCCAATTATAATTAAAATAAAAAATAAAGACTGACACTATTGCTAGTCAGGCATTCGGCCGTTAGTACAAGTCCAATGACAATCAAAACAAAAAATAAAGACACACTATAACTAATTAGACCTCTAGCCATCAACACAAGTCCAATTATAATCAAAACAAAAAATAAAGACTCATACTACTGTTGTCATACCTCTGGCTAACAAGACAAGTCAAGTTATAATTAAAGTAAAACATTTACACTCACACAAAAGCTAGCCAGTCCTTAGGCTGCCAGCATAAGTCCAATGACAATTAAAACAAAAAATAAAGACACACTATATCTAGTCAGATCTCTGGCCATCAGTACAAGTCCAAAAATAAAGACTCACATTACTACGAATCAGGCCTTCGGCCATCAGTATAAGTTTAATGATAATTAAAACTAAAAATAAAGATACAATATAGCTAATCAAGCCTCGGGTCGTCAGTACAAGTCTAATTATAATCAAAACTAAAAATAAAGATTGACACTACTACTAATCAGGTCTTTGACTGTCAGTACAAGTCCAGTTATAATCAAAGTAAAAAATTAAGATTCACACTAAAACTAGTTAGGCCTCAAGCCTTCAACACAAGTCTAATGACAATCAAAACTAAAAATAAAGACATGCTATAGCTAGTCAGACCTTTGGTTATCAACACAAGCCCAATTATAATCAAAATAAAAAATAAAGACTCACATTACTGCTAATCAACCTTTGACCATCAGTACAAGTCTAGTTATAATAAAAGTGAAAAATCAAGACTTATACTAAAGCTAGTCAGGCCTCTGGCCATCAGCACAAGTCTAATGACAATTAAAACAAAAAATAAAGACATACTATAACTAGTCAGGCCTCTGGTTATTAATATAAGTCCAATTATAATCAAAATAAAAAATAAAGACTCACACTACTGTTAGTCAAGCTTCTAGCCATCAATACAAGTTTAGTTATAATCAAAATAAAAAATTAAGACTTACACTACAACTAGTAAGGCCTCTAGCCATTAGCACAATTTTAGAGAGAAAGGAAAAGATATATACACACATAAAATTTAGCTACCCTATAGTCCACAAATTGACCAATTGTCTCATCATAGTGTGTATGCTTGAACAATTCAAACATTATAGGTGGCCTTCTAAACATTAAAGTCTACAATTATTTATTAATATTAGTTATCTCATGCATTAAATAAATGATAATTACATTTGAATTTAAATGCTTACTAGCCTCCCCTTATGTTTAGTTGAAGGAATGTTGTTTCCTTTATGTTGCATGCCTCTTGTGGTAAATACTCAGTTGTTTTTAGCTGTATGGCATATGACCTTATATTCTTTTGACTCCTAATAGCACTTTAATTGGACCATTACATTATCTAGGATCCAATTAGGTGTGATCCGCTTTTTCAAGTCTAGCAAGACTCTATGCATTGCATTTCGCAAGACATTCGGACACTTTTTGTTCCAATTACGTATAATAATTTGTTCATATTGTGGCAGCCATTTATACTTTTTCTACATAAGCAGCAAAAAAATTAAAAATAAGACAAATTGAGAAAAAAATATTAACATAATGATAAGATAAGATATATACCGTCCATTCATCAAACCATAGTTGCTTGACCTCAGAAGGCATTACTTTCCAGTTGTAACATGGATATTCAAATTTTTCTTGGATTATAAGAAAAATATCACAAACAATAGCGATAACAAGATTAAATCTAATTATTTAACATTAATGATTAAAAATGTTATAATGGCACTAAGTTGTTAAATGCATAACAAATAAAACAATATAAACTTAATGACTTACGTATGCTTGTCAGGATACAACCATGTTCGACTATCTATAGGGTCACGGCCAAAGGGTTGATAGGTGATATTGGTGTAGAACTATGAAAGGACCCTGAGGAGTGGGATGTGAATACTGGGAGCCAAAGGATGGTACAGGAGGAGATGATATGTTGGAGATTGTGCCCTAGGCCAATCATTATATTGCAAACATTGTACTTTATTACGAAATAAGAGTTTTTCTTTTATTACATTATTATATTTTTTGCATGTTCTATATAATAATATCCTTGGATAAATCATATTGATTATCCTAAATATCCCTAGTCAATCATCATTGTGAGAATGATGATGAACTAAGACTAGTATGATTTTGATTGATGATTATATGTTAATCATGTATAAATATAGAAATCAAAATCATAGGTACTTGTTAGGGAACACAATACTGGATCGACCCATTATGAAATAGCTATATGGATTAAGTCATAAGCGTATCTTATGTATAACCGTATCATCGAGCCCTTAGACTTGAGATCACTATAGTTTCCAACATGAAAAATAATATTTTCTGGTATAGTCAAAAGTCATCTTTAACTGAGTGATCATAAAGGCTATGATCAAGTATAGTGAATTCATATAGAAGAAGATGAGTGGTCAAGATAAGATTTGTCCCTTTAATTAATAAAAAGATATCTCTGGGCTTTTTGATGAGTGAGACTGAGAAATGCATAGTTGTTCTCGAATGAAAGTGTTTCCATTTGTACTGTTAGTATGCACATAGATCGAGAAAGCGACGATCAAGTAAGATAAAGATGACGTTTTTGTGCCTCATACTTGATCTAGATATCGTGTGACAAAAAGGATGTGATAGAATTATATAATAGGTTGTATAGGATCACTGATTCCTATATGATTTGGGTAGTCACAATATTTTGCTAAAGGCCGCTTGTGACTTGTAGGTCAAATAGTATCATTAACCTACTGCCAATATCATATGGGCCTGCAGGATCATACACAAGAACGAGTCAACTCGAACAAGAATATCTAAATTCATTAAATCTAAAATTGCATCTAGATTCAATAAATATCACGTTTAATCAAAGATGAAAAATTTTTTATAAATAAATATATATATTTGATATATATATATATATAGTTTATAAAATTCAAAAAATATATATGTATATATATATTTTTTAATTAATTTAAATCAATTAGTTTTAAATTCAAATCTATATGATAGATTTAAATTTAAACTAATAAAATAATTTAAATTTAATTTATGAGACAAATTAAATTTGAATTTAGTTCTAGATTTAGATTAAATAATTGGTTAAATTTAATCTATTAGATAGACTTAAATTTAAACTAATATATTTAATTATGATTTAATTTAATTTGATTTAAAATAATATATTTTAAATTAATCAAATATGTCTGAAACCCTAATGAGATATCTTTATAATAAAAAAGGTAGGGGCTTGGGTTTCTTAGAACTATAGAACAACAAAAGAAAAGAAAAAAATCCTAGAGAGAGAAAGCGTACAGATGGTGTATAGACACTGTACGACCTCCTAGAGAAAGAAAAATGATAGCGTTTTCTTTACCAAGAACGTGTATGAACATTGGTAAGAGGTGCTAGCACGTCATTCAAGTTAAACATCCGTTCGCATGGATACTGATAGAGGAAGCAGATCTGAAGATCAATTCTTGAGATCCGACAGAAAAAAGTAAATATTTTTAAATCTATTTGATTTAAAAGACATTGATGGATCCATGGGAAAGGATTCGAGATTTTAATTTTTTGCTGCGTGTCTCTAAATTCCCAATATGATACAGGTGGTGTTAAGGGTCTCCTAGATGATTCAGGCATGATTGGAGCTAATGTAAGTGCAGTGGATGCGTCTAGCACTATAAGAGCTGAGGTAGGTGCTGAAGTTAAAGGATAATGAGATGGTTAAAGGTGTAGAGGTACTCCATCAAGCACAACCTCAACTAAAACTACAACCTAACATTTACATATGTAATAGCAAACTTGAGTCAGTATAAGTTAATCAAAAATTAAATAGAATGTAAACAAAAATAAATTCACACTAAAAAAAATATTATAAAAAAAATCAAACTCCAAATTAAATAAAATCCAACCATAATTTATGCATCATCATCTTCATCATCTTTAGAATCATTATCTTTATTCTTAACATCAACATCAACATCAACATCATCATCATCTTTTTCTTCTTCTTCTTTACAGACTATGTTAATGGCTAACATATCTATTTCTTTATAGTAACCTTCAGTGTCTCTTAGGTTATAGAATTCATCATTTGGGATGATTACAGGTAATATGATTTCCATTTCATCCACCTAAAATAGCCCTATGTTTGTTTCAGATGACGAAGCATCAATTATACTACGTACCTTAAGTTTGATTACGGCTAACCAATTAGCCTTCTGATGGCAACTAGGATAACACACATAATACACTTATATCGCTACTTGTGCAAGTATAAATGGATCAAACTTGTTATACCTCCTTAATTCGTGAACTTCAATAATCCCATATTATTTGTGAACCCTCATACCATGATTAGGTGAAGGATCATACTATTGACAATTGCACAACACTAATCGCTTCATAGGAACCCCTGTGTATTCAATCTCCACAATCTCTTCTAGAATGCCATAAAAGTCTTATTCTGATTATGCAAAGTTAGTCCCCTTAATACATACACCACTATTTATTGTTGATTTTCGATAGCTCAATAAATGTATGTGAAATTTGTACCCATTAACAAAGTAAATAGGCCAAGTTTTAATGCTTCTCTTTGGTCCCCGAGTAATGTCATGTAAAAATGAATCTAGAATATTGGTGGTTGGGTTTTGAACCTATGTGAAATGTTTTAATATTTATATGAGTTGAAGTTAGTTTTAATTAGTTACAATTTATTACCATTTACATGTTCTCCGAACCATGAGGAAAAATCTGCTTCAATCAGCGCTTTTATCTTAACATCCACAATTTAAGGATTAGACAAAGTTAACTCATGAATAAATAAACTGCATAACAAAGGAATGTGTTAAGCATATACAAATAAGTGATGTGTAAGCAATATCACTTACTTGATATAAGGTTGCACTTCATCATAGTTTATTAGAAGATATTTTGTGGCGACTTCTACTTCTTGATCATTTAAGAAATGAGACTTGCATTCTCTAAAAAGCCTTATAGGATAGTTAAAAATGGGAATTGCTGATAGACTTGATTCTCCACCATCATCATTTCTTGATGGTTTCATAATTCTTGATGACACATCATACTCAAATTAATGCAAGCAAAATATTGTGATCTCTTCAATTATATAAGCTTCACATATAGATCCTTCCACTTAAGCTTTATTCTTAACTTTTTATTTCAAGGTATAGAGGAACCTACATAAAGAGTAGTTGAACAAGTTTTATTACCTTTTATGCATATATTCATTCCAAGTATATAGTAAAATGCTTTATTACATTTCAAATGGATACATCCATCGATATTGAATGGGTCCCCCAACCTTCAATTCATATAGAAGGTGAATGAGCAAATACTCCATTGAGTCAAAAAATCTAAAGGGAAAGATCTTTTCTAACTTGCTCCATTACAATAATGTTATGCTCTAACAACTTTAGTTGAGCCATCATCAAGGTAGTGGAACACAGTTCTTTAAAGAACTAACTAAGCTTAGTTATAGGATTCCACGCAGTTTCAGACAAAGTACCAAAGGCAATGGAAAGCAAATGTTGCATAAACACATGACAATCATGACTCTTCATTCCATATAACTTTGCTTTCTTTATATCAACACATTAGGCCAAATTAGATGCATACCTATCAAGGAGCCTCAGGTTCTTGACCCATTGAAAATAGCTCGTTTTTGTTCTATATTCAAAGTATATTGTGTTTTGGGCTTTAAAACTTTCCCTCAATTGTTCACAAGCTCTAATTCTTTTTGTCAATAATATTCTTCTATGTCCAACCAAGCTTGTGTGTTATCTTTAGTCTTCCCTTTTATGTCCATGACAGTGTAAAATATATTGTCAAATACATTTTTCTCAATGTGCATGATATCAAGATTATGTCGAATGAGATTAGTTTTCAAATATGACAATTCCTAAAATATGCTCTGTTTAGTCCAATAGTAAGTGTCATTATACCCTTCGATTGGTACAAGTTCTCCCTACTCAATCACTTTTGGCATATTGTGCACTCTTTGCCAAACATCATTTCCATCTAACTACGGTAAAGTTATTGATTTCTCAACTCTATTCTTATAAAAAAAAGTTTTATTTTTTCTGTATGGGTGATCTAGTGGAAGAAATTATCGATGATAATCAAAGAAAGGTGTTTTCCTCTCATACTTTAATTGGAATGACTTTAAGTTCTCCATACATATAGGGTATGACAATCTCCCCACTGTCATCCAACTAGATAACATGCCATGCATATGCTAAGAAGTCATTGATTGTCCATAATAGTATAGCACGCATCTGAAAGTTTTATCTCAACAAGGTATCATATGTTATGACACCATCAGTCCATAATAATTTTAGTTCATTTATCAATGGTTGCAAATAAATGTCTATTTTCCTTTTGAGATTGTTAGGACCAAGGATAATCAGTGTCAATAACATATACTCTTGTCTCATACACATTGCTGGTGGTAGATTATATGAAGTGATGATAACTGGCTAACAAGAATACTTTCTTCCATATTAGCCAAATGGCGTCAAGCTGTTAGTGCACAACTTTAGTTGAATATTTCGTGGATCATACGCAAAGTCAGGGTATGTGCTATTAAATACCTTTCACGCTTCTCCATTAGATGGGTGAGTAAGGACACCAAATGCTCTACAGTTCTCACAATGCCACCTCATTTCCTTTGTTATTTTTTTATAAGCAAATAATCTCTGAAGTCTAGGAATTAGTGGTAGGTACCACAACTGCTTGGTTGCAATTTTCCTTTTTCTTCCATGACACTTTCTTGTGGCATATCGTGCTTCACCACAAAATTTACACTAAGTTGCATTTGCATCACCTTTATAATATAACATACATCTAGCCACACAACAATTGATCTTCATATAACCAAGCCCTAATTTTGACACTAACATTTTTGTTTGATACAAGTCTGTAGGCATACGAGTGTCTTTAAGTTGTGTCCTTCGTATAAGCTATGACACTAAATTGTAATCTTGTTGTGACATGTTAGTCTTTGCCTTAATGCTTAGTAACTGCACATTTGCTAAAAGTTCAGACTTCTTTTCACAACCTTGCCACAAGGACTATTGTGCAGTGTGCAGCATGTCATGGAATACCCTTGCATTTGGATTTGATAGTTCTTCACTACTTTCATTATAGTTATCCCTAAAACTTGGGCTGGCTGCATCCATTACCATGGTCTCATATTGTGTTAGCTAGTTCCCAAGTGACCCATGTTAGACATGTTGGATGCCTGGCATTAGACACAGGTGAATGATAGGTAATCGATGTTTTGCCATGACTAGTCCATATATAATAGTTAAGCTTAAATCCATATTTATAAATGTGCACCTTCACCTCATCAAGACATAGATAGTTCTTGCATGTACACTGAACACATGGACATCTAATCTTTTTTGAATGTATAAAGGAAGGCAATTGGCATGCATGGGTAAGAAACTCCTCAACACCTTGCTCAAACTCTATTATAAAACATTGATGACTCAAATTTACTCTATTATACTCTATCTTCAATTTTTTGACACCTCCATTCTATCTCCCAATAATATATTTTCAGGTAGTCATGAAATAGCCCAACAAATACTCAATAACCATCAAAGATTACATGCAAAGCTATTAAGGTTTGTAGCTCTTTTTTTTTTTGAAAGAAAAATGGAAAAGTTTACAAGGGAATATTAGAATGGATTACTTACTTTATTTTCCTCCCAATATTAATTGCTACACTCTTAATAATAAGGTTTAATGTTAAGTAATTGGATAAGCACATTTGGAGAGAGTAGACATTTAAATAAGTCCAATTCTAAGCAGTGGTAATCAATCATAAGACTAGAGTTAGTAACATTAAAATTGTATAATGTAGTCTCAAAAAACATACTAGTAACATCAACTTTACAGGACACTATACTCCCACCAATCATGGCAAACAATTCTTACCATGTCCTAGATAAAGGATTCGCATAACAGTTCTCATTGTGTCCAACAGATAATAACTCACCACTGATACACCATCTTCTTGAACTAAAAATTAAACATCCAAGTTCACACCTAAATACTAAGTGGTAAAACTCTTTTAGTGAAGAATTCATATGAAGGCATATGTGCTAAAATTTATATACAAACATGCTGTAAGTTTTTAGCTAGCATGACCATATGAGATGCAGACCATCAATCTAAAGATGAATTGCTTTTATTCTATCAAGCATGAATATAGCTATATAAATGACAAGCTATTAGACATTAAAACATCTTCACAGGAAAATGATTAGTTGAATGCAGATTAATGTAGTTAATACTTAATGGACATAGGATGATAATATATCTAAATCAACTAATGC
This sequence comes from Erythrophleum ivorense, assembly GCA_026724425.1. NCBI lineage: Eukaryota > Viridiplantae > Streptophyta > Magnoliopsida > Fabales > Fabaceae > Erythrophleum > Erythrophleum ivorense. Next base: position 56,346,242 of record JAIUCV010000001.1, on the reverse strand, counting down.
AAGGAACATAAATGATCAACCATTAAGGAAGCAGATGTCTCACTTGAAATACAAATAAAAAAATTAATTAATGCAGTTTTTGGATTTAGGAGATTCCACAATTAGGAATTTTTAATTTATTTTTCTTTTTGTTCAAAAATTTTTCTAATCATATACCCAAAGCCTGCCTAAAAAAAAAGTGGAAATCATTCTTGCATTCATAAGCAAAATGATTTTAAAGTTGATTTGTATGTTTTTATTTACAAAAATTGAATCAATCCTAAACATTCCAATTACACTTTTTAAAGTGTATTTACATTTCAAATTTAGCATTCTATCTGGAAGAAGAAAACAAAACCATGGGATATCTTTGTCATTCATCTCCTTGGACAGCTTCCACCCATTTACTCTCACCAGATCATGAACCTCCAGACCATAGGCCATATGCACAACAGAAACAAAAAGAAGGCCAAGAGCTATAATCGTAATAAAAATGAATTTGGTTATATTCGAAAATTCCCTTTAGATCACAATTATGAGGATCTAAGTTTAAACCATCCAAATTCACTCTAAAGGGACTAAAAATGAAACTACTAACATACCTTATTAGACAACATAGGAATTATGGCTTCCCAAATTCATTCATCACAATGAATCAAGGTGATAAATAAAAGTGTCACATTCCCAGCAGTAGCATAGGAAGAATAACATTTTTGATTTCAACTATAAGTGTCACCAAAATCCATCCTAACAAATCACTCATGCATAGAATCAAGGATCCTATACCAACAAGGAATTTAAATAAAAGATGAAATAGCACACATTATATTACTATATGATGCATCCGTCAAGGTTTAACATTCCATTCAGAGGATAAGGACCCAGCAGACCAACTAATGAAAGACCTAAGCAAAAAGTTCACTTATCATTCAGACGCTCCTCTCACATGTCAATTCACTAGTATGGAACCTGAGATCCAACTCTTTCACACTAACATCAGACTAACTTTATACCTTTCAACCTTAAGAAATATGATAGCATCACACCAGTTCTCAGCCATAATTCATACAAAACAAGAACAAAAAAAACACTAAACAAGATAGCTAGATAGGACTAAATCTACCTTATCAATATGTGACAGCTAAAACTAAATGTGAGAAACACTTCCACTGCCATTCTCAAGTAAACTCAAAATTAGGAATATAAAAATGGATCAAATTTTGTGAAGAAAACATTAATGAAATGTAAGATAAAACATTTAGTATTTCCAAGCCAATGAATCACCTTGCATCAGGATAAAAATAGAAGAAGACACTTAACTGGCAACCAATTAAGAATTACCCATTTAAAACTCACAGCATCACATTTTCAGAAATAGAGAAGAAACACAGGAATGTGGAATTACCTTTTACATCATTTGGTTACTCTCAATTGTTCTTCTGCTAATTTCTACTCTTCGCCCCTTCTGGGTCAGCCTCAACTTCTTCTCTTTGAACCTTTGGTCAAAGAGAAAGCTTTAAACCTAGAACCCCTTTTCCTTTGAATCCCTCTTTTACTTTTTCACTGAATAATCTCTAGCCCTTCTATCGGTCTCTATTTCTCCCTTCTTTGTCAGCTCCCGATTTTCTCTTCTTTATCCACCCAAACTCAAAAAACTCCCTTTTTTCAATTTTTGGAAGAAACCCCCCTTTCTGCTTCTAATCTGCACTTATTTATAGTTGATTTGGGTGTGGCATTTACTCTTATGCATAAAAAGGATATGGATGGAAGTTGCATGTGAAGGTGAAGAGCTGTGTGTGAGTGTGGTGCCATTGTAGGTCTTCTACTCTACCAGAATTATGTGAGAGAGAAAGGGACGACAAGTGAAAGAGAATGTGGGTAGGGCTTTTTTGAGCCTGAATCTACCTTCATATTTGAATTAGAAAGGCTGAATATGGGTTTGAGGTTTGTGGGTCGAAGGGAATGGGCCTCTCTTTTGCTTCTTTTTTTTTCAATTACATTTTTACATAAATGAAATTTTTTGTAAAACCTTGTGAAACATAATAAAAAGTTGGGTCTGATCTATATTGCATTGCAGGGACCTTGCCCTTGCACCCCCAAGGAGATCTATGACCCCCCAAAAAATTGACCCTCACCCTCCACTTCCACCACAAACCTCCCTTATTTTCCTTAAAAATTTTAAGCTCCCAATTTTTCAATTCAAGGCATGTTCATAGGGGGTCTATCAAAAGTCTTGAAAAAAGATTATTAATAATAGTATTATGCATATTTCTTATAATAACAAAACATGAAATTAATTTATTCTAAAATTAAATAAGAGATTTACAAAACTTCATGACAAAATTAACTTATTCAAAGCTTCATAATATATATAACAATAATTATATATTTTTCACAATATATAAGTTTTACAAATGTTCATATTTGTTATTTCTAAAAATATTATAAATCTATTTTTTAATCTTGAAAAATTAAGTTATTTTTATTTACCAAAATTACATCTAAATGTCACCACACCTACCACTGTTATTTCTAGATTTAGCATTTCCTTAATTAAGCTTTAATTCCCAAACAAATCGTGTGCCAGACACTTTTACCTTATCATATATATGTATGAATGTGAAATGTTGATGCCTACTTCTCAAATAAAGCGAAACATTATCTCTTTCATTATCAACTTAAATTCGATTTCTTTTAAAACCTATATACCAAATTTTAGATCAATCAAAGTTATTCACCCTAACAACCAATATTTTGCAAAATTGCCTCAAAACATTGAAATTGTATGTTCTGGAATTAGCCATAAAAATAAAGTAAAAATGTTAAATTGAATTTGAAAATAATAAAATTCCTAATTTACTTGATTATAATTAATTGGCTTCCTAACAATGCCGCCAAAATTTTACTCACGACTATCAAATTGGTCAAGATCAGCATAAGTAATTGGTTTGCAATAAAGTACTCAACAAGTTATATTCCAAACAACTTTTAATCAAGCCAATTATTTAAAAATTCATAGAACCAAAATTTATTAAAAAACTAAGGAGGTTGTATATGGAATTACATGATAATTATCAACAAAAATTCTGCTACATTCATTTAAGAGTGGCCAAATCCCCCTTCTTCCTTTAAATTTGTAAACAAGATACGTATTAGATTTTAGATCATGTCCTTCACTCCTTTTCTAATTTTGCACTTGTTGGTATTTAATCTCTACTTCTTCCAAGAGAATTTGATAAATTTAAAATTTAAATGATAGCAAGATTCAATTTTTAGAGAAGAAAAAATCTTGACACAATCACATAGGAAAGCACAGAAAGAAACACAGAAAGGAAAAACCAATTAGGAGAGTAGAGAGGTGAGAGACAAATGGCGTGATTGAAGCATATTAGATGAGTGGAGTAATTTTTAATATTTTAAATTCTTAGAAAAGAGACATTTTTGTCAATTTTTAACCTTATTTATCTTTTGTATTTTTTTGAGTGAAATATTTATTTCACTTTTATTTATTGTTAAAGTTAAATATTAATTAATTATTGTCTTTTAACTAGTTAATCTTAAACAAGTATTTTGTGAACATATTTGTTTTGAATAATTCTTGATTTTTTTTATTGATTGAGTTTAAAATTTGCTAAATTTTAAAAAAACAAATATTTTATATTAATCATATGCATATGCAATGTTTGCTATATAAGTAATAGATATAATAATATTTTGGTAAAAAAAAAAGTGTAATTGTAGTTTATTTTTTATTACTAAGGAAATAAGTGTAATGCTTCTTTTAGTATCAAAGAAGGAGAATATAATTTTAAAAACATATGATTGAGCTATTTAATTTAAATATCTCTTAATAAAGAAGAGTAATTTGCCCAAATGTAAATAGGGGATAAAATGAAACATTAGGAATTGCTATTAATAATAATAATAACCTATACAACCATTATGATAAATAAAAAGCTAATCTTACCATATAGAATTTCAGATAAGTTTATTACAAAATTTATGGTAAGGTTAAAAGATTCTATGTGAAACTTTATGTTCATAAAATTTAATATTAAAATTAAAATTATTTTGCACTCATCAATATATAATTGAAAATTTTAAAATCTTTTCATCCAAACCACTTAGGATATCCTAGGCCACAAGGTTGGGTAGAGATATGAACAATGTCAACTACTAAGAGTTTAGACCCCTAATGTTACCCTAAAAAAAATTCATACAGATTTTTTCTAAAATATAAATTAATTATAGATTAAAATTAGATATAATTCTTTATATTTTGTTATTTTCGCAAGAACTTTGGGAATGTATGAAAAAATTTATTAAAATCAAGTAAAATTTTGAAAATTCAAACATATATTAAAGTTTATCAAATAAATTATAAATATAAAAAATCATATATATATTATATATAATTAATTATATTTAAATCATTTGTGATTGTTATATATATAAATATAAATATTTAAGTCATTATGTCATATAATCATAAAAAAATTCAAATTATATCATATAAATCATTTATAATAATTAAATATTTTGCGATGAATTTCCAGTGGATTTGTGATGGAACATTTTGTGATGGAATATTCTATCACTACTTCCGTGGCAAATTCAGTGACGGAAATTTTATCACAAAAAATCGTCACAGAATTAGAATTTGCTATTCTACATATTAGTGATGAAATTTTCTATCGCTAAATTCTATCAATAACATCATTAGCGACGGATTAGCAATGGATTAGTGGCGAAAATATTTGTGACAATATATTCTGTCACTAATTTTAGCGACGGAATTATTTAATTTCGTCATTAAATTCTATTGCAAATTTGCAATTTTTTTGTAGTAGATTCTTATGTTGTTACTCTAACTATAATCAGCTATTCTGCAACTTGGATGAAAATTTCAAAATAAAAGCAAGTGAACCTTTTTTCACTTTGTCATGGTTTAATGCAGAAACATTACAAGTCCTTCCACTCCCCCAGTTTATGTTGTTCCAAGTTTTTTTGTTTGTTTGTTTGTTCCCTTTTATTTTTTCGCTCTTATGTATTAGCACAACTGCGGTCCTCCTATGAAAAAAGTTCATTGGATATAAAGTCATGTTATATAACTGCTGAAAATTAAAGAAAAATATAGATCTATGTATAATACTTCAAAAAATATTTTGATTCTGTAACTTTATTTAAACTGTTAAATTGATGTTGTAAGTTTGAAACTAGTTAAATTTGTGAAATACCGACTTCCACCTATGGCGGTGAACACAGATTGCCATGAATATACTTTGTACGTACAACCATCCTGCAATTATTTGCATTGCACCAAAACCAAAACTAGGCTAGTAAGAAAGATGTTTAGTACACATGTAATTAATGTTGCAAGAGGCAGAACTTGATTATGGGAATTTCTGCACTGCCATAAATATAAGGCATTACTATATCATTGGTCAGATTACAATGAATTAGATTGATCCAATGCCAGTTAAGCAAGAAATTTCCTTTTCTTCTCACTTTTTTGGGGTTCAATCAGATTTTTAGAATACATTCCATTAACGCAAAAGGCCTCTTCAAGTAGAAAGGGTCCTTGACTACCCAGGCAACTGCCGGAGTTGCTAAGCAAGAATATTAGTTTTGCTTAATTCAGTGTATGAGTTCGGGTATTGGAAGTAAGGCTTTCTGCGATTTTGGGAAAGGGGAGAGATATGGGTGAAGGAGGTCAGAGAAAAATTTGGTCAATTGGCATTGGCCATGAATAGTAACATGCACATGAAAATTAAGTTGTTATCCTATTTGGTACACAAATTTGTTAGGTATAAAAATAGAAAAGAAATAAATATATAAAAGGAATAGAATAATTATGTTTAATATGATATAAACAAAATATAATTCTATTTGTATATTTGGTTGAATACAAATAAATAAGAAGGGAAAAGAATGATAAAGGAATGACTTTTATATTTTTATTTAAAAATAACGTTGGAATGAAAAGAAAAAGTAATAATAGTAAGGATATAATAAACCTTGCGTATATTAAACAAGATAATTATCTTTGATTCGCATAATTATGGAATGAAGTTGATTCTTTCTCCAATTCTGCTAAATGTATATTAAATGAGAGTATTCAATAAATTCCATCTTTTTTCCCTTTTACCTCATTCTACTAAATGGGAACTTAGAGATGATTGATTTTTAGTGGTAGGATGCATAGTGCAATGACTAGAAAATGAAGGAGTAAATTTTCAACATTTTAACAATTGAGGAGATATTATAATTGGAAGGAAAAAAAAGTGGTTATTTGCAATTTCTCTCAAATTTTATATTGTGTCTTGAACTATTTTCAAAACATATTATCATTAGACTTAACATTTTTTTGTGTTAGTTGGGCATATTAAGATACATTGCTTAAACTTAAATAAATTAAATACATAAGTTTAATCATTCAAATAATATACATATATATATATATATCAAATAATTTTTTTATTTCACTTTATAAAATAAAAATTATTCCAAAATCAAAATATTTAATATACCATATATAACAAAAGTATAGGACTAGTTAGTATACAATTTCTATATAAATGCAACTTTTGTAGTATCATCACTTTGCGTTAGCCAATTGAACACGAATTAAATCGTGTTATGACAAAAGTTAGGTACGTTGATTACAAACTTCTATGAAACGACAATAAAATGAAAGATATCTGTGTGTGTGTGTGTGTGTGTGTGTGTGAGAGAGAGAGAGAGAGAGAGAGAGAGAGAGAGAGAGAGAGTTAAGATTTGATTTATATGGGTCCACATAAATTCTGTGAATACGGATCAAATCCTAAACTCATGCATATATGTGCAGCCTTTGCATCCAAAAATTTCTCATGGTTAACATGTATCGGGTTGAAAAAATAGTACTTGCAAGAAAGATGCCAAGTTCGTTATATAATGGAAGAGAGCATAAAATGTGCACTGACCTAATATCTTGTTTTAGGTACTAATGCAATATCGACCACCAAGTATTTCTACTATTTATATCTTGTCCCCTAATTTAAAGTTCATTAATTCAGTCTTAATTCAGTGGGTTTTTAACATCTACTATGCTGTAAGTGTTGTGAAAGACCTCCTGTTTGGAAAGAATAAAAATAATGCATGGTAAAGATTCTATAAAAGTAACTTCTAAAAGCATAATTGATTGATATAATGTTAATTTAGTAATAATTTTCAAAAAAGTTATTTTGATTGTGTAGAGTGACAATAATGCGTGCATGCTAGAACACTTTCTTTTTTCAATACAAAAAATCCAAAAAAATTTATGTCTAATTATTAAATAACGTACAATAGTTGAAGATTAAATTAAGAAAAATAATATACGAATGAATGTTAAAGACTCATCAAACGTGCAGGTTGGGCGCCTCATGCTTATTTGGAATTGTTGGGCCAAACAGAAGGCATACAGTTCCATGGAGGAGGACTATCATCTCATGCTGCAACCACGACTTAAATTTGCAAAAGCAAGTGGCTCACGAGATTTAACTCTTGACATTGAAGTACTAGAAAGTGGCACAAGATACTGATTAACTTCTGGCTTCAATCATAGAAGGACAGTGCTCTTCTACTCTCGTATAAATATTGCCCAAGGCATAAGTATGTACGTAGTTAGCTCCTTTTACGTACGTACATATATGAAGGTAAATATTGTATAAATATGTACGTACATAAGTATGTGCTCTTCTCAATGTGGCTAGCATGATTCCTGGGCCTTGTCATTGGAGAGGTCATTCATTCTCAAGAAGTTTTAACCTCGCTTCAACCTTGACAGAACAATGCATTGTTTACCTCTCAATTTGAACCTTGTTTAGTAAATTTTGTGGACTCGCCTGCCCAATTGCATTTTCCTTTTTTTTGTTTATATAGGGGGGAGGGGGGAGGGGGGAGTGGAGGTCGAACCCCCAATTCTCTGCCAAGCCAATTGATAGAGCACAGTGCCACTGTAGCACAAGGCCACTGGCATTTTCCTTAACTTTGCATGACTTAGCTACTTGTAAATGCAATACACATTTTTGGCAAGGAAAAAAGGCGAAAGGGCTAAAATATCTCTTCTCTGTCTCGAAGGTTTAGAGTTATTGTTAATTTTAGCTCAAATATTTATTTTGCATCAATTTTGTCTTATATGGTAGTCAAAATTTTTGATGCCATTGACCACGAAAAATTATATGTGTTTCTGCAAGTGCACGGGTCGGATCAAGTAGTTCAGTGATAAGTATGAGTATCGTTCCCACGAGGAATGACTTAAATGTAATTAGGCAATGCACAACCCACTTTCATCCACGTTAAGCTACCAATTAAACAATTCATGATTTAAAACTAATTTTCAACCAAAACAATTTAAAGAAAACTTGGTTGGCAAAGAAAATTTAGACAAAAATCTAAGGTTTTGAAGTTACCTAGAGTCACTATTCCCTTGATGTTTACTAGAACTTAATTACTTGTTCAATTACAATTAATTATCACCTTGTGGGTTAAGAGATTCATAAGTTATAACCGTCCGTCGATGTAATTATAGCCCTACACTTCCCTAAAATGTAAGTGTCCTTAGAATTAGGTTAGAGTGCATTAAATACCACAACCCTCTACAAACCAATTAAGGCAATTAGGTATATTTCTATCCTAATTACAAATTAGAATAATCTAAACTTAATCTATCTAACTCTTAGGTCTAATTAGAATTCCTTTTTCAAGGTAAATTCTAATTACCCAAATCAAATCTAAGAGGTGGCCAATCCCTAAGAAAGCATTAAGCAAAAGAAAGATACACAAGGCTCCAATCATTACAATTAACAAAAAAAATAGAGATTTAGTTCACATTAAGTTTATAGTGCTCTAGGTAAAGAGAAGTTTAGCTACACATAGCTAAATCTACAGTGAATCCCAATCAAAATACATGGAGAAGATGAAGAGAAGCAAAAAAGCAAACAAAGGAATGAGAGAAATGCAAAAAGTTAAGCTCCCCCTTGATTCTTCCTCTTCCTTCACTCCTCCAAGCTTGAAGAACCTCTAAAGACCACCTAAAAATGCCTCCTGGACTTTCAGAACCCTCCTCTGCTGCAGAATGCCCTAAAACCTAACTGCAATTCGTGTTTTGTATCCTCATTAATCAAAACGCAGAGTTTTGAGGCCAAATTTAGTGGCCGCTTCTTTGCCTGGAGCTTATCATTGAATAAAATTCTGAAATAAGAAATATTTTCTATTAAGGCAACATCTACTCAATCATAATTATTCACAATTAACATCATTTCTCTCTTTCACTTTTGATTTGAAAAATTACTTACAATTAATGAATAAATCCCACTAAAACTCTAATGGATGACTCCCAAATTAAATCTAATTAACTATAAGTAATATAAAATATCGGAAGTCATCACTCCCCCACACTTAGATAATTGCTTTTCCTCAAGCAAAATTCACTTATCCATACTTTCAAAACAAACAATAAAATAACACAGTATATTAGAATATTTAATTCTAGCTTAAAATTCCCTCATACTTGAATCCAGCAACCTTGTGTAACTAAGAAGCTAAACAAGCGTGACTTAACTTCACAATTTACACATTTCCAATACAATTTGCAAGGCCAACCCACGCACTCATAAAATGAGAATAGAAATTCTAATATAGAAGAGATCATCCCCTTCTTTTATTTCTTTTTACAAGTATCATTTTATTCTTTTCCTTTCCCCTTTTTTTTTTGAGAGATTTTCTTCCCTTCCTTGTCTCCTAAATCCTTTTTACTCGAATGACAACATTTGTAATGAAATCACCCGGTTACTCAGACTAAGGTGACACAGTTAGGGTGCTTTGCATACTCATAGGTTCCACTACTGTTTTATGCGAAAGCTAACATTGGTGATGAAAGCCCCCGGTTACTAGGTAGCTTCCACTAGAGGAGAAGAATCTTTATTATTATTATATATATATATATATATATTTTTTTTTTTTTTTACACAAGGGAATATTGCTCTTCTAACCAGCAACCCCAATCCCATTATACAAATTCATGAGCAAGACCGTAATCAAATTATATTAGAACTTAACCCAACTCCTATAATTAAATCACGCAAGTTTTAACTACTTATCACAAGAATTGCCATAAACAAATAAGAGGGAAATTAAACTCAATTAAATCCTCAAAACACTATAGTCATTCTATTGTTTTCTCATCAATTTTCATTCTAGACACAAAAAAAAATCAACTTTAGTAAACACCTTTCCCCCACACTTAAATCACACATTATCCTCAATGTGAATAAACATGACAAGAAACAAAGGAGGTAGAAGAGATGAGATACTGAGACTTCCCTAAAAGTGTGGAGAAGAAAGAAAAGAGAGAAGGAGAGAGGTATATAGGCATCAGAACCTGTCATCTGTAGACGAAGAAGTCAAAAGAGATAGGTAAGTACAGAACCAGTCAATCAGGATAATAAAAAGTCCTAAACAGCCATCCAGTAAGCTACAGAGAATAAAGAAAGGAAATAGCAGTACAAGCATCTAACTACTAATTAACTAAGGAAACAACAAAAATAGGCTAAGAGACAGAATCAAATCCTCCAGCACAAAATAATCATCATAAAGAGAATCACTCCTCTCTAGCTGAAGAGTACTCCTGTGCACTATCAGTCATGCCCACACAAGCGTCTGTCCGCTGTGCATCCACTTCCAAACCTTCTGATGGCCTTGAGTACACCCCAAGCTGCTGTGGAGGTTGCAAAAGATCAATAACGCATGCCATTTGAGAGGTCAGCTCATCACAAAATAAAAGCAATAAATCAATCTTCTGTGTCATTGTCTCACATTGCTTCTCAAGCTATTCTTGTTTTTTCAGAATGAGGCCTTACTGCACAATATTGTCTTGCAAGAGCTGAACCATCCTATCCTGTGAAGTGGCCTCCAAAGAAATCTATGGTGGATCTTGAATAGGTTCTTGTTCATGCACTAAAGGGTCAGCTGGATGATCGTCATGCTCTTCATCGTCCCCCAAGAAATCCTCTTCTTTGGCCTTTAATGATTGATAAGTGACACCACCAATGGGATACAATTGCACCTCTTGATCAGTAAAAATCCCAACAATTTTTTTAGTGATAATACCGGAAATCATGAAAGGAAAAGGTAAGGACTTCTTCACAGATGAATAAACAGACTTTAAGCCCTTAAAAATGAGAGGAGGCAAATCAATATCTAAATCTTTCAGGATACAATACACCAACAATGCCCTTCGAGTAATAATTGTGTTATGAGAACTTGGTAGGACATTACGTGAAATGAAAGTAACCCAAAATCTTGCTTCCTTATGTAACTAATGGTACTTCAATCCACGATTCCATTTCTCTTGGCCTCTTGTGGTCAACTTCCTCGCCACTTGATTGTAATCCACTTATGTTAAATCCTACATCATTTCTTAATAAGCACATTTCTCCACAGAAGGAAGTGCATAATGCTCTCGAATCACATCTTCATTTATGAGAATTCTTTTTGTCCTTATCCAATACTGATTGTTCGCATGCCATTTAACATTTGCATAAAACTGATGAACAATGGGACATATAGCATTGTCAGGCCTCTCTAAGAACCGATCCCATTGGTGCTTGTGGAACTTGGAATATGGGCTATCTAATGGAGATAAGGCATAGAAGCGATCCTGGAAAAACTTCTTGCTAGAAATTTGATTAGTGAACCAATCAGCAGCCTCTTGATTCAAAAAAACTTTGGGATCATACGATGTTGTGAGGAGATTTACTTCTTCATCACTCTCAGAGTGGACAACCCTTTGTCGTTTGGAAGTAGTAACAGATTTTGTAGCTTGCTTCTTCCTTGGAACTTCAGGATCAACAAACTAAGCTTTTAAAGTGACAAATTTCTTAGAGTGTTTTTTCCTTGGAACCTTAGGCTCCACAAGCTTAACCTTTGAAGAAGTCTTGGATGTGGCAGGTTTGCTCCGAGATTTTGAACCTCTAGATGGCATTTGTCATGTTTCTGGAATAGCCATATCCCCATCTTTCTTAGTGACTGATCTTTTTGGACGCATAGCTGCAAATGAAAACTCGGATTTTAGAACATTTAGAAAAGAGTGGAAACTTTTCAGCAACCACACAAAAACATTGATTATCCAAGATTACATTGCAAAATAAATAGAAACCAGAAATGCAACATACATAGCCAGCCAATGAAAGTTCAAACTTATCATGCTCATTAATATATGAGAGCAACCCAAATAGAGTGACTCAGACATCAATTACGGCAAGCTTGTAAAATAAAAACAACTAAGAATGCGGGGTGTTACTAGTAGGGCAAACAAAATGACTGCATACCCATGACAGAAAGCAAGAGGCAAAAGAAACACCCAAAAGCCAGAAATTAACATGCAACACAGAGGCAGCACATATAAAGTAGCAAACTAAGGAAAAGAAAATGAAAGAATCCTGGAAACTAATCTCATTTTACTCAAGAATTGCCCCAAATCCTAACCTAAATTTTCAGACCAACTAAACAAAACTAAAGGCAAAAGAGATAATGCAAGCTTGATCAAATAAATTTTAAATGAAATTGCACACCTCCGTGATAAGCATACAACAAATTGCATAATCAAATGAAAGATATGCCATCAAATAACTAAGCTAAAACCTAGCAACAATGCACCATCAAACAATAGGACTTCAATGTTATTCTAAGCACCCAAAATGATCCTCGAGCCAGCCCAAAATGCTCGAAATGAAACATCTAAATCAGCTATAGCCAACAGAGTATACCAAATAACCAAAAGTTACACTGAACAGAGCATCATGGAACTTACCAGATGAAGAGATTCTCGAACTGAATCTTACCAGAAGAAACGACAAGGAATGGCGATGGGAATGGTGATGGGGAAGAATAAAAATGCGATGGGGAAGACACTGAGGATGGCTGGAATGGTGGAGTGATGGAGCTTCGATGGAAAGAAATAATGGCGGGATAACCAGACTGGGAATGCGACGGGAAGACAACAAGAAATGGAGAGGAGAAGCTACAGAAGAACGAAAATGGGGAGGAGAGCTCGACGGAGATGGTGACTGGGAAGGCTGCTCGAAATGAAAATGGCGAGCTGGTGAGGATGCTCGAAATGAAAATGGCAAGGGAAGCTCGACAGAGATGGGAAAAACTCGACTGAGCAGCGACGGGAAGAATGCTTGACGAAAATGGCGAAGGAAGCTCGAAGAAGATGGGAAAAACTCGACTGAGCAGCGACAGGAAGAATGCTCGACGGAGATGGTGATTGGGAAAGGCTCAAGCTGGCGATGGAAATACAGCAGGGATGCGACTAAAATGACGACTGGAAGACAGCGAGTGAAATGGCGACGGGAAAGGCTCGAGCTGGCGACGAGGGCAACGTGAGGGGCAAGGTGATGGGACTGGTGACAATGGAAAAGGACAGGAGAGAACAAAAAAAATTTACAAGGCAACTTAAAAAAATATTTTTTTTTGAAATATATTATTATATTATTATAATATTATATATATTTAAAAAAATAAATTTGTTTTTAATTATTATTATTATTATTATTTTGTTAATCATGACACAAGAAAAGATGCGGCCACATGCTCAGAACAAGCTATCACATCATGCTATTCGGGAAAATGTATGGAAGGATGCTGCAGTATTTTTAGCAACCACTAAAACTGAGTATGCAATAGCTAACCCACTAAACTTAAAAAATGTTGTCGCTTTTCCAAGACAATGCTACCGCATTAAGCACTTCTAGAAAATATAGGGGGAATTGACTGCAGAGATTAGCAATCGCTAAAAACAGGGATGCTATTGCTAAACAAGACAGAACCAAAAATCAGCAAGGATTCAAATTTTTCTTTCAAGTTTCAAAAAATTTAACAAATCATAACCAAACCTTACTCAATTCAACTCCCCTTAAATAACCCAACATTTTTCCTCATAACATATGACAAAACAATTCATCACCAACAACTTCAAACTTTTATATCATCATTAAGAAATTAAATGGGTTAAGAAATACTCCCTTTTTTTATGAGATTGTTGCCCCTTGAATCAATTCATCCTCATGCTTACCAAAAGATTCTTTGGGAAGAAGATTTGCTCCATCTACAAAATAAAAACAAGCAATTAAATCTACAACAAACTAAGAAATGAATAAAGAAAAAGACACTTGGGTTGCCTCCCAAGAGCGCTAAGTTTAAAGTCTTTCAGCCAGACTATCTTGACACTTCTATGAGACGTCTTGAAGCTGCACATTTGCCTTCATCCTGTCCACTGGTCCACCAAGGTAATGCTTCAAGCGTTGGCCATTTAGCTTAAAAGTTTCTCCACTTTTCTCATCTTGAATTCTAATAGCACCAAAGGTAGTGGTAGACACAACCTTAAAAGGACCAAACCACCTTGATTTAAGCTTTCCTAGAAACAACCTCAACCGAGAATTATACAATAACACTAAATCACCAGGTATCAAATCCCTTTTTAAAATCTTCCTATCATGCAAAATCTTTGTCTTTTCCTTATATAATCTAGAACTCTCATAAGCTTGCAACCTAAATTCATGAAGTTCATTAAGGTCCAACAACCTCTTCTCACTAGCATCTTTATAATCCAAATTCAACTTCTTTATGGCCCAAAAAGCTTTATACTCAAGTTCCAAAGGTAAATGACAAGCTTAACCAAACACCAATTGGTATGGAGACATACTAATTGGTGTTTTTTAAGCTGTCCTATATGCCCATAAAGTTTCATCTAACTTATCAGACCAATCTTTCCTGTTAACACTCACTATTTTTTTTCAAAATTCTTTTGATCTCCCTATTAAATACTTCACAGAGGCCATTGGTTTGAGGATGGTAAGCTAAAGCCATTTTATGGTGAACTCCATATCTTTCTAGCAAAGATTTAAACAAGTTGTTATTAAAATGAGTTCCACCATCACTAATGATAGCTCTAGGGGTGCCAAAACGAGAAAAAATATTTTTCTTTATAAATCACACCACTGTTTGAGCATCATTATGTTGGCAAGCTACCGCCTCAACCCACTTACTCACATATTCAACTGCCACTAAGATATATTGCTGGCCTCTAGAAGAAACAAAGGGACCCATAAAATCAATTCCCCATAAATCAAATAATTCAACTTCAAAGATACCGATTTGAGGAAGTTCATGTCTTTTAGAAATATTACCAGATCTTTGACAGGCATCACAATGAGAAACAAACAAATGAGAATCCTTAAACAATGTAGGCCAATAAAAACTAGATTGCAGTACTTTAAAAGCAGTTTTCTGACCACTAAAATGTCCCCCGAATGGTGATACATGGCATGCAAGCAAAATATCATGCTGTTCAATCTCAGGAACACATTTCCTAAGAACTCCATCTACACATCTTTTGAACAAATAAGGCTCATCCCAAATGTAAAGCTTGACCTCACTTAAAAATTTCTTCTTTTGATAATAGTTTAATTCAGGAGGTAAAACTTCATAGACAATATAATTTGCTAAATCAGCATACCAAGGTACATTTAGCAATTTAGCAGCCATAATGCATTCATCAGGAAAAACATCATTCACAAGCCTATTATCACTAACATGCTCAGGATCCAACCTAGAAAGATGATCAGCCATTAAGTTTTCACTTCCCTTCCTATCCACTATATGCAAGTCAAAATCTTGAAGTAGTAAAACTCACCTAATCAATCTAGGTTTGGACTCTTTCTTTCTTAGCAAATATTTAATAGCAGCATGATCAGTGTGTACTACAACTTTGACTCCCAATAGATAAACTCTAAATTTCTCAAAAGCAAAAACAATAGCTAACATTTCTTTCTCAGTGGTAGAATAATTTACCTGAGCATCCACTAATGTCTTGCTGGCATAGTAGATAGGATGAAAAACCCGATCTCGCCTTTGTCTAAGAACAGCTCCTACTGCATAGTCACTTGCATCACACATAATCTCAAAAGGCAATGACCAATCCGGAGCAACTATTACAGGTGTAGTTATTAGCTTCTGCTTCAACTCTTCAAAGCTTTTCAAGCAATCATCATCAAAAAGGAACTTAGTATCCTTTTTTAATAGCTTGCACAAGGGCTTTGAGATTTTTGAAAAATCCTTGATGAATCTTCTATAGAACCCCACATGCCCAAGAAAACTTCGTACTCCTTTGACACTAGTAGGAGGAGGCAACTTCTCAATTAATGATGTCTTGGCCCAATCTACTTCCAAACCCTCCTTAGATACCTTGTGTCCTAATACTATTCCTTCTTTCACCATGAAATGGCATTTTTCCCAATTCAAAACTAAATTAATCTCCTCACACCTTTTAAGCACCTTAGAGAGATTCTTCAAACAAACTTCAAATGAGTCCCCAAAGACAGAGAAATCATCCATAAAGATCTCCATTATATCTTCAATGAAATCAGAAAAAATTGATGTCATGCACCTTTGAAAGGTTGCTGGTGCGTTACACAACCTAAATGGCATTTTCCTGAAAGCAAAAGTGTCATCTTTATAATACATCATATGTCCATTAATATAAACATCAATTTTTTTGGATTGATAGACTAAATTTTGATACTAGCTTCTTCATTATATAATAGAACTTTGTAGTGCCCCAAATTTTACACAGTTGATCCAAGATAGATTCTCCAATCCATTCAAGTGTTTTTCTAACTTTCTGAGCATCACTAATAAGATCTTTTAAACAGCATTAGACTTTAGTCTTTTAGATTTTCCAAATTCAAGCATGATCCTTGGGCTTCCAATAATAATATTTTTTAAATTAATAGAAGTTTCAAATATTAATAAGATAAAATATGCACTATGATAATAATGTGATAAATAATTTTTTGGAGTTTTGCATTTACATTTGAGGAACTAGTACTACAAATGGAGATAATTCTCAAAACTTTTGCGTTCTTTATAGTAAATCTTACAAGTTGCAACTCGCATTCTAGGTTTTAGTATTCACTAAGACAGAAATTCTTTAGGTGTGAAGAAAGACTTTGAGGAACAAGTTTTAGGTCTATCAAAATTAGAAAAGCTAATGATAATCTAACCATAGGTATAAAAGTTACATGGTTGATGGAACCAAAACTTGTTCCTTAAAGTCTTTCATCACACTTGAATAATTTTTTGAGTAAATTTTTGTGTCTTGTAATATATTACAAGTTAATATATAATTAAATTTATTAAACATATATATATAATTAAATTTATTAAACAAATGTATAATATATAATTTTATGAAGAAAAATGTCACGCCCTAAAAATGGAGACATGGCAAACCTAGAATATGAGGAAATTCCACATCTGTAAGCTTGACATAACCAAAACATTCTTTACACTCGTCATATAATCAATCATAATGTATGTTCAATTTGAAACATGAAATCATTAATCTTCATTACTTATATCAAATTCAAAATTTAGCCTTTACATAGATCTATTCAAAAGTCATACTTATCTTTTTGTAAAAATTCAGCCGTCTCTATAAATCTGTGGAGCCAATCTATAGTATGAAATACATTATGAATATACATAGGAATACAAAAGAACTAGACCTATGCAAAATAATGTCAGGCTTACCACAATGACAATCTAGCTATGTTAAAAAAAAAAGGATTGGACATGATTCTACTATGTGCAATAATAAATAAAAGAATAAGTTGTGGTACTTAGTGATAAAATATAAAGCATAATAATTAAAAAGACAAGTAGGCACAAAGTTTTTCTACATGAAAATAGGTTTTAATATAATAATAAATAATATAAAATTTAAATATGGAAATACATGCAAAATTTTTACGAAAATTCACATTTGTAATTTTTTAAAAAAAATAAAAGATGTATAAAATAGTTAATATAAATAAAAAATTATAGAATTTGAGTTAATGGAAATTAGTTCACTAGATTATTACTGAATTAAAATGCAAGGAAATGACAAGCATATAATGTTTTAGTCAAAATATAAAAATTATAAGAGATAGTTATTAAAAAAAAAATACTAGATAAAAGAAGTAAAAATCGCATTCAAACATTTAAAAGTTAAATGCTGAATAGAAAAAACAAACATATCAAAAACAATTTAATAAAACACTTCATTAAGAAAGTCTGTGCAGAACTCTAAAATCTAAGATATATACTGACATGGGTATACAACCCACAATAGTAAATAACCATATATCCAAACGTGAGTACCTAATCTACAATGGTAAATAATCACATATTCATATATGAACACTTAGCCCATAAACTATAAGGGAGCATTCAGCTTAATGCCATTTCGGTATTTAATCACAGGAACCATGTGGCAACATCCAGGATGCATTGAAGGCTAACAATACTATTGTTAGTAATCAACGTTCTACATAATCCTACCTTATATATATATTATTACATAATAACATTTTACAATTGAAAATATAACATTTTACAGCCATAGATTATTTGAGCAATTCGCACATAAATATATTGAGATAAACATTTAAATGTTTCCATTTTTCAAAATAACATTTGGAATAGCATGCAATTTCATATTTAATTCAATAATATAATCATATTTAACATAACATGATATGGAAGACTAGATATCCAAAATATTCACATGCAAAAAAATACTACCTAAGAAGCCCATCCCAATGGATATGCAGGAAGCAAACAAGAAATTGAAAGACTCAAAATAGGGAAGGAAGTTAAAAATGTATCATGCTCTATAGTCTTGGTGAATGATTATCAATTCTTCTATTCTTGGAACATTGTCATGCCCTTTTCCATGGAATTGCTCAAAGACTTTGCATAGAATATAGTCATAACAATTCACTTAATTCCTAGGAATCCTATTTAACTTCCTGTCTTCTCTACTTTTTTCTTCTTCTACCTAGCTTATCTTACTTTGATGTTTAGTTAAATTGTTGCCTACTTTTAAATTTTTTATTGTTGTTGTTAACTTAATTCATCTAATAAATTTAACTTACCATTATCAAGAATTTAAAATTTTTTCTAAGATATCTCACAATAGGGTCAAGCATACATATCTTCGTCCTAGTCCTATACATAATTTGCTTAATTAATACGTGTTCTAGTTAGTTTGTCACTTACTTAGTATTTTGTTTGTTCTCAATCAATCTATTACCTAATTTGATTCTCATTCTAACTGTTATTTTAATTGTAGTGTTAAATTCAATTTAATTAAACCTTTTTTCTACTTTTTTCCCTAATATTAATCTCATCAATTTAATTCAATATCTTATTAATCCCTAATCCTAGTATAGCCTTAGTTGGCTTAAGGTTTATGTTAGTCTCAAGAAGTAAAAATTCCCTTCTTAGAACTAAACTGCAAAAAGGAATTAAACACTTTGAGAAGCACTCTCACCTGAAATAAATGGTGCCTTTTTATAAACCTTGCTTACTCAGCTACTCCATAGGGAGGTCTTCCCAACTTGAGGTTATGATAGGAGGAAAGGAGAGGTAAAATTATTATCACAAAAGTGGGAGAAATACAAGTTGAATTACTAGATAAGTTCAAAATAAAATAGAGAATTTTGGCATATAAAAAAATGGAGCAGCACCCTCTTGAGAAATTGGAGCCATGAAAAAAAATATGGCTAGATAGCTATGTATCATAGCAAGGAGATGGATCAACAATATCTTAAAAGTTGCACCTATAAGAAAAAAACAAAGAATTGATGCGGACAGAGATGCATAATCGAAAGAGAAAGGCACAAAATTTCAAAATGGAAATAACAAAAATCTAAACAAAGAAAGCATCTTTGATGTTGATGGTGGTGGTGGTGTTGTTGTAAGTGTTGTTGAAAAAAATTCTTATATTCATTTAATTCTTGCTATATATTTTGATGTTTTTTACTTGTAATTCCCCAAAAATTAAGAGTAATTATGATGAATTAGGGAATTAATATGGGAAATTAGTAAAAGTAATCAAGTGGAAAAGAGAAATGAAACTTATGGAGAAATAAATTATCAATGTCGATTTAAGATTCAATTGGGTTAGAAAATTAATCTAGGCATATAATTAAATTAAGTATGCCAAGGATAAGGACTAATGGATACCCAATTATATTTTGTGTAGACCTAACTTCCTCCTATGAGACTTAACCTAAGAAGAACTACTCAATAATGGCCCAATCTGTTTAGTGATATAGAAGCCCAGAACTAAGAACATAGGCCAAGTGAAGAGTTGGGCTTTGGAGTCAACCCAAGACCCTACTAAAACCCTAAAAGCTCTGTAACCCAACCTATCAAGTTAGGCCCTACAAGCTAAAATTTTGAACCTACTTGGATTTGGGCCTTTGGGTCGGCCCATAACCCAACTTAAACCTTAAAACCACTTTAACCTTCCCTCTATTCTGCAAAAACACTTTCAGAGCAAAGAAAATTCGAAGGTCTTGGGAGGTGGTTAGGGTTCTTAGCACAATTCTATCATTTTCCACTCCTAGAGCAAGATTCAGCTAAGGGAACATATATATAACTTAATCTTCTTTTCTTCCTCTTTAATTTGGCCAAATTAGTTTTTCATTTGGAGCATTTTCACCTATATCCAAATCTGAAATGTATTGTTTGGTATTTTCATAGAGGATTTTCAGAGGTTGAGGCTAAGAGGGTGATAGGATAAATATTTCCTTCCTATATTAAGGTAGTTTTTGTTGGTTTAAGACCCCAATAGTTGATTTATAATATGGGCATTAATTTTATGCAAATTTACCCAAAAAAGTGAGTAGTATTTTGGGGCTTTTGGGTAGGTAAGGCTTAAATTTGAATTTGGAACTCCTTGGTAGCTAGGTAAATGTCCTTTAGATAATCCTTAGTAGTTTAATTCTCTAGGTATCTGGCTTGTTGCTATAAATGATAATTTAGAGTAGTAATTGTTTGATGTTGTGATTATAGAGTGATTTTGGTATTGCTTGTAGCCTTAAAAAATTATCCAAAGAGTAAGGTAACTAGGGTTAATTTTTTTTATTCCTTACATATGTTTAATTTAATCGTATATCTGCTGCACATGTATGATTTTGAATGTTAAATGAATGGTTGGCTATATGATATATCATGATTGGACCTTGCGAGTCCATGGTGGAGTTATGGTGCAGTTACCATCAGTGCATCATGCTTCTATCAGGCATCGAGTTATGATCAGACCCCTAAATATACTAAGCTCTAGTTGTGCTCAATAGGGAATTAGCACTATGGACTGGTCTTTTCTGGTATTATTGGCCTTTAACATATTATACATGATTGCTAGTCTAGGGCAGTGGTCACTAATAGTTCAACTATTTCATTTGTTAATACAATTGATGTTTTTGATACTTATCTGATTTAATGCATATATGTTAATTAATTTGGTACATATGAATAGAATTTACCTTTGATTACTAAGATTTGCATCTCATCCCATTTTATGAGCTAACTATTTCAGGTGAAAGATCTTTGGATAAGGATAAGGGAAAGCAAATGGATGAATATCCATAAGATAAGACCATGTGTAGGGAATACTACACTTGGGTTGATCTAACTTAGGATAGGTGCTAATTTTTGTTATTCTTTTGTACAGTATCATCATGTAATTATATTGCCAAGTGTAGGAGTTTTTCATTTTGGTGATTTATGATGCACCTAATAAGGAGTTAGGCCTCATATAATTTGGAATCTAATGTATATACTCATTTATATCTGATATGAAACTTGTTAGTATGGATATAAGACTCATCACTTGAAGTATGTTATTGTATCATCATGAATGATCATGTTAGTGGTTTATGAATCTTGTTACTGTCAATAATTCATGAATTTGCTAATGTATGATTGATAGAAAGATTTGAAATCAACACTCTAGTATCTAAATGGATGTGAGGGTATGTTGGATAGTTTAATTAGTTGGTTACCATTAAAGCCTTACAAATTAAGGTAAAATAACCCTAGTATGTTGTTAAAGGGAGGCCTAGTATAGGTGGAACGAAATTTAGAAAAGTTAAATACAAGAGAGGGTTGAGCTACAGCCAAAATTACTTCAGTCGCAACCAAGGGAGTTCCAAAAACTAGGACCACCGCAATGCAACGCAAGAAATTTGCCTAGGGAGAGTAACAGAGAGCAAACTTGTTGCACGTGAGTGTCGAGGAGGCCTTCTCGCCCTGGTGCCACACCCAAAGTTTAAATAGTAGATTCCTGAGAGCACTCGCACCGCAACACTAAAGGCCTGAGTCACGACGCAAGGTTTGTACATTTGATTTTAGGATCCAGTAGCCACTGACGTCGCGGCACAAGTTCCTGAATTTAGTTTTTAGGTTCCAGTAACCAACTTAACTGTGACAAGATGAGTCCAAGTCATGGCAAAGTTTTCCTAAACTCTTATTTTGACATATAAGCCTTGAATTTTACTATGTTAAGGTTATGTATTGACTTGGGAAGATTATAAGAAGATTTTGTGAGTTGAAATTAGTAATAACATGAATCAAAGGTTCTTAATTGATAACAAGGATTATTTGTGGACTTAAATAGTTGTCATAGTTTGGCTAATAACCTTAATAATATCAAGGTTCAAATTTCTCACTTTTTTTTAATTTAATTAATTATAAAGATATTAAGTCCCAATTTATGATAATTAACTGTATAATTAAACCTAATTACAGTAATTAAAAATTAAGATTGTTACATTGTTATTTTCTTTAAACTCAATATTATGAGTTTGTGTTGCATAGTTTAAAATTTTATTTTTTTATCATTTCTTGGATATAGGTGAAGTGAGTGTATGGCGAGTCTTAAATTTGAGAGTATTTAGTCATTGGATTTCCAAGTATGTTATGTGACATTCTATAAACCATATACTAAGCCTTTTTTCTTTCCTTTAGCAGCTTACATCTATAAATCTAGTCCCCAATAAACTCTCACCTTTATTTTCTGCCTCATTTTTTAGGCAAATATACTTATTTTGAAAGCATATAAAAGGGGTCAAAATCATAACATTGTAATTATATAGATAAATTAAATATGAAACCACACTTACAAATACAACTTTGAGTTTTCTGTCAACCAAAACATCTCCATTATTTGTATGGGTATAAAGGAAGACCTCAGAATATGAAAGTTATTTTTTCAATTCTTGTGCTTACAAAATAAAATATTAATAGTTAAATATATATTTAAAATAATAAGTGAATATTTGAAGAACTAAAATTAGTTACTAATCTTTTGGCATGCTCAAGTATTGAAATAGAACTTCTTGTATGCAAAGATAAACCAAACTCAAAAGTGGAGACTCTATTCATTTTCATTTGCTCATGTAGTGATTAGTACTTTGGAATGCTCAACTTTATATACAATTGGTCTCAAATGGATTCTCCAACCTATTTAGGTTTTCTTCCATCTTTCCAAGTGTTACCAATTACTTTATGATCTATTTTTGTGTTTAGAATAGAAATATTTAATTTTTTTTAGTCATTTCTTAAACTACATCCAATAATAAAAATTTCTCCATTATATTCTAACAAATTAATAAATAATCAATACTATCAAAGAATTATTTCTAATAAAAAATAATCAATAAATAACATTTCATGCTTCTTGAATAAACTAAAACAGAAAAATTATTTATACACCTCTGGAAGAAACTAAAATCAAAACTCCAATTAAACAAATCTCCAAAAAAAAAGAAAGAAATTAAGATCAAACTCTCCAATAAAACAAATCTAATCTTTAGAGAAGATGAAGAAATCGAGGATCAATTATGCAGTAAAATCAAAGAAATTAGAGAGTTCAAAATGATAGAACAAAATTGGTGTAGAGAGAAAACCAAAGAAGAGGAAAAATAGAGAAGAAAAGAAATAAAGAATAAAATATTAAATATTAAATTTATTAAATAGGTTTTTTATCAATTAAAAATATTAATATTCTCACAAATTAAAAGTAAAAAAATGTAATAGTAATTGAGTATAAAAATTATTAATTGTATATAACTTAATTACATAAGAATAATATATACAAATATTATTAATAAAAATTTATTTAATTAAAGAACTATCTGATTTTAAAATATAAATGTAATCATAGATCAATGAAATAAAAAGAAATATAATTATAATTATAAATAAAAAAGAAATGAAAAGAAGCAATATAATTAAAAAAAATTTCTACAAGAATGTTTCCTACTTATTTTTAGTAGGAAAATGATAAAAAAGTTGGAATGATTCTCGACTAAATTACGGTCAAACACATGTCCGACCATAGTTCAATTATAAACAATTGCTGTCAATTTTTTTAATTTTCTTTAATTTTTAAATTTTTCTATAAATATAAATAATTTTTAAAGCTAAAAAATAATTTTAGTAATATACTATGTATTGCTATATATTAATAATTGATATATGTTATAATTAATTAATTAATTTTATAAATTTTATATTCTAGTTTGTTTATAATTATAATTATTTGTTTTATATTTATTTCAGTTTAAAAACTAAATATCTTTATTTTCATTTTAACATTTTCTGATATATATATATATATATATATTATTGCATTATTTTTATTATTTTGCTTCATCAAAGATTGTTATAAATTGCTTTGTACAATCAAAATTCAATTGGACTATTTTGGCCAATTGAATTTGATAGTTTTTTATTATTTTTTCGCTGCTTTTATTGTTGAGAAGTGACAATTTTTTTAAACTGAAATTCAATAAAAAAGAATGTTAAACAAAAAATCATGTCGCTTAGAATTTATTGACATTGTTGTAGTGAATATATATTTGTCAAAGAAAAGGGAATGAGGCAGAAAGCATGTAGGAGTATTGTGCACTCTCGTTAATGTGCGCTGCAACTAGCAATACTTACAAATAAGCATGATTAGCGTTAGGGAAACCCACAAAGCTTCTAAAACATTCTCAATTTCCTGATCTGATATCTTGACTGTACTCTTAGCAGCCAAAGTTTCCACTGGTTGCTAGAATTCTACCAGTTTTTCTTTGCACGTATTCATTGTTTCTTGTAAAAGGTGCTTTATTCTTATAATAATAACATGGATAAATTTTTCTTTATCATTTGTGTTAGCCGTGTGTGGCAAACTTGTTTATGCATGAAAAATGTCCACAACTTTAATTTTTTTCAATACTGCCAATATTAATTCACTTATTATGCCTATTTTTCAAAGATTTTAAGTTGAAAAATAATAAATATGAAAATAACAGGAGTGAAATTAAAGGCAAATGAAACTATCTATATATATATATATATATATTTGTGTGTGTGTGTCTATATATATATATATATATATTTTTTTTTTTTTCTTTTTTCTTTTTTTTTTGGGTTATCTTTTTATCATTTGTTATTGTCAGATGAGTTGGCATGACAAGAGTTTATTTGAAGTTTGAATCATTCTTAATGCTCTTATGGGGGAGTTTTTTTGTAGCCTATAATGTCACTGACGCATGAGTAATCTTAAAAAAGTTTATTTTTATTGATAATTTTTTATTATGAAAAAAATAGATACTTTTTTAATTTAAAAAAAAAGTAAAGTAAGAGAGCTCAAATCACAACAACAAGAACATCTAAAGCCGATTTGCACTGAATTCAAAAGGGATAAAACCTTAACTAAAGGACCAAAAAAACCATAAGGATGGGATCCATAATCATCTTTTTTTCTATAAAATTATTTTAGATGGCAAATTTAGTTATGGCATCATTACGTTACGCGATTTTATTAATTAAATGGTGTGGGAAAAAAACCTTGGTTTTGAATTTGTTGAAGTTTAAAGCTAAAGTCATATTGGTTTCAATTCTCAGGCTTTCGAACGACTACAAAGTTTTGTTAGGTCTCTGGAGTTGAGCTGGTGAAAAGTTGACACTACAATTTTTTTTTGGTTTTATGTCAATTGTAGCATTTATTAGTTGTCGCTGGTTTTCTGTGAAATTATATTTGAAGATATGCACAATTGATTAATCAAATCCAACGTCAGTTTTTCTTCAATAACTCTATATATTTGAACACGATGGAGCTAATAGCTAGCTAGCATTACCATCCAAGAAGATTAGAGATCGATGGGTGCGTCTTCGCTTTACCATTTTCTGATAGTTCTTGTAGTTATTGCCTCCACTCTTTTCATGCAGTCGACCCACGCTAGTGCAGGTTTGTGTCCCTAATTATTACAACATACAATACTATATATATACATTTTTTCAATTTGGAACACACAAAATTGGTACCCCCCTGCCCACCTTTTGATTTGTGTACAGATTGAATTTCCTCATGCATGCGTCTCCGTTTTAACATAATAGTTATTAGTTACAATCAAAATTTTGAAAAAGAAAAGGTCGTGCAAATTTGAACAATCACGAATAATATGGACTCGTTAATTACTATTATGCAGCTATGACAATGAGGAAACTGGCAGGTGAAAAGCCGAGGTCACCACCTTCACCGAAACCATCGACTCCATGGCGGCCAAGTTTCCCCAACTTCCCTCCACCTCCACAGCTGTAGAAATTTCCAGAATGAAGAGAATAAAGATCACTACAAAAAAATAGATCTTTAGTAACGACTTTTAGTGGCGACTTAAAAAAATGGTCGCTGAAAAAATATTTTTAGCAACGACTTTATTATGTTGTCACTAAAAATTGTCACTAAAAAAATATTCTTAATTTTAAAAAGATTTTTAGCGGCAACAAAAAAAATAGTCACTAAAATTATTTAGTAGCAACAAAAAAGTCGCCGTTAAATATTTTTTACGGCAACATCGACATAGTCGCCGCTAAATAACCTTTTAGTGGCGATATTTTTGTTGTCACTAAATGCTCTAGTGCATAAAATTTGTTAAATAAAAAATATAACTTTTAGTGGCGACAGGATTTGGTCGTCACTAAAATATAACATTTAGCGGCGACACAATTGGTCGTTACTAAAAGCCCAAATGCCATTATCTGACAAAACTTTTAGTGACCATCAGATTTAGTCGTTGCTAAAACAGAACTTTTAGCGACTATTAGCTTAAGTCATCGCTAAAGTGTGATTTAGTGACGACTAAAGGTGATTATCACTAAAAGTCCAAATGCCTATTATCTATCATGACAAAACTTTTAGCGACCACCAAATTTAATCGTCGCTAAAACAAAACTTTTAGCAACTATTAGCTTTAATCGTCGCTAAATTATGATTTAGCGACGACTAAAGGTGGTCGTTACTAAAATTCCAAATGCCCATTATCTATCATGACAAAATTTTTAGCAACCACCAGATTTAGTCATTGCTAAAATAGAACTTTTAGCGACTATTAGTTTTAGTCGTCGCTAAAGTGTGATTTAGCGATGACTAAAGGTGATCATCACTAAAAGTCCAAATGTCCATTATCTATCATGACAAAACTTTTAGCGACTACCAGATTTAGTCGTCACTAAAATAGAACTTTTAGCGACTATTAGCTTTAGTCGTCGCTAAAGTGTGATTTAACGACGACTAAATGTGGTCGTCACTAAAAGTTTAAATACCCATTATCTATCATGATAAAACTTTTAGCAACAACCAGATTTGGTCGTTGCTAAAATGAAATTTTTAGCAACGATTAGTTTTAGTCGTCACTAAAAGATACCTTATACCGACGACCAATTTAATCGCCACTAAAAGTTATGATGCCAAACTTTTTATCAAATAAAAATATTTGCGCCAAATCTTTTAATGACAACTGATTGTGTTGGTGAAGAAGAACAAGAACAAGATGGTTCATTTCTTACCCAGCTATCACAAAATCAGAGTAGTGCAGGTAAGCAAGGGAAACAATATAAGTGTTTGGTTAAAAGAGGAGGAGATAGTGTGGGATGATCTACAGTCCCAAGAGATCCATGTAATATTCTCAAATTCATTAACTTTAAACAAATTGTTTGTACAATTTTTCATACTTCTAACTCATATCCTACATTACAGTCATGCATTCACGATCTTGTTATTCAACAACAAGTAACAAATGAAGAGGCACGCCTAACTGGAGATGAGATATTAGCTACCGTACTGGGGGAGAGATCGGGGTATGTGCGTGGCAAGGGATATGGGAAGAAACCCTCGAGAAAGAGAAGCATCAGTGAATATGAAGTGGAGTCTAAAGTTTTTTCTGCAATAAAACAAATGCGTGAAGAGATGCGCCAAAAAATGGAACAAAAATTACAAGAGGAGCGAGCCCAAATGCAAGCATAGATGCAAGCTGAAATTCGTGCTCAGATGACTGCCTTCATGGCCACATTCCAACAGGTATCTTTTCACTTTTCTTTTTCTTTTCATTGTTAAAAAACTTAGTGTTATGTTTCTTTTCAGCAAGAAAATGTACCTCTGATGAACAATGCTTCAAGTGGAGAAGCTTAATAATTTTGTGAGTAATTAAGAGTTTTAATGATTGATTATTTAACTAACACAAATAATGCATCTTAATTTATAACACCATTTTCCTTTTAAATTTTTTACATTAATTTGTTTATGGCATATATAGTCTTTCAAACATTATGCTTTATTGAAATTGAATTGTGGTCTCAATTTGTCACACAGGTAATTACTTTGATGGAGAAAGTCTTGACATTTACAAAACAAAATGAAGTGTCTGGATTGAATGCTAGTGCCCCTCCCTTGAATTACGAAGATTCAAGCAATTACCAATACTAACTTCTTATTATTTTCCTTTTGTTTAATAATATTGTAATGCTATTTTAAACATTGAATAATGGAGTGTATGAGTGAGTTTAAAAAATTATTCATTTGACAAATTTTTATATTTATACTTGTTGGATGGACCTTTGCAGTAATGTATATATCAAACTTGTTAGCAAAGTTTGATTTGCTCTCTTTTTACTTATGTATTTTAAAATGTCAAATTTTGTAAAAGGGTATATGTTATTAGAGATTTAGAAGATTTATTTTTCACCATTTATAATATTATAAAATCTATTTTAGTAAACAGGATTGAAGAAAATAATTAAGAAAAATACTAAAAAAAAAAAAAACTTTTTAGCGGCGACTAAAGTCGTCGCTAATAGTGTACCAAAAAAAAGAATTTTAGCGACTACTAATGTCGCCGCTAAATCTCTTGAACTAAAAAGTCGTTGCTAAAAGTATACATTTAGTGACCACAGCTATTAACGAAAGTCGTCGCTAAAAGTTTTTAATGTCAAAAAAAATTTGTTGCCGCTAAAACCATACATTTAGTGGCGACTTTTTTCGCCTCTAAATGCCGTGGCCCCAACAGTTTAGGAGTTTTAGTGGCAAAATTACATATATTTAGAGGCGATTTTTGTCATCGCAAAAAGTTTTTTTAGCGACAACAATTTTTTGGCCATTAAATCTCTTTAGTAACGGCTGTAATTGCGACGACTTAGTGACGATTACATTGTCGTCGCTAAATAATTTTTGCGACGACTTCTGATGTTTTAGCGACGACTTTTGTCGCCGCAAATTTCATATTTTTTTGTAGTGGATGTACGTGTTTTCTCAAGTCTCAGTAGCTGATCTGAAAGTAGTTATTCTATATTTCTATGTCCAATTTAGAGTTTATGTCTCCTCATACTTGGACTCCCTGATCTTTTCTTGCTTCTCGAGCTCAATACTCTTGTACAGTTAGAGAATTTGATGGATCCGATATGTAAAAGGGATGTGTAATTGCTTTGTTTTAATATTGAGTATGGTGACCTTTTTTCATCTCAAAGAATGGATTAATAAAGCCTTTATTTATTTATTAGTTTAATAAGAAAATTACAGATATTTATCTTTTATTATTAGATTTTATGAATATTATATGCAATTGTTGTAAGTGTCATTGACTTAAGGTTTTTATTTTTGAATTGAATATATATATATATATATATATATTATAAAAGCTATTTCTTTCAACTTGTATGAGGGTTTAAAATAGCTACTCAACTTTTACTTTTGTCATAATTTAATACAGAAATCATTGACTACAAATTCTACCTCCTCCCCAAGTTATGTTCCATTTCTTTTGGGCTTTTATTAGCACAACTGTGGTCTACCTAAAAAAGATTTTAATTGGACTTTGAATAATTGCTAGAGAGAAAATAAAGATGATATATAATTTCTGTATCTGTGCAACCTGTAGTATCATTAATTATTTTTCAGATCCATAATAATCGAATACACACAAGCATGCGAAATATAATATCTGAAATTATTAACAACGGTTAGTGGATAATATTTATCCTTATGGACCATAAGATTATAATTTCGGCCTTAAGTCTAGTTAATATACGCGTAGCCAGTGAAATTTAAGAAGACACACTTAACTGAAAGATTGTACTGCATGTAGCAAGGGACACCTCCTTTTGTTATTCTGAATTCAAGCTTGAACATCCTCAAAGTGCTAGAAACAACCAATATTTAATGATGAAATGAATGTAAATAATGAAAAGAGGAGAAGTGAAGAAAATAAAGTAAAATAAAACATTGGTATAATTAATTTTATCATTTGCTATTGGGATCAGATGAGTTTGCACATACAAATTTTGTGAAAATTTATTTGCCTACAGAGGTCGTATGATATGAGTTAATTTGAAGATTGAACCATTCTTAATGCTCTCAACAAAGACCGTTTCTCAGTCCACCAGTAAGCATGTTTTGTGGACCTTGTCATTGCAGAGGTCATTCATTCTCAAAAAAGTTGTAAGCTACCTTCAACCTTGATAAAACAATGTAATGTTTACATCTCAATTTGAAACTTATTTAGTAAATTTTGTGGACTCGCCTACCCTGTTGCATTTTCCTGCTAACTTTGCCTGACCAGGCTGCTTGTAAATGCAGTACAGGTTGTTGGCAAGGAAGAAAAAAATGGAAAAAACTAATGAATAAGAAAGCACGAGGTAATAGTCCTCTGCTCAATAATGTGCGCTGCACCTAACATTGCTTACAAATAAGCATGATTAAAGAAAAACCTACAGTTTTTACCCCACCCTCATTTTCCTGACTCTGGTATCTTGATTGGACTCTTGGCAGCCAAGTTTCCATTGGTTGCCACAATTCCACCGGGTTTTCTTTGCATTTATTCTGTTTCTTGTAAAGGGTACTTCTTTCATATAAGAATAACACTAATGGATATATTATTATTATTATTATCGTTATTATTATTATTATGTGATCAAATTTGTACCTTTTTTTTTTCCAACTCCTATCTTTTCTATTGTTTGAGTTAGCCTCATGTGGCACATGAGAAATGCCCATGACTTTAATTTTTTTCAATATTGCCAATATTAACTAACCCATTGTCTATTTTTCAAAGATTTGAGTTGAAAAATACTATACATGTGAAAAGAAAAGAGGCGAAAAAATTAAAGTCAAATGAAACTACCTATATATTTTGTTATCCTTTTATCATTTGCTATTGTCAGATGACTTGGTATGACAATATATAGTTAATTTGATATGACAATAGTTAATTTGAAGTTTGAATCATTAATCCAAAAGGAAAAGATTTATATATGCACTTTCTTAAATTCTTGCTGTTAGATTCTTTTAATTAAAATATGGTAAATATATGATTCTTTAATAAAAATATAACAAGTATATATATAATTTTTATAGACAATTGTATGATTTTTTAATTAAACT
The DNA here is from genome assembly GCA_026724425.1 of Erythrophleum ivorense. NCBI lineage: Eukaryota > Viridiplantae > Streptophyta > Magnoliopsida > Fabales > Fabaceae > Erythrophleum > Erythrophleum ivorense. The sequence continues at coordinate 56,314,642 of JAIUCV010000001.1, read as the reverse complement.
ATACACCAAACTTATTTTTATTAAAAAAACTATACACTTATTATAGTTTGATTAAAAAATATCATAATAAGGATTTAAGAAATTGCACGTAATCCAACCCCAACAAAGTTTGAATCATTCTTAATGCTTATATGAGAGTCTTTTCGTAGCCTAATGTCACTGACAGATGACTAATCTTGGAATAATTTATTTTTATTGATAATTTCTTATTGTAAAATTAAAAGTATATACTTGTTATAAATGATATAATATTATATATATACATATCCATAACCCCTAAAAAATAACTATCTTTTCTCATATTTAATGACATATACTTTATAACTGCTAAAGAATTTATATTTTATAATTATATAAATTAATTTTTTTATTTAAATTATTATAACTCATAAGAATATTTTTATATTTGAAAACTTATAAAAAGACTATATATTAAGTACAAATTTCTAAACAAATGAAAATTTTTTTTTTTTTTTCCTTTCAATTTTCCTTTTTACTCTTATAATACTTATTATATTTCTATATTAATTTTATAATAATGTCGCTTTTTTCCCGTTTTTTTAAGTGCTAAGAGAAGGGACCAAAAAAACCATAAAGGATATAACCTACAAATTCCTTTTTTTACTGTATAAATTATTTTAGATGTTAAATTTAGTGATGGCATAATCATTTACGCGGTTTCATTCCCAATTAAATGGTGTGGCTAAAAAACCATGGTTTTGAATTGGTTGAGGTTTACAACTTCTCGGTCAATTTTTAGGCTTTCAAAAGACGAGAAGTTTTGTTTGGGCCAGCGGTTGAGCTGGTCGAATTTGACGAAATAATTTTTTTGGTTTTACGTCATGTAGCTGTTTGTCGTTCGGTTTCTGCGAAATCATATATTTGAAGAAATGCACAATTGATTATTCAAATCCAAGTCTATTTTACTTTGAAAAATCTATAAATTTGAACACCATGAAGCTAATAGCTATAGCTAGCATAACCATCCAAGAAGACTAGAGATTGATGGACGTGTCTTCTCTTTACCATTTTCTGATGGTTCTTCTAGTTATTGCCTCCACTTTTTCAATGCAGTCCCCCGACGCTAGAGCAGGTATGTTTCTGTATTTATTACAAATGTACACAATACAACGCTATATATAAAGTTCAATTTGGAACAAGCAAAATTGATTATTCAAATCCAAGTCTATTTTACTTTGAAAAATCTATAAATTTGAACACGATGAAGCTAATAGCTATAGCTAGCATAACCATCCAAGAAGATTAGAGATTGATGGACGTGTCTTCTCTTTACCATTTTCTTATGGTTCTTCTAGTTATTGCCTCCACTTTTTTCATGCAGTCCCCCGACGCTAGAGCAGGTATGTTTCTGTATTTATTACAAATGTACACAATACAACGCTATATATAAAGTTCAATTTGGAACAAGCAAAATTGGTACCCACCTTTTTATTTTGTTTAATTGAATTCCTCATGCATGCCTCCCCATTTTAACATAATAGTTAGTTACAATCGAAATTTTGAAAAAGAGAAGGCAGTGCAAATTTTAATAATCACACATAATATATTGTCTCGTCAATTGCTATTATGCAGCTATGACAATGAGGAAACTAGCAGGTAAATTGCCAGGTCCACCACCTCCACCGGAACTATCTACTCAGCGGGTTCCAGAATTTGGCCCTCTGATATTGCCTCCGCCACCTCCGCAGTAGAAATTTCCCGGAATGAAGAGAATAAAGATATGTGTTTCGTCATGTCTTAAGTAGCTGATCTGAAAATAGCTATTATGTGTCCAATTTAGAGTTTATGTCTCCTTATATTTGGATTCCTTGGTTTTTTCTTGCTTCTAAAGCCCAGGACTCTACTATAGGTAGAGAATTTGATGGATTCGATATGTGCAAGGAGCATACGTTTTGCTTTATTGTAATATTGAATAAGGTGACGCTTTTCCATCTCAAAGAATGGATTAACAAAGCCTTTATTTATTTATTAGTTTAATAAACAAATTACGGATATACATATATATATATATTTTATTGTTAGATTTGAGAATTATGGAATTGTTATAAGTGTCGTTGGCCTCTTTTTTTTGGGATTGAATTTGTAGGGTTAATACCTTTATATATGTGTGCGCGCGCGTGTGAAGTTATTTTTGCAATTTGTATAAAGGTTTAAAATAACTTGTCAACTTTTACTTTTGTCATATATAATTTAATACCGAAATCCTTGACTACAAATTTTGTGTCAATCTGCATCAAATTGAATTTTTTTTAATAAAAGGGTCACAGTTATTGCTCAACTGTGATCTCAAAAAAAATAATTTTTAAAAAAAATTAATATAGGTCATGGTTGAATAATAACTGTGATCTATATAGTAAAAAAATCATAATATAATAAATAATTTAGTAAATTGATTTAATTTAATTTACAAAAATCTTTAAATATATAATATAAGTATGAAAAATAATAAATTTGTGACATAGCAATTTTTAAATAATTTAATAACAAATAAATGTGTGATAATATGAAATAAAATTGTTAAATTTAAAAAGTATTTTATTTATTATTAAATTTTATAAGTTAAAATTATATAAACTTGACAACTTAAAAATTAAATTATAAGTTATTTTTAAAAAGAGTAACTCTTGAAATATAAATTTAGAGATATTAAAAATTAATCTTTGTAAGAAATTTTAGTTGTATTAATTAATGATTTATAATTAAATTATTCTGATTGTAGACTATTTTGATCAAGTATTCCGATTGCACACTATTTTGGAGGTCTATGAGATTGAATTTCAACCTATTAGTGATGAAGTATTCTGACCTAAGTTAAAGGACCTACGCTTATTCCAGATTCTACAATTATGCAAATAATAATAATAATCATTTAAAACAAATTTCATTTATCTTCAATCATTTTATCAAGTTTAAAAGAATATTATTTATTTTTTCCTAAACAATGGTCTTCTATTTCTTTGTGTCCATTTTTTTCTCTTTTTACTAAATTTAAATTATTTCACATTTAATTTTTTTATACCACTTAGCCATAATTTTTTAAAAATCTCTTTCATTTTTTTAAAATCATTATCATTCATATTTATATAAATTCTTATTTTAAAAATTATACTTCTCTTCTCATTTCTTTTTCTTCAATCAAATTAACTTTTTACTCCTCATATGTTAATTGTAATGAAAAATTTCTTACAAATATTAAATTTTTTATATCTCTAAAAATTTCTTACAAATTAACTTTTTACTCCTCATTTATTTTTTTGATCAAATTCTTAAGTAATATTGAACTTAAAAAATTTATTGAAATATTTAATGAGCAATAAAAAATTTAATGAAAATTTGGCAACTTTTAATCTTTTTTTCTTTTGGTACATATTTTTGTTACAATTTTTATTACTTTAACATTACATTCAATATTACTTAACAAGCATACTTAATTGCTCATTAAATTTTTCATTACATTTTTAAATTTATTACTAATTATCAAATTTTAAAAAATTACAATTTCTTTCTTTTGATAATATTTTATTTTTCCTCAATTATTTTATCAAGTACCAACGAATTATTATTTAGCAATTTTTTTATTTAATTATTTTCTAAACTATTTAGCCATTATTCTTTTAACATAACTTTCAATTTTTTATTTTTTACATTATTATAGTTGATATTTTAATTATTTTTTAATTAATTAATTGATAAATCATTAATTAATACAACTAAAATTTCTTATAAAGATTAATTTTTAATATCTATAAATTTATATTTCAAGAGTTACTCTTTTTAAAAATAACTCATAATTTAATTTTTAAGTTGTCAAGTTCATATAATTTCAATTTATAAAATTTAATAATAAATCAAATAATTTTTAAATTTAACAATTTTATTTTATATTATCACACATTTATTTGTTATTAAATTATTTAAAAATTGCTATGTCACAAATTTATTATTTTTCATACTTATATTATACATTTAAAGATTTTTGTAAATTAAATTAAATCAATTTGCTAAATTATTTATTATATTATGATTTTTTTTATTATATGGGTCACGGTTATTGCTCAACCGTGACCCATATGCAATAACCGTGACCCATATTAATTTAAAAAAATTATTATTTTTTTGATCATGGTTAAGCAATAATTGTGACCCTTTTATTTAAAAATAATAATTCAACTTGATACATCTTTAAAAAAAGATTGGTGGTTATGTATATGGGATATTTAAATTTTTTGTTAATATTTTAGGGTCAAAATCGCTACAAATTCTACCTCCCTCCCCCAGTTTATGTTCTGTTTCTTTTGGGCTTAATTTATTATAGCACAACTGTCGTCTACCTAAAAAAGATTTTAATTGGACTTTGTTTAATTGCCAAAGAGGAAATAAAGATGATATATAATTTCTGTATCAATGCAACCTGCTATAGTATTATTAATTAATTTAATGCCCATAATAACAGAATACCCACAAGCATGGGAACCTTTTATAACTCGAAATCTAATATCTGAAATTACTACCAGCTGTTAATGGATAATATTTATATTTATGGACCATAAGATTATAATTTCGTCCTTAAGTCTAGTCAACATATACGTGGCCAGTGAAACGTCACTTAACTAAAATCCTCCTTTTGTTATTTTGAATTCAAGCTTGAACATCCTCAGATTGCTATAAACAAAACCAATATATGATGCGGAAATGAATGTAAATAATTAAAGATATTTCTTTCATTTAATTGAAAGGGGATAGATTTTTCTAAATAGTAGAAGTAAACTTACTTGGAGCAGATAGTTCTTCAAACTATTGCCCCACACAGTGGATATAGTCACTATTTGGACTCACATCTCTAATTCACAGCAGGAACACCAACGAAAAGAAGAATAATTTATTTGTGTCTTTCCTTTTTTAAAGAAAGAGTTTTTACAAAATTAGTTTTTTTCTCTCTGGATAAGTTTTTTGTATGTGGAGTAAGAGTAAACTGCACACTCACCATTCACACACAAAAATTAACCCAAATAAAAGTAATGTTAGTTTCAATATCATTTCCCACAAAAATATTAATTGACAAAATGATTTTGAATTTTGAAATTCAAAATTTAATTTTTATTAATTAAACATAATTAATTAAATTTGTTTCCTTTGGGTTTCTTCTATAGATTTGGGGTAGCTCGTCATAGATGACTAAAAAAAGTCAAACATTTTTTATTTGCACATGATGGATAAATAATACAAAATTTCCTATACTCCTATTTCACTTTCATACCAAGTGTCTCATTGCTTGGGAACATTCAAGAGCTCTTGTGCTAGAAAACTTATAATAAGACCAACATAAAAGACTACTACCATAATTATATATTATACACTTATTTATGTGTCTTTGATGCCCTAAATTCACCAATATATATTTTACTTATAGCCAATCTAATCCTATTGAGTTTTAGTATTACTTAAATTGTCACGTAAATGCATAGTACTATGCTTATGATGTTACTAAAATAACTTCATAACGGACATATCTTAAACACTAGCATGGTCATGTATATTTTAGGTAATCTTCTTTTTGCTCATGCATCACTTAGATTAGAATTATCTTTTTTTCTATTATTAATCCTCTAAGTCAAATTTATCATAACTATAGAATCTATACTAAAGTAATAAACATTAATTCATCTCCTTATACTATTATCAACGTCATAAGGGCATTTATAAAAGGATATATTCTTTTTTAGGACTCACAGAGTAATGAAATAAGAATTTATTTACTTGTTTACCAATTATAGTTTTTAAGTACATGTATTATGAATGGCATACTATATTATTTCTCTTATTTTATAAGAGTGTATGTTGATTCGATTTATCTATTAACATCATATAAATCTCAATCTAGATATGCATAGTGTTTAACTTAAATTCTACTATTCCACGTGTCTAACTAGAAAAGAATTCATATATAGCTACAGGTATTATGGATGGTGGGACTCTATAATTTGATTCATATAACTATATTTTTGGATCTCATTTTGACTTACTCACATTTTTCCTTTTTTTGGTCAAGGTGACATATTTCCATATTACGTTTTTTATTTGTTATATCAGTGTCTCTACTACCTAACCTAGTGAATACAAATGTTCTATCTTTACTCGCTCCTCATAAGTGCTAGAAGCAATTGCTCAAGTGAGAGGTCAATTTTATCAACTTATACGATATACTATTGCATTGTGTATATATCAACTATGATTATGGTATTATATTTAAGAATGAAACAAATTTAATTCATTCAAAAATCACTTCTTTCATGAGTTGCATTACTTCATATTCTATGCATGCTAAGAGGTTTAACATGTTTTACATATACATCCCTAGGTATTGGTTTAGTGAGAGGATTAACTAACATCTTATGCATAAAAATGTATTATATAGTAACACTCTTACGTGTTATTATTTCTCTAACAAAGTTATACTTTGTGTTTATGTGTTTTGTCTTGTTATGACAAACCAAAAAATAAAACAAAAAACAAAAAAAGACAAAAGGCTAATGAATGAGAAAGCGCATGGTAATAGCGCCCTGCTCATTAACGCATGCAGCACCTAGGGCTACTTACAAATAAGCATGATTATAAGTGGGAAAACTCATATAACATGATTAGATAATATAATATTCACGTAAAAGGTAGTTAATAATTTATCTCATATTATAATAGCTGTCACTTTGTGTGTAATCATATGCTACTAATTTTTGTTAATCTAATTTATATAATTAACAATTAAATAATATTAAAAATTTTGATAAATATATAAAATAAAATTGTGATAAAATAAATATTTAAAATAAATTTGAAATAGATCCCAAACATTTGGGATAAAAAATATTGTACCTTGCCAAATAAAAAGCAAATGAAGCAGAAGGTGTATAATAGACTAATATGCCATGTTTGATAAGTACCTTTGCATATTATGAAAACAGAAATTTTTTAAAAAAGTAAATTAAAAAATATCTATTATACCTTTATTATTATTATTATTATTATTATTATTATTATTGCCCCTTTTTATTTTTTTAAATAAAAATACAAATATTATTTGTCATCTTATCTACTTTTTTTTTAATGCTCATTAAGGTGCGTTTTTCCAAAAAATGTTCACATATAACCATCATTATAGAACCCCCCCTCCCCAAAATATTATTAAAAAAAAACACACACACTCATTAATTTTATTCTATTTTTAATGTATTATTCTCATGACAACACTTATATATATATACATATTTTTGTAAGTTAATATTATTTACTATTATTTTTAATTTGTTAGTTTTGAAAATTATTGTATGAATATTTTTTGTTGTAATAAATGTTTATTATTTTACTCAGTAATTTTATAATTGGCTAAATATAGAAAAAAGACTATTTATACTTAACTTTGACCAAACAATGTAATGTTTATTTCTCAATTTGAGGCTTATTTAATAAATTTTGTAGACTCACCTACCCCGCAACATTTTCCGGTTAACGTCCATGACTTGGCTGCTTGTAATAAATGAAGTACACACTGTTGGCCAAAAAAAATATAAAGAGAAAGAGCTCATGAATGTGAAAGTGCATGGTAACGCCCTCGTCATTGATCTACGCGGCACCTACGGCTACTTACAAATAAGTATAATTATAGGTGGAAAAACTCATACAGCATGATTAGATAATATAATATTCACGTAAAAAGGTCGTTAATAATTTATCTCATATTATAATGGTTGTCATTTTATGTGTAATCATATGCTACTAATTTTTGTTAATCTAATTTATATAATTAACAATTAAAGAATATTGAAAATTTTGATAAATATATAAAATAAAATTGGCACACAAAAAATATTTAAAATAAAATTGATATAGATCCTGAACATTTGGGATAAAAAATATTGTACCTTGCCAAATAAAAAGCAAATGAAGCAGAAGGTGTATAATAAACTAGTATGCCATGTTTGATAAGTAACTTTGCATATTAAGAAAATAGAAAATTAAAAAAATAATTTAAAAAATATTTATTATACGTTTATTATTATTGTTTAATACTGTTGTCCTTTTTTTATTTTTTTAAAATAAAAATAAAAATATTATTTCTCATCTTATCTATTTTTATTTTTTCTTAATGCTCATTAAGGTGCGTTTTTCCTAAAAATGCTTTCCTATAATCATGATTATAAAACCCCCCCCTCCCCCAAAATATTATTAAAAAAAAAACACACACACACATACATATTCATTTTATTCTCCTTTTAATTTATTATTCTCATGACAACACTTATATATATATATATATATATATACATACATACATATTTTTGTAATTTAATATTATTTACTATTATTTTTTAACCTGTTAATTTTAAAAATTATTCTGTGAATATTTTTTGTTTTAATAAATGTTTATTATTTTACTCAATAATTTTATAATTGGTTAAATATAGAAAAATGACTATTTATGCTGGACAAATACATATATAACACTCATTATATTATATAAATAATATATGTGAAAATATTGTAGTTAAAATAAATATAATTATAATTGTCTTGTTATCTGAGAGATAAATATAAAACATCTTTTCATTTATGAAACAAAGATATAATTTTTTCAAATAAAGATGATCATGTAATTTAGACATTTTTGGAGGCTTTTTAACGTAAATATACAAACAAAAAAACAAAAGAAAGATATATAACAATTTAAAAATATATTCTAGATATATGTAATTATTTTTAAAAAAAAAATAGTGGGATGCGGAGCCTGTAGCTCTGCGTCCCAAATAAAATATTTTTTAAAAAAAAATTAAGGGACGCGGAGTATATGGCTCCACGTCCCTTTTTTTTTAAATTTTTTAATTTTTTTAAAAAAAATACTAACCCTTCAGCTAAAGCTGACCTTTCGTGGGTCAATCAATTAGACTCACGGGTCATATTGACCTGTGGGTTTTTTTTAAATTATTTAAAAAATTTATATTTTAATTAATTTATTTAAAATATAAAAAAATAAAAAATATAAATTTTAAAAAATATAAATTTATTATAATAAATGTTTTTAATTTATTTATTTAATTTATTTATTATTTAATATATATTAATTTTTTCGTAAATTAAAATTTTTTATAATTTTATTAATTTTGTAGGTGTAAGAATTTATGTTTTGAAAAAATTTAAATAATTTTATTGAAATTTGTAAAAGGTAAAATTTAGATAACTAAAAAAAATTTTAATAAACTAATAAAAGTATTTTTAAAATTACATTTATATGGGACTTTTTTAAATGGAAAAAAATTTTAATCTATATATTGAAGAGGACAATAGTTTAATTTATTTATTATTTAAATTTATATTAATTCTTTTTGAATATTAAAAAATAAAAAACCTATAAATTTTTATAATTTTATTAATTTTGTAAATGTTAACAATTTATGTTTTGAGAAAATTTAAATAATTTTATCAAAATTTGTAAAAGGTGAAATTTAGATTACTAAAAAAGTAAACAAGAATTTAAATAAATTAATAAAAGTATTTCTAAAACTACATTTATATGGGACTTTTTTAAATGGGAAAAAAATTTTAATATATATATTGAAGAAGACAATGGTTTAATTTATTTATTATTTAAATTTATATTAATTCTTTTTGAATATTTAAAAAAACAATATCTTTAAAATTTTTTATAATTTTATTAATTTTGTAAGTGTTAAGAATTTATTTTTGAGAAAATTTAAATAATTTTATTGAAATTTGTAAAAGGTAAAATTTAGATAACTAAAAAAGTAAACAAAAATTTAAATAAATTAATAAAAGTATTTCTAAAACTACATTTATATGGGACTTTTTTAAATGGGAAAAAAATTTTAATCTATATATTGAAGAAGACAATGGTTTAATTTATTTATTATTTAAATTTATATTAATTATTTTTGTATATTTAAAAAAACAATATCTTTAAAATTTTTTATAATTTTATTAATTTTGTAAGTGTTAAGAATTTATTTTTGAGAAAATTTAAATAATTTTATTGAAATTTGTAAAAGGTAAAATTTAGATAACTAAAAAAGTAAACAAGAATTTAAATAAATTAATAAAAGTATTTCTAAAACTACATTTATATGGGGACTTTTGTAATTGGGGAAAAAATTTTAATCTATATATTGAAGAAGACAATGATTTAATTTATTTATTATTTAAATTTATATTAATTTTTTTGTACATTAGAAAATACAATATCTTTAATCTTTTTTATAATTTTATTAATTTTGTAAGTGTTAAGAATTTATATTTTGAGAAATTTTAAATAATTTTATTGAAATTTGTAAAAGGTGAAATTTAGATAACTAAAAAAAGTAAACAAGAAATTTAAATAAATTAATAAAAGTATTTCTAAAACTACATTTATATGAGGCTTTTTTAATTGGAGAAAAAAATTTTAATCTATATATTGACAAAGACAATGATTTAATTTGTATATATAATTTTTTTAATTTTATAATTATAAGAAATTTATGTGTTGAAAAATAGTAATCAATTTTATTTAGATTTTGAACAAGTAAAATATAAATAATAAGTTTTAAAAAATTCATATAAGAATTCTTAAACATATAATAAAAGTATTTGTAAAATCATAATACAATTCATTTGCTATTGTAATATTAGTAACATTTTTTTGCTTATAAAAAAAATTCTCTTATTTATAGTTTGAAGAATATAATGTCTTAATTTGTTTAAATTATTTTAAGGTGTATTAATTAATTTTGTTTGAAGTGGAAGGAAAAAAATTAATAAAGAATGGAAAAATTAATAAAATAATTTGTAAAACAAAATAGTTATTTATGTATTTATTATTTTAAATATTGTAATTGAGAAAAAAAAATTTAGTTTACACCATGATGAATATAATATCTAAGTTTCTTAAATATTGTAATTGTGAAATATTAATGTTTTGAAGAATATTAAATAATTTTTTTAAGTTGGTAGATATAAAATTTGAAGTAATTATTTCAAAAAAAGTCCAGATAATCATTTTTTGAAAGAAATTGTAAAAATAATTTTAAACTTATTTATAATATGAATAAGAAATAGTAATCAAATTGTTTTCGTACATTGGGAGATATGTTTTTTATTACTAATGTATGAAAATAAATTTTTGTAAATGAAATATAACAATTTTAAAAATATAACGCATTGAAATTAAAAAATAATGTTGTAATGTATATATATTCATTATATGGATGTGTATATAATTGTAGTAATTAATGTTTTAATAAGCTAATATTATTCAAAAAAGGAATAAAGTTTTCTTAAAATATATGTAAGTCTTTCATTAAATAATACAAATAAACATTAAACTTGAAAAAATATTAATAATTATCAGCCATAATGACTGTTTGTCCTACACCAAAGCTTTCTCCTCATTCACTGTGGCTGACGTTGTTATGGTTGTGGCTGTTTTTCCTCTTTGTCCTCTTCAGTATCATTAACAAGTATTTCTTCATTTTCTTCTCCAGACGATTCATTCTCCACTTGATTGCAAATTTGTTGTGAACTAAAATTCTACTGAGAAGATTGAACGGGCAAAATTGGCTAATTTGGAGTGAGAAAGCTGTGTTGAGGTTGGTAGGATGCCCACTGTGAGAAAGAAGAAGTGTTGCCATACTCTGCACTAAATGCAGCTGAATCCGTAAATAATGATGTAAATGGTACTCTGGCAACTTGCATTAATTGCGAGTGCGGTGTGGAGAAGGATGACTCAGCATAAGTGGACGAAGGTAATAAAGGTGCATAATAAGGTGCAAAGGAAGATGGACCTAAAATGCCAATGTCTACAGATGGCAGACAGGAAGAAGAACCAACGTCTCCACCGATAGTCTGTGGTAAAGTAGAAGAAGGACCAACGTCACCACCTGACATAGGGTCTGTCGTGTAAGATGATGATGGCATGTCCGTATGACATCTCCTAAAGTCGCTACTAGACATTGGTTCCTTGGATGAGAGGAACCCATGACCTCTTTTTCCTGGTCTTGCCTCTAGCTCTGGAGGTCTGGATAGATCAGGTGCTGGTGGAGCTGCTTGGGAGACGAACATATCTCGATGTTTTCCTAAAGCATGCAACATATTTCGAATATCATTGCTTGCTTTGTGCCTAAAATCTTCATAACTAAGCGTCAGTTGGTCAGTGATAGTAAGTCTGTATAAGGCCGCCAACAAATCAGTCTGTGAAAAAGAAAATGAATTGTTAAGAATAATACATATATCTATTTAAGGATAGGTAATATAAAGATAAGAATGATGTAAAAGTCATACCACAGAACCTTGAGAACCACCAACAAGATGGATCCATTTTCGCGTATGTCGCCAATATCAACACATATAGTATGAGGCGCGATCTAGTGGTCTATCAGTAAGGTCATTCTGTGCCACTACCAAGGGCCATGAATTCCATGCTGTAATAAAAACTACATGCTCTTTGCACCAATCTTTATGAATTTTTCCTCTTAATTGAAGAGTATGCAGTGATCCTATATTAAATAATTTTTCTGGAATATGCTGCACCATATCGAATTGACGGAGAACGCGATCAGCGTGATGCCACTCAACTATCCAAAAGCAAAGTATAGGCACAGATGCACGCCATACATTAGACATTGCTAGGCAATACTCTAGAATTAGTTGGACAACCTCGGGTGAGTCATATGGACGCCAAATGACTTACACAACGGAAGATAGTTACTTTGGGGTATAATTGTAAAACAAATAACAAGTAAGTACCTAAATACAAACCTCATCGTCTTTCATTTGGTCTAACAATATTCTACACTGCTTTAAGGCATCTATCGTCGGCTGAGGATATTGTGGAACATCCCGCCACCTATAAGGAAAGGGAGAACACACTTTACTTTATCAATTATCAAAAAATAACAAATCTAAAAAATATATATGCCTATACCTGAAACCCAGCGGGAGTCGAGTAGGATAAATAGCCATATGAGGATTAGGTTGAGGGGGTCTTCGTGGAGCAAGACGGGGAAATCAGTCCCATACCCATAAATGAAGCAGAGTCAGACAATCACCTATGTTAACCTCGTCATAGTGGGTGGCATTGCACGTTTCTCTATATAGATGGGCCAACACTGCTAATCCTCAACTGTACTGACCAGCTTCTACAAAATCAGCAAGTAGCGGAAGATACATTAACATAACTTTATGTCCAGTCCTATCTGGCACCAAATATCCCCCAATCAGCCGCAGGATATATGCTTGTGCAAACTGGTAAATAGTATCATCATCTATGTCATTCGGCAAGTTATTGAAAGTATAAGTCAACCAGGGAATACTCAACTTCTGTCCATCCAATGTCTCAGGAGGAGGTATCACACCAAGCAACTCATTACAAACAATTGACCAATTAAAGTCTGTCCGTCCACATACTACATTTCCCGTGCAAGGCAAACCCAGTTGAATAGCAACGTCTTGCAGTGTGATTGTGCACTCGCCTTTAGTGAGGTGAAAGGTATGCGTCTTCGGGCGCCACCGCTCAATCAAGGTTGACACGAGGGCGGCATTGAAGTCAAAATGATCGAGTCGTGAAACACTGTAAAAATCAGCTTGTATGAGATATGGGACAATAGTCGGAGGGGGATCGAATATATTATCTTGTTGTGCTATTCGCCTTATACGTAGAATTCTATCCTCCTGTGTAATTATATTAGAAAAAATGTCATAAATTTAGTTAACGCAACAATAAACAATAAAATAAATTTGTTACTCACTCGTCCTTGCCACACAACTTGAGACACATGACGGGACTGTAAATATAGCAAAGACTCATCCTCTGGTCCAAGATGAACAGCACTCTGCTGAGGGTCCATAATAGAAACCAATAACTCAAATATCTGTTAATAATAACAATAATATGTCAAACAGATGAACGACAAATCATAAGTCAATAATATAATCTTAATATGTCAAATTAATGAACAACAATGAATACGTAAGGCAGATATAAGCAAAAAAGACACTTTTAAACTAATCATTGACAATTCATATAGCACTCAAATACAAATGATCATTAACAATGAATATTTTATTCGCTCCAATAACTATATCTATCCCCGTGGTTGACGAGAGGGGCACGTGGCACAATTGTGTCCAATCTATCTACATAAACCACATCGTTGGTTGTCCTTGGAAGTTTCTTGCCAATCCATCTCATTGCGTATTCGCGAGACTTTCGGCCGACATTTATCTCGAATCATAGAAGGATCAGGGACCAATCGAGGCCCACTTGTGTGAGGCCAATAAATGTCTCCTCCTATTGGATGAAATTCTGTCTTGTAAGCATTTAGGATTGTCTCCAGTCGAAAAACAGCGTGCACAAATTGTAGAGGATCAAGACAGACCTTGGTACATGCAGCAAAGATATGTTGACAAGGATACTTTTGGAGTTGAAACTCGCCATAGTCACATGTTCTATTTGTCAGGCTAACCTTGCATGTTCGCCCATACTGTTTATTGGAAGTATCGTAGGGCTCTTTGATTTCAAATTTTGAAGCCCTTCTATCAAATGCGCGAACTGATAAAGCATATGCTCTTGCAATTCTAATTGAAATCTTTTTGTGGATATCCTTAGAGAATAAGTTGTCTGCTTGCATCTGAGCAAATGTAGTTTGTGCTCGTTCAATCCAATATTTATTTAACCGGTACAATGTTGCCTTGACCAAGCTAATGATGGGCAAGAATCTAATACCTTTGAAAACACTATTGATACACTCGGCTAAATTTGTTGTCATATGCCCCCAACGACGCCCATCTACGTTATATGCATGTGATCACTTACTTTTTGGTATACCCTCTATCCAATTCGCCGCTTCTGAATGCAACTGTCGGATCTGAGCCAATTGTTCATCAACCAAATGGCGCTCGTTCAGATAGCCGATATTCACAAACTTCTTTTTCAACCATTTAATCCTGAATGTCGTGTTCCGGTTACTCGCAATGTGACGTAAACAAAACATATGATGTGCATGGGGTGATTGCCACCCATTTTCTGGGTTTACGATTGTTGCTAATATTCCAGGATGCCGATCAGATATCAAACAAATATCTTGCTTGTTCGGTACCACTCGTCGCCTAAGGTTACTAAGAAACCATCCCCATGCCTCAAACGTTTCACTCTCAACGATGGCAAATGCAAAGGGGATAACTTTTCTAGCACCATCTTGTAAGCTTGCAATTAGCAATGTCCCCTTATATTTCCCATGCAGAAATATGCTGTCTATTTGGATAATCAGTTTCAAGTGATCGAAGGCATCAATGCAAGGCTTAAATGTCCAAAATACCCTCTGAAACATAGTTGCACCCTTTGTATCTGATGCTGTCTGCGGGCATTCCTTAGTCACAAATTCAAAGTATGAGCCTAGATTGAAGTGTTGGATAGCAGCTAGCCATTTTGGGAGAACTGCATACGATCGCTCCCAATTTTTAAAAGCGATTACAATAGCCCGTTGCTTACCCAACCATGCCTTTTTGTAAGACACCGTATATCCAAAGATGCTATAAATTCTTTCAATGACATCACGAATTGAAACAGAAGAATTTTTTTGTGACCATCGATACAATATTTGATGCTTTTATATCGAAATCTAATTTTGGATAATCTTGTGATAGCATGGAAGAGACACAAGTGTGTGGGCCTGCATACTTTGTTATCCACCAATCATTTTCTCCCTCAAATTGACATGCTCTTATCCGCCAATTACATCTAACACCATACTCTAGACAACAATACTCCACATACTTCATTGATGATTGATGCACCTTGAATGTGTGGTGTTTGTGAACTGAATAAAGTTTTGCAGCAAGACTCAGCGACTACTTATCATAAAATTGCATGTCAACATACATCTCTTGGTCATCATTCAAATCAATGACCCCCTCCATGTCAGGTATCTCAAATTCACTCACATTATCATTGCTGATCTGAGACAGAAAAGCAAATGCCTGCCCAGAATACAAATTCAATGGAGATACAGGATTCCCTTCAGTATCAGTCGCGGTAATATCATCCTCCCCATATTCATTGGCATTTGGTGGAGCATCATATTCATCTTCCGCCTCAAACTCATCCATTATATCTTCAGTTACATTTGGGGGACTAGAAGGATTGTTATGACATATCTCACCCCTCGATGAACTTAGCTGAGATATATCATTCATGAGTGGCATTAGTAGAGCATTAGAAGGCTAAATCTCAAATGGATGAACATTTCCGAGATAAGAGCTAAACAAGAAGACCGATTCATTCGATCTATTAATTTGACTTGCACACGGATTTATCAACGGTTCAATCACATCAGTCTCTTCAACTCTTAGGTCCACATTATTAGTTGATATGTGTGCATATAATTCAGATGCCCTTAGTTGAGATGGAAAGTGTCGGTTTGCTTCTCACATGGTTTGAATATCTGAAACGTCCTCCAATGTGCATGGCAAGTACCAAGTTGGATTAAGTGATCGCGGGTATCGGTACATCAACTTAGATACATACTGTCTTGACTAAAGTCGTAATTTTTCCCCAACTACAACCTTCAACTGTTCCAAATTAATGTCATGGGCAACTCTTAATAATTTTGGCTTATCACAAACAAATGTGGTTCCTTCGTTGGTAGAAAAAATTCTTCCATTTGTATGAATGCATATGATTTCCTTCCTTCTACTCATTGTCAATCTTTACTCAATACCTTTGTAGAAATAATAATTAAATACAATACATTAAAATGATCAAAAATAAAAAGATATCAAAGATATTACAAAGAACTTTGGATAAACAAATGTTTCCAGGTAGAATAAAAACTCTTGAGAATCTGTACAAATAAAAAAAAAACTTATCAGCATTTGTTATGAAAAAATAAAAATATATGAGAAGAAAATAGGCATAATTTTTTATATTTATTAATTTCTAAAATATTTAAATATTTTGTAAAAAAATTAATTTTTTTATAGCATACCCATCTAAATTTTTTAAAATTATAAATTTTAAAAATTATAATATATTTAATTTTTTAATTCATAAAAATTTATTTTTAAAATTTTTGTAATTCATCCATTTTTGAATTTCATATAATAATTTTTTAACTATGAAATAAATTATTTTTATTTTTATTTTGTGAAAATAATTTGTAATATATATATATAATGTAATTTTCAAATATTTGTATTTTGAGAAATGTTAATATATTTTTGTTTTACATTTGTAAAGAAAATATTTTAATTTTTATTGTTAATGTTATGTGTATGTATATATATATATATATATAACACTTTGACCAAAATTAAGTAAATTTTTATATAGTCAAATGCTGTGATTTTTTTTTCTTGAATAATAAGTTTAAAGCTTTTAATTTTTTCCAAATTCAAAATAGTTATTAGTAAAAACTCGTAATGGATAGAATGGTAAAATAATTAAAAGAATAGGACGAGAATTTATATTATTATCTTTTTAACTTTATTATTTTATGTAAAAGTTTATTTTTTAATATTAATAGTAAAATATACTATTTTTAATGTTACAATATTTTTTAACAAAATAAAATAAAAAACATATTAATACCTTTTTGTATTAAAGATATTATAATTATTTGTTCAATTTTTTGTATTATTTTCATTTAATCAAATATAAAAATATACTCAAATATTGATTCTTGTTTATGACATGTTAGATATAATTATTCAATTTCTCTTGGAACATATTTTTTTTACAAATTTAAAACAAAAATACAGTAATATTTCTCAAAATAGGAATAAACAAAATTTATTTCATAGTTAAAAAATTATTATATGAAATTCAAAAATTTTAAAAAACAAAATTTATGAATTAAAAAATTAAATACATTATAATTTTAAAAAATTTATATGTGTATGATATAAAAAGAAAATTAATTTTTTACAAAATATGTAAATATTTTTAATATTACCAAATATAACAAAATTATTATCATTTTTTATAAAAATTATAAATTATAGATTATAATTAATTTTAAAAAATTTTAAAAATTATACAGAAACATGGAAGTTAATAGGGACACGGGGCAACAAGCTCCGCGTCCCAATTTTAAAAAAAATTGGTCAAATAGTAAAAATTATATACATAAAGAAATAGTTTCATAGGTTATATATATGTTTATTTTATTTTTATTTTTTATATATTTACATCAAAAAGCTAAAGAAAATAAGAAATAAAAATTAATTAATATTAAATTACATACCTCAACCAGAATATGAAAGTGGATAAGAAATTCTAAGTCTTTAATACATCCGAAATAATAAATAATATCAAGAATGCAATGATTGATAACTTGTTAAATATTTTAAAACATAATTAATTAATTTTTTCAAGAAAAAAATATAAGTATTTGTTAAGCACATGAAAAACAAAAATTTCTTTAATATAAAATACAAACCTTAGAATGTAGATGAAGAGAAAGAATAAATTTGTTGAATAGACAAAAATATTCAAGAGATCTGAAGGAGAAGAGAAATGGATTGAGGAGATAAAAATGAAAGATGTAAGAGATGCAAAATGATATGAAGATGCAAGGCGGGACGGAATATATAGCCGTTTTAAAACTTTTAAATTTTTTTTTCTGACCCCCATTTGGGGGTCAGAATATTTACTGACCCACAGGTCAATCTACACTGACTTGTGGGTCAGTGTGACTAACCCTTTGAGGTCAGTTGTAGCTGACCCTACATGGGTTAGTCAACCCACGTAGGGTCAGCTACAACTGATTCTTTGAGAGTAAGTTTGACGGACCCTCAAAGGGTTAATATTTAAAAAAAAATTAAAAAAAAAGGGACGCGGAGGCACATACTCCGCGTCCCTTAATTTTTTTTTAAAAAAATATTTTATTTGGGACGCGGAGTTACAGGCTCCGCGTCCTATTATTTTTTTTAAAAAAATAATTACATATATCTAGAATATATTTTTAGATTATTTTATATCTTTTATTTATTTTTTTTATTTATATATTTACGTTAAAATGCTTTTTTTTGGAGGACACGGAGTACTTTATCTTTATATTCTTAAAAATTTTAAAATTGAATACTAATATTATTTATATTTTATAAATAACTAATTTTTATTTAAGCTGTAGAATCCAATTTAATAATTATGTAATATTACATTAATCAGTTTGATAGACTGGAGACGGGTGCAGATATGAATGTGATGGGAGTACGTGGCGGGGAAAGCGCGGTGGTGGGTAAAAGCTAAGCGGGGGCCCAGGGCTTTGGTAAGACAAGAGTCAATAATTCCCGGATAAAATCTGTACGTAATTTTTTAAATTTTCATTATTTTTATTGTTAAGTTTTTTAATTAAAATATTATATTATATAATTTTTTAATAAAAATATAACTAGTATAAAAATTTTACAGATAATTATATAATTTTTTAATTAAATTATATTTATTATATTATTAAAAAATTATATATTTATCATATTTTAATTAAAAATTTAATAATAAAAATATTTAAAAATCATAACTAAATATAACCTAACCCAAAAAAGTTTGAATCATTCTTAATGCCCTTACGACAGCGGGTTTTGGTAGCCTAGTGTCACTCACGGATGCTTAATCTTAGAATAATTTAATTTTATTGATAATTTTTTTTATTTTGAAAATAATAGATACTTGTTATAAATGATATAATTATATAGATATTCATAATATTCAAAAATTAATTCTTTAAGATCCCTTCTCATATTTAATAATATATTCTATAATTTTTAAAAAATTTATACTATATAATTATTTAAATTAATTTTTTATTTATATTATTATGACTTATTAAACTATCTATATAGTCAAAGGATTATAAATAGAGGTTGTATATTAATTATAAAACATTCAAATAAATGAAAAATATATTTTTCTTTTTCCCTCAAATTTCTCTCTTATTCTAATTGTATTTCTTGTACTTTTATTAGTTTTATAATCATACC
The DNA here is from genome assembly GCA_026724425.1 of Erythrophleum ivorense. NCBI lineage: Eukaryota > Viridiplantae > Streptophyta > Magnoliopsida > Fabales > Fabaceae > Erythrophleum > Erythrophleum ivorense. The sequence goes on along the minus strand of JAIUCV010000001.1, from coordinate 56,294,602 downwards.
TCGTTTTTTCCTTTTTTTTTTTCTAGTGCTAACAACTCAAATTACAAGCAACAAGAAAAACATGTAAAGTCGTTTTACATTGAATTCAAGGGGAAAGATCTTACATCCCGTTTGGTATAACGTGAAAAACGAAAAGGAAAATCCTTTGCTTGAATCAGAGAGAGAATCCTTTGCAGTTGCATAGCAAGGAGAACGAACAAACTTTTGAGAAAATTTTCACATTTTGGTTATTTGAACAAGCCAGAAAATTACAAAAAAAATTTATTAATTTTTAGTAAGGGCAATTTTATCATTTTACCAACCTATCTTTTCATTATTTTACTATTTTCATTTAATCAAACATGTAAATAAAAAAGCATTCTAATACCCTCCTATGTCATACCAAACATAATTTATTCTATTATATTTAACTCATCATTTTCTTTCTAATTCATTAAAGATAATTGTGTAATAAAGAAGTCTTAATGAAAGGGCCAAAAAGCCATAAAGGATGGAAGCCGTAATTTTTTTTTTTCCTGCACAAGTTATTTTAGTTGTTAAATTTGGTGATAGCATCATCATGTACGCGTTGTCATTATGAATTAAATGGCGTGGCCCAAAAACAATGCTTTTGAATTTGTTGAAGTCTGCAACCAAAGTCATCTTGGTCAAATTTCAGGCTTCCAAAGTGCGAGAAGTTTTGTTTGGGCCGGGGGCTCAGCTGGTCAAATGTTGACGTGACAATTTTTTGGTTTTACGCCATGCAGCTGTTTGCCGTTGGGTTTCTGCCAACTTATATGTTTGAAGATATGCACATTTGATTTTTCAAATCTAAGTCTATTTTCCTTTGAAAAATCTATAAATTTGAACACGATGAAGCTAATAGTTACAGCTAGCATTACCATCCAAGAAGATCAGAGATTGATGGGGGTGTCTTCTCTTTACCGTCTTCTGATGGTTCTTCTAGCTATTGCCTCCACTTTTTTCACGCAGTCCCCCCACGCTAGCGGAGGTATGTGTCTGTATTTACTGGAAACGTATACAATACAACGCTATATATAGTTTAATTTGGAACACGCAGAATTGGCACCAACCTTGTGATTCTGTGTACAGATTGAATTTCTCATGCGTGCCTCTCCGTTTTAACATAATAGTTGGTTACAATAAAAATTTTGAAAAAGAAAAGGCAGTGCAAGTTTTAATAATCACAAATAATATGGACTCATCAATTGCTCTTATGCAGCTATGACAATGAGAAAACTGGCAGGTGAATTGCCACGTTCACCATCTCCACCGAAACGATCTCCTCCGATGAGGCCAAGTTTCCCCAGATACCCTCCTCCTCTACAGCAGTAGAAATTTCCCGGAATGCAGAGAATAAAGAGATATGTGTTTCGTCATGTCTTAAGCAGCTGACCTGAAAATGGTTATTACGTATCCAGTTTAGAGTTTACGTCTCCTTATATTTGGATTCCTTGGTACTTTTTTCTTGCTTCTGAAGCTCAAGACTCTTATATAGTCAGAGAATTTGATGGATTTAATACGTAAAAGGAGCATACGTAATTGTAATTGCTGGATTGTAATATTGAATACGATGACTTTTTTATTTTTAATCTCAAAGAAAGAATTAATAGAGCATTTATTTATTTATTAGTTTAATAAAAAGATTATATACACACACACACATATTAGATTTGAGAATTATGCTATCGTTATAAGTGTCAATGGCTGCTTTTTTTTTTCCTCGGAGGATTGAATTTGTAGGGTTAATGTCATATACTTATGAAAGATGCGCGTTTCTCGGGTCAGCTATTTTCAAAATAACCAATATGATAATGAAAGGAATGTCTTTCGTTGAATTGAAAGGAATTTAAATAATGAAAAGAGGAGAAGTGAAGAAAATGTAGTAAAAAAAATGTCGGTATAAATAATTTTATCATTTGCTATTTTGGGATCAGATGAATTTGTACAAACAAATTTTCTGAAAATTTATTTGCCTACAGAGTTCGCATGACATGAGTGAAATTGAAGATTGAACCATTCTTAATGCTCTCGACAAAGACTGTTTCTCAGTAGCAATATGATTGAAGGAACCAAGATAATAAACAAGGGCACTTTTGTTTCTAAAAGTGTTCAATATAATTAAGGTTGTTTTGCATTGAATTCAAACAAGGGAAAAACTATACACTCACGCTCAACTCAAGTGAAATTGTTAGCTGCAACAGGAAGAAACAGTTAACTGGAAATAGGCAAGGGGCTCTTATTCGAGTGAGAGCAGACCCCAACGGCTTCTAAGCCTTTTCATTTATTACTTATCCTTCTGCTGACAATAGAGAAGTATTTTAAGGGTTCTATCACATCACAGCCAAACAAAAACAAATCAAAATAGGAATAACTAATCCTATAGCCAAACAAGGTTCACAAAAGTAAAATATCCATGCTGCAGAAGATATCTTCAATCATTGTTATTGGGTATTGATGTCAGGGCCCAAAGTCACAATGGATTAACTTGGAATAATCACTCATCTACTGGGGCCTGCTTCTTGCGCCTCGCTGGGGTGCCCCAGTTTCATTTTCACTTGGCCCATATCTTCTTGTCCAGTAGCTTCATTTACCACTTGGCCCATATCTCTCGGTGTTGCTTCCAATCCAACAAGCCCACTAACTCTTGTCCATTACCTTCAATTCCCACCTGGCCCGTATCAGAAATTGTGGTGTCGACATTTGAATCCCAGTCTTTGACATTGACCATGTCTCTCTTTAATTCTCTTTGCTTTTTAGTGATTTTGCCATCTCAGGTCCATGTCGACTAGGGGTGTACATACTCGATCATATTGGGTTTCGCCGTGTTAATAATAATACTTGCGGTTGGAAACTCTAGCCCTATCATTGTTTAAAATTTTGAGTGAGTCTAAAGTTAGTCATGTTCATGTTTATGATTTTAAAGCTTGGTCCAACCTTACAATTTGCACAATTTAATACCAAATTTTAATAAAAATTCAAATAACTAATTAAACCAAAGTTAACAACACATGTAAAGCCAAATTAAACAATACATATAAAAAAGCTAATAAATAAGGTTGATTTTAACTTTTAATATAAAAAGCTAAACATTGAAATCAAATATTATATTCAAATCTCAAGCAAGCTCATTTGGTATGCAAAATGTAAAATGAATGTGATTATGGAGAGAATAAAAAGAGTAATTTTAAGAATAAAAATAACTTTAATGTTTTTATTTTAAAAAAATAAAAAAAATAACGAAATATTATTGGATAATAATTATAAGGGTATAATAGACCTTATACAAAAATTATATAAAAAGATTACCTTTAAATAAGATTATTTGGTCCTAATAAATTAACATCACCTTATATGTGTCATCACTCTATCATTTGGCAAATAGCATAGCTGATAGTCTATGTATATGTGTTGCATTCGTGCCTTCTTATAAACATTAAGGATGGTTCAAAATCAACAAATTTATCAACTAATATAAAATTGTTTGTATTCTATACATAAGTAGTACTCTTTTGTTCTTTGTATATTAAATGGTATTGTCAAAGGAATAAACATGTATGGTTAATTAGTTAATTACATTTACCTATGTACATGTGATCTCTAAATGTGGGCAGCACGTTTGCTGCACCTTGTCATGGCCGAGTTCATTCATTCCTAAAAATTGTTTAGTAAGATATCAAATGCCAAAATAACCTCAACCTCAACAAATCAATCTCTAACCCCCTTGATATTCATTTACCTCTCTCTTCCTTGTCCTGTCTTTCTCTCTTGACTTTCATTCACTATCGCATCACTTGTTGGCCCAAAAGGTTTCTCTAATCTACCTCTATATTTGATGATAACAAAACATTAAGAAGCCTAATTTATTTGGCCTTTTAATTAGAGCCCTTTATATTTAGCCAAGAGGTTTCCTTATTTGTAACATTTCAAGTAAAAGACAAAAAGAATTTAAGATTATTTTATTTCTTTAATAAAGCTAACATTGCAAAAAAAAAAAGTACATCTACCTTTTTTCATCTTGTCTTTTTCACTTAATAGAAAAGTCTTCTTGTCTCATCCTATCTCTACCTACTTGAGAAACATCTTTCAAAATGAAGAAGTGGAGTGTTTATACCAACCAAAAACCTCCACATAGTTGACCATAATTTGTCTCAGCTAGATATGCCTTAGTATAACAAAAGCAACATTGAAATGATTCATATCTTAAGTTTGCGATGGTCATATCTTTGAAGTTAAAAAGGAGAAGAGTTAAAGAACAAAGATACAACACATGCTAAAAATTTACTCTAATTTGTTATAGTCTTTATCGTTTTCATTTTTTTCAATCTCTTAATTTACTATGAGCTTGCTTCTAGTTTATCAAACTATCAAAGAGCCATTTGTGTGTATTAAATTGTAGTCCCTTGTCTAATAAAGGCTAAATACGTTATATAAATCCTTTTGACTAAAAAAAAAAAGTAAATTTAGGATAATCTTTGAGAAAAATCCTTGTAAGTTTTAGGAGAGTTTGAAAAGCTTAAGTATTGTAATCGTTGTACATTCTTATTCTTAGTGAAAAAAATCCCTTAAAATTGTAAGGGGATTAAATGTAGGAAGAGGGCCTAAACCAAGATATATTGCTGTGTTTTCTCTTTTTCTTTTTTTTACTTATTTACATTTCAATTGCTTTTGTAGGAAATTAAGTCAACTACATTTCATAGTGTATAACATTTTTTCTGTTATCTAGCATCAAGTCAACTTTATCTTGGATCAAGTTAATTCAATCTCCTTCTTAATTACTTTTCTTTCCCATTTTTAATCATCTTTGTCTTTTCTTATGCATCATTCATTATTCCATTTCTTTACTACAATAAGAATTTGCATTAAACGTCATTTTATTTTATAGGCACTTATTCACTTATCCTTAGATGCATTATTTATCATTATCTATTGGTTACCACTCTTTATCGTTGTCAGTTGACTGGTAAGCATGTTTTGTGAACCTTGTCATTACTAAGGTCATTCATCTTCCAAAAAGCTTTAAGCTCACTTCAACTTTACCCAAATATATATATTATTTACTTCTCAAATTGAAACTTATTTAGTAAATTTTATGGTCTCACTTACGCAATTGCATTTGATTTTTCTGCTAACTTTGCATGACCTGGCTGCTTGTAAATGCAGTACAGATTGCTGGCCGCCAACTTTAATAAGAAAAAGAAAGTGTGGAGATATAGTGCTTTACTCGTTAGTGTGTGTTGCACCTAACATTTCTTGCAAATAAGCATGATTAAAAGTAGAAAAACTCACATAGCATGATTTGCACTAATAGTGCTCTATTTATTAATGTCCTAACTCTTCATATGTTTACTGTACTTTAAGCAGCCATAGCAACAGAAACAATCAAGTTTCCCCAGGTTGCCACAATTCCACCATTTTTTTTGGCATGTATTCATTGTTTCTCATAGAAGGTACTTTTTCATTTTAGTTAGTTTTAGTTAAGTTTATAATTTTTGTTAAATTAAATTATAGAAAATACAATCATAGTAAAAATATAAAAATTTTAAATATATAATAAGTAGATATAATATATAGAATTAAAATAAATAAATCAATCAGTCAAAATACATTTATAAAAAGTAAGCTTGAGAGAATATATGAGTGAGAAAAGAAAACACTACGGGTAAAAACTGGTAAGGGATAAATCAAGGAGAGTAGAAGAGTTTAGAGAGCATAAAATCATACTTGAGGAGGATTTTTGAACCTTTCATAAGTGAGGGCAAAGGTTAAGTTAATAACTTTTGGGGGTCCAATAATGATAGTTACATATATAGTAGGCCTTGTGGCAAGCTATGGTTGGGTCCTTGAAGTGTAGTTCACGTATGCTTAGGATCTAGCGCGGCGTAAGTAAATATGTTCATGACTAATTTTTTATGATCACTAGATGTGTCAAAATAAGCCATGCCTTCTGGGTGGCCCACTAAATCCTGAAAAAAAAATTAGGGCTAGGCTTATAAAATGCAATCCATTTTTAATTAAAGCATTTTTGGCCTAGTGTTATTCAACCTAGGGCCAAATTGGCATAAACAGGCTATTAAAGGCCATTTATTTTTTTAAATAATTATTAACCTGAATGGTTAAACCTATCCCTATATCCTTAACCCTCATCCCTTCTTTCTGTCTTGCTTCTTACTCGATACTACATTGTTGTTTGTTGGTCACCGCTCCTTCGCGATTGTCAATCCATTGATAAGCATGTTTCATGGACATGGTTCTAAATTGCAGGTTGCATCTTGCAATTTTATGGAAGTGGCTTGGGCCGTATCCGCATCGCCTTGCACTTGCGGGGCGATAAAAAAATCTCTTTGTTGGGTCACAACAAACAGCAATGGAACGGAGTTGTAGTTGTAATCCATTGCGTTGTGTTTTTTATTATAGAACTAAAAAAAATTGCACAACACAAAGATTCTAAGCCAAGCACACCGAGGAAGTAGCCGACCCTAAATTCTCAGATCTAAAAGGATTTGATTGGAGGAGAGATGATGAGATAAGTTGATTGAAGGAGTGGCCAAAAATGAAGATATTGGATGGGATTAAAAGTAATTAACATTGGACGGAATTTTTGGAGGGAGTGAAAGAGATGATGAAATGATCTAAAGATTCTAATGGAGGTAGGTCGCTGAAAATGGATTGGATGGGATTAAAATAAGTAATATGGGATGTTTGTTGTGAGTGAATATTTTGATCAAAATTTAGGAGAGAGAAATTAGTATAAGAAGAAAATTTTAAGAAAATATTAAAGAAATAAAAAATTAAAAATTTTAAGGGAAGGAAAAAATTTTAGAAAAGGGAATGACAAATTAATGGAAGGTGAATATTAAAATACGAAGTATATGTTTATTAAGCTAATGTGAAAATTAGATTCAAAGTGTGCACTTATTAATTAAAAAAATATATACTTATTGGATTATTAATACGATGAACATTAGATTTATTTTGTATTACATGGGATATTATTCATGAATTGTTTAAACTTTAAGGTTTGTTTTGAATAAATATGATATATATATATATATATAAATGTATAATACTTATTAGATATAAATTCTTTAGTATATATTTGTTAAATTAATTGTAGAATTGTGATATGATGTGCATTCTTGTTATGTAGTATATATCATATATTACATGTGTATATAAGTTATATTATCAACTTTTAACAATAAGTACTATAATATAACATGTAAATAATGCTGTTAAGAAAGGAATTTTCAATTAGAAGATTGGAAAGGGCTCCTAATTAAAATGATGATCATTGGTGGCATGTTGGAACACTTGTGCCTAGAAATCAAAATAACTTGATTTGCAAATTTTGTGGGAAAATAATAAAAGATGGAATTACTTAATTGAAGCAGCATATTATACATTTTGAGGACAAATAGCTAGTTATCCTAGAGTTCTATTACTTTAAAAAAAATACAAATAAAAAAAGAAGTTTGTGACAATTGTTTTCAAACATAACAGCGATTGTAATTGTTGTTAAAAATTTTAACAGTGATTACGAAATCCACTGTTAACTGCTTTATCAAATGTTACATTGTGATGATTGTTTACAACTGTCACAATAAGTTTATTGTGACTTTTGTTGCAATTGCTGCAACTAATGAAGCAAATTTAACAACGGTTGTGTTACAATTACCACAAAAACACACTTGGCTTATAGCAATAGTTACAATAGTTACTATTTGATTATTATTTGAATCTAAATATAAACATAACTAGAAATAACTTGTATACAATAATCAAAATAGAAATAAATTTTAACTTATAATTAATATAAAATTAAATTATTATTAAAATTAACAATTAAGTCTAATACATATAATAATATTGTTATTGAAACAAAAGTCTTACAAGCCCATAAGTCTCATAATTACATATCATTTAACAAAAAATTTTACAAGTCATAAATCTACTAATGATCTTCTTTTTGATTGAAAAAAGATGGATAATGATCTGCTATACTTATTTGATGTCCACTCTCTTGATCAAGTATCTAAATTAAATATATAAAAAGTAATTAAAAACATATAGAAATTTAATTACAAGAGATAAATATTATTCAATGAATATATTATAAATCTAAATTAGATTAACTATACTTTCCCTAATTTTGAATTAATAATCTTTGATAACACTTAAAATTTCTGCAATTTCCATTTACATTAATTAGTTCCTTTTATTTTAATTTATGAGACAGTTTGATATCCATTTTAACAAAGTTTAGATGCTGAACTTGAAAACTTAGATTTAGGCACATCAAACAGGGTAGGACTCATATCTTGAAAAGTATGTATAAAGATACATTTTAGTATGTGTTAACCTAATGAAGAGACGAAACGAGTGTGCGCCCCCAACCATAATGATTTGGAACATAAGCCACTATTTTTGACTTCTTAGAATACTAAGTGACACTATCCAAGCTAGCTATTCTAGTATAAGTCATTTTTATGTACAAATGTATTAATTAATTTTAGACTGTTCAAGCCACTAGGTTTTGTTTGTTTTAATATAGTCCTGTGTTCTAGTTACTCCAAATCTACCAATAAGTTTTAGGTTCCAAATTTATATCCCTTTACCAACAGCTTTTTTACAAAAATGCTTATGTGTTTCTACAAAATAATGACCAAAGGGTTCAACAAACGAAAGTAGATTTCCCACCTCAGTCAAAATAATAATAGTAATAATAATAATAAATAAAGTGATGAAAAAATAAAATGATAATACTGAATTAATCAAAGTAAAAGAGAAGATAAAATGATAATAATAAATATCCATAAAAGTAGAAGCCCAAATAAAATAGCATCCAACCCAGCTTATAAAGCCCAATGGTTGAGCTTAAACCCACAAGATGAATGCCGAGGCTGCCTTTTGATGAGGCTGATTTTCATAAAAGGCTCTGGAAGGGGTCTAGGTTCATTAAAAAAAAAAAATGCACACACCCCTTAGGGGTCTCATTTGGTTTTGATACTTGTGGGGAAAGTGTTTTATTTTATTTAAATTAATTTGGGCTTATTTAAAAGAGTGATAAACACAGAAGAATCTAATTAATCATGAATGTTGGAAATCTATCCCATAAAATAAAAAACAATTTCAAAGGTACCCACAAAAATCTGTGCAGGGCCTATATCAATAGGTAGAATAGTGATTATGTAGCAAAAAATAGATTATAAACCTTTGTTGTAACAGTTGTTCTAGCATTCCCTCTAAGCCTTTGTCCTGCAGCTTTACTATCAATGCCATCAAACCTTTATCAATGCCATCAAGCCTTTCCCTTGAAAAAACAGAAATCATGTTCTTGAAAAAAAAAAAAGAGCCACTTGTTTCTCTTCATAAAAAAATTCTTAATTTTCAATAATCATTTTTACCATTTATCTCAAAACCAATTGATCTCCTTGATGTCTACAGGCACGAGCAGTTAGACTACCTCCGATGTAAGACAAAACAATCTATGATTTCAACTCAAAAAAATTATAACAAGAGGGAAAACTCTCTGGTTCATGAAGCAATATATGCATTATTCCATGACCTATACTTGATTCCCTCTGCCAAGACTCAAATAGGAAAATGAAGTATGATCAGATATACTTCATTTTGAACAATTTTTAAGGCACTTAAATAGTGAGAAAGAATACAAACAAATATACAAAGATAATGACAAAGAACAATCATGTTAAAAACTTTTTAGTAATTTAAATACAAGAAAGAAAAAAGAAGCGAAAACAAGATATTGGACAAAATATTAGCGTATGTTCTACAATTATATAAAAATTGCACCTTGGCCACAAGGCACATCAAAAGTGATTAAATCAAACGTATATATAATTAAGGGAAATAGAAGATAGAGAAAGAGTTCCAAAAATATGTAAATACCTGCTTGAACATATCTCAGTTCTGGGTCTGATAATGTGATCTTTGATTGCCCTGCTTTGTAATCACACTCTTTGCCTCTAGTGCCCACAAAAAAAAAAAAAAGACAAGAAAACCAAAAAATGAAATCAGATTACTCACTATGTTTGTGATGACATTGTGACAATATATATCCTTAGCAAGACAAAATCGAATAAATTGAAAAAAAAAAGTTGTTTTACTGAATCAAGAAGCTTCTAGAAACATAAATCCTCCCATCCTCTAACAACCCTTCCTCAGAAAAAAAAAATTTCTTAGAAAAAATCACATAAACTTTATGATAAGCAGTACAAGAAGATTGACAAAAACTATTGAAGGACTTTGAAGTATGATTAGAACTTCATGAGTTTACATTTCAATAAGATAATCGCTTTTATTGTTAATCACAATTTACATACTTAGCCCAAGATGTGACGTCATTATGATTGGAAATATATATATATATATATAGTCAATAAGTAAAATAAAGCCATTAACCTTTTAATTGCAAAGGTGAATTGAAATTCTAACTTTGAGCCACATCCTCCTTGAGGAACATCTCATAACAAGAAGCTCCAATTAACTTAATCAAGACTTCTTGTAAGAAGAGGCTCTATATGCCTCATGGATTCAAATTTGGACTATGCAGACAATTTCAACAACATTCAAATTAAAGCCTCTTGCAAATATAAATATGTAAATAAAAAAGAATTCCTATCAAGTTTTTAAATCCTTAAGAACAAAGTAAAACAATAATCATACTATCAGTAATCTAATAGATGTTGAAAAATAAAAGAACATACCAAAAAAAAACCTAAAAAATAGCTGAAAATAGAAGAGGAACAATGGAGATGTGGAAAAATGATAGATTTGATGAGTAGACAATTGGTAGTGGTTGGAAGGATAGCAGTGGCAAGGCTTGAGTGGTTGGCCACCAACAACTTGGCTAGATGGTGGCTAGAGTAGCTATGTAAGGGGCAAGGTTGTTGTTGTTGAAGGGGGTAGTATTTTAAATGTTTTAGTAGCAATATATCATGTTGCAATAGTTTTCATCAATCACTACTGTTTAGCAACAGTATAGTCAACAACCGCTTCTAAATGGCAATAGTTGCACAAATGTTGCAATGTCCAATTTTTTGTTATTATACAACCATCATAAAAGGTAAAATTTTTCCTTTTTGGCTACTGTTACAACTTAAAACTTTTGTTCAGAAGGACACAACGAAACTTCTTTTAGATAATAAAACAAATAAAAATTGATATAAAAAATAAAGAATAATTTAAAGCAAGGTTGAGGGGCGATGTAGATAATGAAATAGAAGGCTTTGTTGGTGAGAAAATACAAATGAAGTAAGCTAACCAAAAAGTATTATATCACATTGTGAATGGAAAGATAGATAACAATTTAGACAACAACCTATAAGAGGGCAAAATATGTATAAAGAATATGGAGGCTCTCATTCAAGAGCTAGTGGATCAGGAGATGTTGCATTTAATTTAAGGTATTGCATATGTTGATCTTGTAAAAGTATGAAACAACAAAATTTTTTTGGTGGATTAATGTTGTTTTTTTTTTAAAGCATACACGCAAGTATACGTAGCAATAATAATAAAGTGATGAATAGAGTAGGTAATCTAAATCAAGCTAACAATAAAAGTGGTAGGAAATTAAATCAAGCTAAAGATATAAAAATAACAAAATAAATGAGACACATCATTCTAGATGAAATTTGAAACAAAACGATTTGGGATTATGATTTTATTTAGTATTTTATATGAACTAATTACTTTTCTTCATCTTACTCTTAATGTCATTAATAGTTTAGGACTCTAATTTACTTCCAAGCATTTTTCATATTACTTATGGACATTCTCCTAACTAATCTATAATTCTTTATGTAATTGATTAAAGACTTAATTAAAAATATGTTCTAATATGACTATGTGAGGTTAGTAGGTATATTGCTATCCTACAAGCGAATCAACCCACTCAATATTGCAAATTTCATAAACCTACATTACCCAATCCATGGTCTAGTCCTAAATCTCCTTTTCCAAGTTCATTTAGGTTATATAAATCATTTACTTATTTTTACACCCTGAGAAGTATGAAGCACAAGAATTGAATAATTAAATAATACCATTAATTGTAAATAAACAGAGCAATTACAACATATTACAAGTTATAGTTTATCACAATTTCAAATCAACAAGTTTAGCTCATAACTATAAAAAATAAAAACATTAAAAATAGAACATAAACTAAATAGGCAAATAAATACAAGAAAAAGTAGGGGAAGAAGAGAAAAATTGATTTAATTGGTAAATCTTCCTCAAACCTAAACCTCTTCTGTGTCAAGTGAAGCTCTAAACCCTTCTTTCTCCCCCCTAAAATCTTCAGAATGATAGCCTCTTTTGAAGAAATGCTAAAATCTCCTTAAAACCCTACAAAAATATGATTAAAAATTATACATTATACATATTTTTTGAAATGTGCCATGGCACAACTAAATTTTTATTTGCAGTGGTCAAGAGCGCTGCAGTACATAATTTTTATGCCATGGCACTACATTCTTTTAGCAACAATTTTGAGCGGCATTTTTTCTCCCTTTTCTTTTCTCTTTTTTTGTTCAATCTTTTTTTAGCAAATCTTCTAAACTATTGTTACTTTACATTCAAAAACTTCTAAATTTGTTTATTTGTAATTTTAACCCTACAAAATATATATTATTCATTTAATTGCTATTAATAATATACTAACAAAGATTAGATAATTTAACAACCAAAAATACAAATAAAAACACAAAACACAACTTAATTAAAACCAAAAAAGGAAATCAAAATTAAAGAAAGAAAACCAAAACTCACTAAATATTAACTTAACTAAAATTTATTAATTTTATATACTAAAAATATAAAATAAATTATGTATTCATATATATAATAAGTCCCTTAAAATTATAAGAAAAATATAATAATTCAAGGATTTATTAATTAATAAAAATGCTAAGGAAGAAACTAAGAGAAGCAGAATTGAAGTTTATAATATATGAGAATCCTATGAGTTTATTTGATTCTCTTTAGTTACATAATTTAATTATTGCAACTATTGAGATAAGTACAACATAGGTTAAGTTATTTACGCCTTATGAGATTTTAAATGTGTATTTGGATGTTAATTACTAATCCATAAAATAATAGATAAATGGATTGAAAGATGTACAGAAAAATAGGGGTGTAATAATAATGTATGATGACTGAACTAATAACAATAAACACATGCATACTATGAATTTCTTGTCTAATACTGTATAAGAATTGTTTTGCTGAAGTAATTGACGTTTCTTCAATTGTTAACATAAAGGCTAATTATTACCTTTAGTTATTTGATGAAGTTGTAGAAAAAGCAGAGAAAAATATATAGTCTAAGTGATTACTAATAATGAGAGAGATTTTAGGGTAGTTAGCGAAAATCCAATGAAAAGAGATTAAATATCTATTAGTCACTATGTGCAGCTTGTTTACTGAATCCGCATTTCAAGGACATTGAAAGAAACTCCAATACAATCCAATATACAAAAAAGTATTAAAAGATGAAAAGATGATAACATCTTACATGTGAATATACGAATATTTATTCGATCAACGCGAATGTTTATATGCAATATATTTAATGTGACCAAAGATTAGTCATGGAGCTTATTCCAATATGCTGTGTACAGCATTGGAAATTGTACCTTTAGCTATTTTTTTAAAATTATTTCGTTATATTATGTTCATAGTTATATTTTAATATACGATAGTTAATTTGCAAACCTTTAATCACTTACTTATTTAGCTAACAGGTTTAAATATTTGTAGATTTTGATAATAATTTGTTTCAAATAGTTTATTGTGTTTTAAAAACATATTTGATCTCATATTATCTTTGGTAAAAGCTATCCCATTTTCCAGTACATATTTTGATTTGAAACTTCCCAAGATACAAACTTTTGTCAAGGATATTGATTAAAATTCAATCACTTAACAAAGATGAAGAGCTACTACGATTATCACGAGAAAAAAGAGAATGACTGTGTTTAAGATTGTGATCCTATATTCATTTAGATCATATGGCAAATAACCTATATATATATATATATATGGCTTAACCTCAAGTCTAATGATTTTTTCAATACATTGGGTTGATTTTATAGTCAAAATTGCACCTGACTCACATATTATACCATTCACAAGTGTGCGTAAATATATATATATATATATATATATTATAGCTATAATTTATTTGTATTATTTATTTAAATAGCTAAATGATGGATGATATATAATTTGTCTAATCTTAAATTTTAAAGTACTGCAGTAAATGTTTTGAACCAAACAACTTTAATATCAAATTGTGAAATAAACTAGAGCCTACGTACATTCAAAGACAAAAAACAGACTCAAACATCCAAAACTACAAAACGTTGTTTTAAACTTTTATCTTATGAAATTGAGAACGAGGCATAACAAGAAAAATAGTCGAGAAGATATTAAAAATTGTTTCAATTCAATTAATCTTACCTGCACATGTTCTAAAAAGATATATCCTTGCTTCCATGCATGAAGGGCTATACAAGCAATCCGATAACCAGCAAACTTAATTCAGTTCATCATATTGGACAGGGTCATAATTAAAAAAAAAATTTCTTGAATAAGACTAAGCTAGTCTAAGTATTAGATTGACCTTAACCAAATAGTCTAACCCAATCTAGTTGTTTCCTTTTAAAAAAAATTATAAGATTTATATAAAAATTTTAATATTTTTTCAAAGGCCAATTGTAATTTTATAGGAATTTCTTCAAAAAAAATTGCTTTTTTTAAAGATCAAAGTATAATTTTATCAAAAAATTTAAAAAAATACACAGACACACACACCCCTGGCCCACCCACCCGTCCAACCTAGAATTTAGACTTGGCTTAAGACAAGTCGAGCCTGAGTTCCCAGTTGAAGCATTTAGAACTTGGTCAAAATGGAACTTGATAGTTATTCAGCCTAGTCTGACCTCTATACTCTTCTTTTTTCATGGATTGAGGAGGAAGAACATCCATTGTTGATAATGAGGTCATTGCTGAGATCACTCATTCTTAAAAAATTTTAAGCTTGCTTCAACCTTGACCAAACAATGTAACGTTTACTTCTCAATTTGAGATTTGTTTAGTAAATTTTGTGGACTCACCTACTCAGCAACATTTTCCTGTTAACTTGCATGACCTGGCCGCTTTTAATAAATACAATACACACTGTTGGCACAAAGGAAAAAAAAAAAAAAAGCTAATGAGTAAGAAAGTGCGTAGTAGTAGCTCCTACTGATTGACGTATGCTGCACCTAAGGCTACTTACAAATAAGGATGATTATAAGTGGAAAAACTCATATAGCATGATTAGATTATATAATATTCATGTAAAAAGGTAGCCAATAATTTATCTCATGTTATAATGGCTGTCATTTTATGTGTAATGATATGCTATTAATTTTTTCTTAATTTAATTTATATAATTAACAATTAAATAATATTAAAATTTTTGATAAACATATAAAATAAAATTGGCACAAAATAAATATTTGAGATAAATTTGATATAGATCCCAAACATTTGGGACAAAAAATATTGTACCTTGCCAAAGAAAAAGCAAATGAAGCAGAAGGTGTATAATAGACTAGGGTGCCATGTTTGATACATAACTTTGCATATTAAGAAAATAAAAAAAATTAAAAAACATCTATTATACTTGTTTTATTATTATTATTTAATAATATTATCCTTTTTTATTATTTTTAAAATAAAAACACAAATATTATTTTTCATCTTATCTACTTTTTCTTTTTGGCTGCTCATTAACATGCGCTTTTCCTAAAAATGCTTACAAATAAGCATGATTATAGAACCCCCCTCCCAAAAAAACACACACACACATTAATTTTATTCTCTAAAAATTTATTATTCTCATGACAACAATTATATATATATAATAACATATTGGTATAACTTAATATTATTTACTTTTTTTTAACCTGTTAATTTTAAAAATTATTTTCTGAATAATTTTTTAATAAATGTTTATTATTTTACTAAATAATTTTATAATTTCTTAAATATAGAAAAATGACTATTCATATTAGAAAATACATATAAAACACTCATTATATTATATAAATAATATATATGAAAATATTATAGTCAAAATAAATGTAATTATAATTATTTTATTATATGAGAGATAAATATAAAACATCTTTTGATTTATGAGAAAGAATTTAATTTTTCTAAAATAAAGATGATCATGTAATTTAGAATTTTTTTGAGGATACAGATAAATTTGAATACTAATATTATTTATGTTTTTATAAATAAATAATTTTTATTTAAGCTGTAGAATCCAATTTAATAATTTAACAAGACAAGAGCCAATAATTACCAGAAAAATTTTATACGTAATTTTTAAAATTTTTATTGTTAAAATTTTCAATTAAAATATTATAACATATAATTTTTTAATAAAAATATAACTAGTGTAAAAATTTTACAGATAGTTATATAATGTTTTAATTAAATTATATATTTATTATATTATTATTAAAAAATTATTTTTTATCATATTTTAATTAAAAAATTTGATAATAAAAATATAAAAAATTATAAATAAATATAACTTTTGAGTAATTCTTAACGCTCTTATGCAGGCTCTTTTGGTAGCCTAATCTCACTCACGGATGTTTAATCTTAGAATAATTTATTTTTATTGATAAATTTTTTATTTTAAAAATAATAGATACTTGTTATAAATAATATAATTATGCAGAGCAAGGAGAACGAACAAACCTTTGAAGAATCTTTTCAGTTGCAGGCCTTTTACAAATTTGCCCCTTTTGTTGCTGCGAACCTTTGCAGTTGCATAGCAAGGAGAATAAACAAACTTGAGGAAATTTTCACATTTTGGTTATTTGAACAAGCCAGAAAATTACAAAATTTTTTTATTAATTTTTAGTAAGGGAAATTTTATCATTTTACCAACCTATCTTTTCAATTTTTTTTATTATTTTCATTAATCAAACATGCAAATAAAAAAATATTCTAATTCTTTTTTATATCATACCAAACATAATACTCCCTCCGGTCTCATATATAAGAGATTTTTTTGAAATTTGATTTGATCTTATATATAAAAAATAAATTACCATATTAATTACAGTATTTCAATTATATCTTTCATTAAATAAGTTATTCAAATTATAAGTAGTGGTGATCATTAATTTCAAGGAGAAAATGCACGTATTAAATAAGGGTATTTTTAAAAAATAATTTTTATTTGAGACAAAATTAAAAAGATTAATTATTTTTAACTAACTTTTTTAATACTCGTGAATTAGTTATTTGTTTCTTATATATGAGACTGGAAGTAGTATATTCTATTATATTTAAGTCATCATTTTCTTTCTAATTCATTAAAGATAATTATATGTACTAAATGGGTCATAATGAAAGGGCCAAAAAGCCATAAAGGATGGAAGCCGTAATTATTATTATTATTATTTTCTGTATGAGTTATTTTAGGTGTTAAATTTGGTGATAGCTTCGTCATGCACGCGTTTTCATTATGAATTAAATGGTGTGGCCAAGAAAACCATGGTTTTGAATTTGTTGAGCTGGTCAAATGTTGACATGGTAATTTTTTGGTTTTGCGTCATGCAGCTGTTTGCCGTTGGGTTTCTGCGAAATTATATGTTTGAAGATATGCACAATTGATTATTCATATCCAAGTCTATTTTCCTTTGAAAAATCTATAAATTTGAACACGATGAAGCTAATAGCTATAGCTACCATTACCATCCGAGAAGATCAGAGATTGATGGCTGTGTCTTCTCTTTGCCATCTTCTGATGGTTCTTCTAGTTATTGCCTCCACTTTTTTCATGCAGTCCCCCCACGCTAGCGGAGGTATGTGTCTGTATTTATTAGAAACGTATACAATACAACGATATATATATAGTTTAATTTGGAACACGCAGAATTGGCACCCACCTTTTGATTCTGTGTACAGATTGAATTTCTCATGCGTGCCTCTCCGTTTTAACATAATAGTTGGTTACAATCAAAATTTTGAAAAAGAAAAGGCAGTGCAAGTTTTAATAATCACAAATAATATGGACTCATCAATTGCTCTTATGCAGCTATGACAATGAGAAAACTGGCAGGTGAATTGCCAAGTCCACCACCTCCACCGAAACTATCTACTCCGTGGATTCCACCACGTGAACGCCCCACAGTATCACCTCCACCTCCACAGCAGTAGAAATTTCCCTTAATGAAGAGAATAAAGATGTATGTGTTTCGTCATGTCTTAAGCAGCTGATATGAAAATAGTTATTATGTGTCCAATTTAGAGTTTATGTCTCCTTATATTCGAATTCCTTGGTTTTATTTTGCTTTTAAAGCACAAGACTCTTATATAGTTAAAGAATTATATGGATTCAATACGGACAAGGAGCATACGTAACGTAATTGCTTTATTGTAATATTGAATACGGTGACTTTTTTTTTTATCTCAAAGAATGGATTAATAGAGCGTTTATTTATTTATTAGTTTTAAAAAAATTATACATACATATAAACATATATGTTGAATTTGTAGGGTTAACGCCTTGTACATATAAAAGCTGCGTGTGTTTCTCGGGTCAGCCATCTTTTACGGTTCAAAATAGCAACTCATGAACTTTTACTTTTGTGATAGTTTATTACAGAAATCCTTGAATACAAATTGTGCGTCTCTCCCCCCAGTTTATGTTCTCCTTCTTTTGGGCTTTTATTAACAACCTGGTCTACCCAAAAAAGATTTAGTTGGACTTTTATATTTGCTAAAAAGAAAAATAAAGATGGTGTATACTTTCTGTATCAATGCAACCAATAGTATCATTAATAAATTTCATATCCATGATAATAGAATATAGAATACACACAAGCATGGGAAGTTGGGAACCTTTTATAACTCGAAATCTAATATCTGAAACTATTACCGAATACAAACGGTTATTGGATAATATTTATCTTTATGGACCATAAGATTATAATTTCGGCCTCAAGTCTAGTCAATATATACATGGTCAGTGAAACGTAAGAAACACACTTGACTGAAAGAATAAAGATTGTACTGCATGTAGCAAGGGATCACCTCCTTTTGTTGATCTGAATTTAAGCTTGAACGTCCTCAAATACTTTTTCGGGAGCCAAATGCTAGAAACAACCAATATGATAATGAAAGGAATGTCTTTTTAATTGAAAGCCGGAATGTAAATAATGAAAAGAGAAGTGAAGAAAATAAAGTAAAATAAAACATTGGTATAAGCAATTTTATCATTTGCTATTGGGATCAGATGAATTTGCATGCACAAATTTTGTGAAAATTCATTTGCCTGCAGAGTTCGCACGACATGAGGGAATTTGAAGATTGAACCATTCTTAATGCTCTTAACAAAGACCGTTTCTTAGTAGCAATATGCTAGAAGGAACCAAGATAATAAACAAAGGCACTTTTGTTTTTTAAATTGCTCAACATAATTAAGGTTGTTTTGCATTGAATTCGAAAGAGGGGAAAACTATACACTCAAGCTCAACTCCAAGTGAAATTAACGCTGCAGCAAGAAGAAGCAGTTAACTGGAAATAGGCAAGGGGCCCTTACTCGAGTGAGAGCGCACTCCAATGGCTTCTAAGCCTTTCATTCATTGCTTACCCTTCTGCTAAAATAGAGAAGTAATTTAAGGTTTTTATTAGATCACAGTCAAATAACAACAACAACAAGGCGTTCTCCACTAGGTGGGGATTACATCACCGTCACACAACAAAAACAAATTAAAATAGGGATAACAAACCCAAAAGCCAAACATGGTTTACAAAAGTAAAATATCCATGCTGCAGAAGATGTCTTTAATCATTGCCAGCCAATCATGAGTTGCCAATTATTGGGTTTGATGTTAGGGCCCAAAGTCACATAATGGATCAACTTGGAATAACACAATCACTCATCCACTGAGGCCTGCTTCGTGTGCCTCGCTGAAGGTGCCCCAGTTTCATTTCTCACTTGGCCCATTTCCTCTTGTCCAGTAGCTTCATTTCCCCTTGGCCCATACCTCTTTGTGTTGCTCCCAAGCCTACAAGCCCACTAATTCTTGCCCCGCGGCTTCATTTCCCACTCGGCCCGTATTGGAAATTGTGGTCTCAACATTTGAATCCGAGTCTTTGACAATGATCATGTCTCTCTTTAATTCTCTTTGCTTTTAAGTGATGTTGTCATCTAGGGCTGTGCACACTATTTGGCCATGTTAATAATACTTATGGTTGAAGACTCTAGCCCTAGCGTTGTTTAAAATTTTGAATGAGTCTAAAGTTAGTTATGTTTATGATTTTAAAAGCTAGGTCCAACCTTATAATTTGCCCAATTTAATAACATTTAATACAAATTCAAATAACTAATTAAACCAAAGTTAACAACAAATGGTAAAGCCAAATTAAACAATACAAATAAAAAAACTAATAAATAAGTTTGATTTTAATTTTTAATATAAAAAGTGAAACATTGAAATCAAAAATTATATCATATATTTAGATCTTGGACTTACTTTGTTTGTAAAATCAAATGTAGAATATAAAATGAATGCGATGGCATAGAAAATGGAAAAAGTGATTTTGAGAATAAAATTAAACTTTGTACCTTTATTTTAAAAAAATAATAAGATATTGCTAAGTAATGATTACAAAAGTATAATAGACATTGTATAGAAATTATATTAATAAATTACTTTTATATAGGGATTACCAATCGAGTCCTAATAAAATAATATGATCATATATGCGTCATCACTCTATCAAACATTTAAATAATGTAGTTGATGGTCTGTGTTGCATTTATGCCTTCTTTTAAACATTAAAGATTGTTTAAGAGGATTATTTAACTGCCAATCTTTCCAAATCAATGAATTTATCAACTGATATAAAATTGTTCATATTCTACATAATTGGTACTCTTCTGTTCTTTGTATATTAAAAGGTATTACCAAAGCAATAAGCATGTGTAGTTAATTAATTAATTACATTTATGTATGCATATGTGATTTTTGAATGCCGGAAACATGTTTCTTGCACATTGTCTTGGTTGAGTTCATTCATCCTCAAAAATTGTTTAGTAAGATGTCAAATGCAAAGAGGACCTCAATCTCCATAAAACAATGTATTCATTATTTCATTATCAAAGTCTCTAATCCATTGATATTCATTTACCCCTCTCTTCAATGTCCCTTCTTTCTCTCTGGACTCTTACTCACTACTACATCACTTGTTGGCCCAAAAAGTTTCTCTAACCCACCTCTATGTTTAATGATAACAAAACATTGAAAAACGCAATTTATTTGGCCCTTTAATTAAAAGACCCTGATATTTAGCCAAAAGGATTCCTAGTCAATAGCATTTCAAGTAAAATACAAATAGAATTTAAGATTATTTTATTCCTTTGATCAAGTTAACATTGTAATAAAAGTACATATACTTTTTCTACCTTGTCTTTTTCACTTGGTAGAAAAGTCTTCTTGTCTCATCCCATCTCCACCTACTTCAGAAGTATTTATGAAGAGCATTAAATGCCATTAAATGAGATAAGTTTGCTTGAGAGCTAAGTTGAATGCCTTTTAGTCATGTGTTATGTAAAGCAAAACCTAAACACACAAAGGAAGAAGCAAAACTTCTATACCAACTAAAAATCTCCACCATAGTTGACCATAACTCATGATAAAGATTTGTCTCAGCTAAGTATCCTTAGTAGAGCAAAAGCAATGTTCAAATGATTTATATTTTAGTTTGCAATAGTTATATCTTTGAAGTTATAAAAGAAAAGGAGTTGAAGAGTGAGAATACAACATAAAAAGTTAAAAATTCAATCTAATTTGTAATAATCCTCCTTGTTTTCATTTTTCAATCTCTTTGTTTATGTGAGCTTGTTTTTGGTTTATCAAATTATCAAAGAGCCATTTGTGTGTATTAAATTGCAATCCCTTGTCTAATAGGAGTTAAACACCTTTTCTTTCTATCTATAAATCCTTCTAAGTGAAGGAAAGTAAGTTTAGGATGAGATTTAAGGAATATTCATGTAAAAGTGTTAAGTGAGCTTGAAAAATCTAAATATTGTGGTCATTGTACAATCTAAATTCTTAGTGAAGAAAATCTCTTGAAGTTACAAAGGGATTGGATATAGAATAGGAGATTTAAATCAAGATATATCATGGTATTTTCTTTTCTTTCTCTCACTTATTTGCATTTGCATTACTTCCATAAGACATCAAGTCAACTATATTTCATACCAAGTCAACTATAATTTCCTGCATAACTTCTTTTCTATTATCTAACATCAAGTCAACTCTATCTTGGATTAAGTGGACTCAATCTCCTTCTTAATTACTTTCCTTTCTCATTCTCAAGCATCTTTATCTATTTACATGCATCATTCATTGTTTCATTTCTTTATTGCTATAAGAATTTGTATTACACATAATTTTATTTTACAAGTACCTATTTACTTTCTTTTACGTGCATTCTTCATCACTCTCCGTTGGCCACTCTTTCGCCATTGTCAGTCAATTGGCAAGCACATTTCCTGGACCTTGCCATTACTAAGGTCATTCATCCTAAAAAAAGCTCGCTTCAACTTTGACAAAACAATGTATTGTTTACTTCTCAATTTCAAACTTATTTAGTAAATTCTTTGGACTCGCCTACCCAGTTGCATTTGATTTTCCTGCTAACTTTGCATGACCTGGCTGCTTCTAAATGCAATTCAGATTGTTGGCTGTCAACGTTAATAAGAAGGCGCGTAGATATATTGCTTTCCTCATTAGTGTGCACTGCACCTAACGTTGCTTGCAACTAAGCATGATTAACAGTAAAAAGAACTCACATAGTATGATTTGCGCTAGTAGTGCTCTGCTGATTAATGTCCTACCTCTTGATATGTTTATTGTACTCTTAGCAGCCATAGCAACAGGAACAATCAAATTTCCATAGGTTGCCACAATTCCACCATTTTTTTTTTCTTTTGCATGTATTCATTGTTTCTCATAGAAGGTACTTTTTTCATGCAAGAATAACGCTTATGGATAAGTTACTATTATTTTTCTTTGCATGTATTCATTGAATTTGTGACCCATTATTTTGACTTCTATCCTCCCCAATATTTGAATTAGTCTCATGTGGTAAACTTTTTTTTTTGGAAAAAATAACTTTAATCTTTTTATTTTTTTAAGAATTAATAAATTAATATTGTCAATATAAATTTAGTCATCGTCTATTTTTCAGAGATAGTTGAAATATAATATAAATATGAGATAACAGAAAATGAAGAAAATAAAGTAAGATATATACCTACATAATCTATTATTTTGTTGCATAAAAATGGTGGTAAAAATTTAGGTTATTCCAAGATTGTTCCAATCAGGGCGTTAACGACATACATGCTTGAGATACTAAAGGAAGACAAAAGCAAGATGAAAATTTTTCTGGGAGCTTTATCAACAAACAGGACTAGTTTAGTAATATTCTTTATATTTTGTGTAAAAAATTAATTTTTTTGACAAAGAATAAATTAACAAAATCTTTTCTTTTGTAAAAGGTTTAAATTATCCACACAAAAAAAGTTTGAATCATTCTTAATATTCTTAAGAGAGACTCTTTTCGTAGCCTGCTGTCCCAGATGCACGAAAAATGTTGAAATAATTTATTTTCGTTGATATTTGTTATTATTAAAGACATATTATTATTATTATTATTATTATTATTATTATTATTTTGTATTTAAACTTTAAAGAGCTAAGAGCTTAAATCACAGGTAACAAGAGCACCTAAAGTCGTTTTGCACTGAATTTAAAAGGGTAAACACTATGAAACTCAAGCACAACTATATGTCCTTAATTAAGAAACCAAAAAAACATGGTTTTCATTTTGTTGAAGTTTAAAACTAAATTCATATTGGTTTCAATTCTCAGGCTTTTTAAAGAATAGAAGGCCTTTGTATGGGCTCTGGGGCTGAGCTGGTCAAAAGTTAACACTACAATTTTCGTTATTTGTGACTTTTTTTTTTTTCATTTTGGTTTTACATCAATCTTCGCTGGTTTTCAGCGAAATTATATGTTTGAAAATATGCACAATTGATGAACCAAATCCAACGTTTATTTTTCTTTGATGACTCTAAATTTGAACACGATGAAGCAATGGTAGCTAACAGCTATAAGCATTACCATCAACGAAGATTAGAGATCGATGGGTGGGTCTTCTCTTTACCATTTTCTGATAGTGCTTCTATTAATTGCCTCCTCTCTTTTCATGAAATCCACTCACGCTAGTGCAGGTTTTTGTTAGTAATTGTTACAATATACAACACATACATATACATACACACAACACTGTAATAGGTGCCCGCTGCTCATCTTTTGAATTTGTGAACAGATTTTCTCATGCATGCCTCTCCTTTTTAACGTAACAGTTAAATTAGTCACAATAAAAGTTGTGAAAAAGAAGAGGAAGAAATCACAATTAATGTGGACACGTTAATTTCTCTTATATATGCAGATATGAGCATGGGGAAACTGACCTCCACCGAGAGTATCTTCTACGATGACTCCACATAGAGGCAGAATTAATATTGCCTCCGCATCCGCCTTCACGGCAATAGAAATTTTCCAGAATGAAACGAATAAAGACGTGTGTGTCTCTCGGGTCAGCCACTTTTCCAACTCAACTTTTATTTTTGTTGTCATAATTTAAAACAGAAATCCATGACTCTCCCCCAGTTTATTTTTAATATTCCAGCAACTTTTTTGTTTGTTTGCTTTTCCGCTATGTTTTTGGCTTTTTATTAGCACCAGTCGTCTACCTAAACAGATTTAACTGGACTTTGTATAATTGCTAAAGAGGAAATAAAGATGATATATAATTCCTGTATCTCTGCGATCTCTTTATGGTATCGTTCTTAATAATAGAATACACACAAGTATGTAAACTTTTTACAACTCAAATCTAAAAGATGAAATTATCAACGGTTAAGGGATAATATTTATCTTTATTGACCATGAGCAGTTACTCAAAGATTCATAATCAGTTTTATAAGTCTGGATGAATATGAATTGAAGCGTCGGTTTTAATTTTAGTTTAGAAAAGCGAAGTCACGCAAACGAATTATATTTATGTTTCTGAAAATGCCAAACAGAGCATATGCATATGCTAGCTTGACCAAATTTTACCTTGGGTCGATTCTTGAAAATATGAAGAAGGGAAACATGAAACCAGAAGGTGCCATCATTTTGCAGAAAAATTCCATAGTTCATTTAGAGCAGTTTTGGGGATTACTTGTTTGATAAAATCCGACTTGATTTTGAAGTAAGCATTGGATGTGGATTTCCTTGAAGGGGAACTTGAGGCGGTGTCCCATTTGAGTAGTCAGCAATATAAAACAAACATTTGATCTAGCTAGTTTCTAAGCAGTTTACTCTTGTTAAACCCAATTCAGGAAAGCTTTCTTTCATAGTATTAAATGAGTCTTTTGGAGTCACCTTGGAACAGAGCGTTGTACGAGGTTGCCACAGTTCATCTTGAAGCGTCAAAGTCAGATTTAGTCAAATGCAAAGTGTCGTGCGTCCAAGTCAGATTTAGCTTCCAAGTACCTTTGATGCGCATGTGCCACGATGGTTACCGCGTGGATTCTCCGCTGCTCCAGTTTGGGCAACATAGCTAGCTAAAACAATCTAATTATTTAATTTAGATCTGGCTAATTTAAATTTTATTTTTTATTTTAACTATTTTTAAAATTTTGATATATTTTTAATTTTAAAAGAAACAAAATATAAGATGAAGATTATTTTTCAATTTCAATCAGACAAACGGTTTTGTCTAATAAAAATTAAAATCTTATTTTCATTTTACTTTATTTAAAATAAAAAATTATTAAAATATATCATGTTAGAATTGAAAAAAATAGTGAAAAAATTAAAATTTAAACTATTACTAAACAGTTTAGATTACTCCATATTGACCAACGTGCTGGAACAACAGATAATCCACAAGCAATGTCAGACCGCAAATTAAAAGTACTTAATCCCAAGCTGTTGCCAACGTGGTGAAATTTATTTAAGCTTAGTCTTGCCTGGTGCCACGTATGCGTTTTATTAGCCAACTTAGCTTTAAATTAACAGAATCGTAATATATCTTAACTTAAGGATCAAATTAAAAATTACAACAAAAATATAAAAAAAATATTTTTTTAAAGTACAAAAACCTTATTATTTTCCCATAAAATTATTTAATAGATACATAATTCTAAACATTCATTTTAGTTAATTTCAATTCAGTTTATAATTTTTATAAAATTAAATTATAGAAAATAAAATCACAATAAAAAATTTTAAATATATAATAAGTAGATATAATATATAAAATTAAAATAAATAAATCAAAATACATTTAGAAAAAAAAGTAAGTTTAAGTGAGAAAAGAAAACACTAATCCTATGTTTGGATGAGGAAAGAGAAAAGTGAAAGGAAGAGAGAGAAAAATTGAGATAAAAGGGAGATAAGAGAAAAGTGAGAAGGGAATATTTTCTCTCCATATATTTAGATAGACAGAAAGAAAATGTAAAGGAAAGAAAACTCGTTAATTTATAAAGACAATAATATTTTTATTGTATAATATTAATAACTTTTATCAATAAATATAATATTTTAAAGAAAAGAAGTTATATTTTAAATATAAATTAATTATTTTGAATTTATACCTATATATATATTTTCAACAAGAAATAAGAATAATACATTTTGAAAAAAAATAAATTTATAAAAAACTACATTTTAATTTTAAAAAAGTTAGCTAAATAATGAGATAAGAAAAATAAAAATTAATTTAAAAATTATTATTTTAATACAATAAGTATGATTATTTATTTTAAAATTTTATAAATATTATTTTAACATATATTAATTGATTTAAATATAATATATAAATATAATAAATATTTTTTAATTACATTTATATTTTGTATATAATATATTGTTATATATTATAATATTACATGTATTAATATATAATGTTATATATTAAAAATATAATATATACATATATATATATATATATATATATGCATTGCCACATACATAGAGATGCATTGCCTGTGACAATACATTAAACTGAATGGTACTCAGTGGTTGCATGCCATCAATTGAATTTTAGTTGGTTATTTTTTTATATGTAATTTATTAATTTTAATATTAAAAAATATTTAATTATTTTGTAAAACATATTTATTATTAATTAGTTTTATAATAAAATTCTATAAATAATTTTAAAATTTTGACTAAAATTCAGTTAAAAACACTCTTCTGACTGCAATGCAATCAGAAATTTTTCAACCAAACTACAATTGAACCTTTTTTTTTACTGCTTTTCAGTCAAAAATTTTTGACTGCATTATAGTCCAAAATCCTTTTTTAAAATTATTTAAATTACTTTGTTTAATTTTAATTGTGTATTTTAATAAATTTTTATGACCTTATTTAAGAATAAGTTTTTTTGTTATTTGAACATTTTTAAAAAATTGGCTTCAATTTTTTTATTATTTGGCTAATTTTTTTTTTAAAAAATTGAAATGTGGTTTTTATAAATTTATTTTTTTTGAAAATTCATTGTTCTTATTTTTTTTAAAAAAATATATGTAGTCGAATATATATATATATAGTCAAAAAATGAAAGAGTCAAAAGTAAGTTAATAAAAAATAATATCCGTTTATCAGGGCGAAGTGAAAATAGAAAGATGAAAGGGCTAATTTGAAAAGATAAAATATGCATCAAGGCAGAGTTTTTTTTTTAAATCTCTCCATATTTGGAAAGAAAATTTTTTGGTGGGACCCACCATTATTTTCTTCTCAACTTTTCTCTTTCCTGATTTTCTCTCCAATCCAAATAAAAGAAAATTTATTTTCTTTCTTATTTTTTTCTCTAATTTTCTCTTTCCTCTAATTTTTTTCCTTATTCAAATGAAGCGTAAGGGGTAAAAAATGATGGATAAATCAAGAAGAATAAAGTAAGGGATAAATCAAGGAGAATAGGAGAGTTTCGAGAGTGTAAAATCGTACTTGAGGGGTTTCTTGAGCCTTTCATAAAGTGAGAGCAAAGGTTAAGCTAATAACTTTTGGGCGTCAAATAATGATAGTTACATATAAAGTAGGCATTGGGCTGAGTCTTAGTTCTGTCCTTCAAGTGTGGTTCACACGCACTGTAAGCAAATTTGTTCATGGCTAATCTCTTATGATCATTTGATCTATTAAAACAAGCCATGTCTTATTGGCTGGCCCATTAAATCCTAAAAAAAGAACTAGGGCTAGGCTAATAAAATGCAATCCATTTTTAATTAAAGCCTAGCCCTACTCAACACTAGGGCCAAATTGGTCGAATTAGGCTATTAAGGGCCATCTCTTTTTCTTTTTTTTTTTAATTAAATTACTAACCTAAATGGTTAAACTTGTCCTTATGTCATCGATCCTTCTTAACTTTTTTATATATCCCTTCACAAAACCCTTTCAATATATATCAAATATTATAAAGAGTGAAGTATAATTTTTGAAACAAGAAGAGTATCCTATGTACATAATTTAGCCAAATCTCACAAGAGATGTTAATGTAATTTACTAAAAGAAAGGAGTAAATTATATGGATATTCCCTCTATTTTCCAAATATATAAACTTCCATTGAAATAAAAAATTTTGCTACACTTCAATTAAATTTTTAATTAAAATAATTTCTATTAATCTAAATATACAAATATGCATTAGATCTAAATATGCATAAATAAAAATAAAAAAGGAATATATTTTGTTTGTTCATATTTGGATATAACACACATTTATATGTTTAGATTAATAGAGGATATTTTAGTTAAAAAAATTAAAATTCAACTAAAATATATATTTTGAAAATAAAGAAAAGATTTGTATAATTTTATTAAAACTTAGAAGAGGCTTATGTAATTTATTAAATAAAAAAACTTGCTTGTAATTTGATAGTGTTATATAGAAAAAAGAAAATTGCTAATATAGTCATAATTGGTTTATGATTTTATAGTAAAATGTTATTAGAGATTAAAAAAAATTAAAAGACTCATAAGACAGAAGCCCTAATAGGATTGTTGAAGTAGCCAATTTAAACCCATATTTAAATAGTGCTTGCTAGGCCTAACTCTAAAATATTAAGGTTTAAACAAGTTATGACTGGTTAAGTCCATATTAACACTTCCAATGATGATCCTATGCGAGCCATCCATGATTTGGTTTGATCGTGTGTAGATAAGCTCCCCATTGGAGCTAAAGATAGATTGACTTAGTTAAGTGATTAATGGAATTGTCCAATATCCAATGAGCTAACCCAATAATTTGAGCGTATTTCATTGAACATATCTTAAGGGCTTGACACTTATCAATATCTAAATATGTACAAGTAATTAAGCTTGAACAAAAATGAATTCTTAATTGACCAAACTAGGATTCAACGTTGGATGTTAGGTTTACTTAATCATATTTACTGTTAACTTGATCTCCAAGACTTTTGCTTCTAAATGTGAGTACACAATTTTCCAAGGAAAAAAAATACAAATAAATGAAGAAGAAAGCATGCCTTTAGTATGCACTACTCATTAATGTGCACTCTAGTAACAAGAAAACTCATGGTTATCAAACTGGCCAAAATTAGTTAAATTAACTTATTTGTAATATAGAGCTCACTAGGTTGTTTCTCAAGGAGCCTTTAGTTAAAACAATTAGATTAAATAATTACAAGAAATCACAAAATCAGAATTAATTTGAATGGAGTTTCATGTGAAATTAAAAGATTAATCAAAATAGGAAAATAGCTACTAAAATATGTTAGGAAACAAATCAATTCACTAAAGCACAATCAATCTTCGATTCCCTCCCTGATATCTCACGTTCCTTGTCTTCTAAAGATTCCTCTAGTTCAATTTTAATATCTTAGTTATTGCTATTTGATGTCCTTAAGTTACCACCTAGAGTTATGATTGATTCTTGTTATTAAGTCTAACGCAGCCATGCCAAATTAACAATATAGAATAAATCCCTATTCAAATGCACCAAGATTAACAGACAAAAACTTTTAATGTGATAAACATAACAAATCTGATTGATCAATCAACCAATTAAATCAAACACAACACTCAGATTATGCAAACAAACTAGTAGTTTTGCAATCTAAATCACTTGACTAGTGTAATCGAGATTAATACAAAAGCAGAGAAAAGACAAAGATGAAATTTGTTCTATAATTAAAATGAAACTAGCATGTATAATCCAACCATAGACTTGGGTCTTGACATTAGGTTTGGCATTTTGGATCAATCACAAAAGAGTTCAGAATGCCATGAAAGGAATAAAATGCTCGAGAGAGAAAACAAAAGTTAGTAGAGGCTCTAGAGGTGATGTAAAAGAAAGCATGTTCTCACTAAAAAAATGACCTAAGGGAAAATCTAAAACACTAGTTGGGCTAGGGTTATATCAAATGGTCTAGAACTATAAAAATACATTATTAATTTCTAAATGAAATAAGCCAGCATCCAAAGCCCTTTGTTAAATGTTCAAATCTATATGTGAAACTTAACTTACCTGTAAGAACAAAAATATGGATAATTGGGCCTCTGTTGATCAAAGTATAATAATAATAGTTAAAGCCCAAATTCAATAATTATGCAATTAAAATACATTAATTCCAGTTTAACCCAAATAATATAATATGAACCTAAAGTCATCAAATTAGTCCTGTTAAATTATTATAAAATTAAGTATAAGGAGTAGAAAATGTATAATTACTTGTATTATCAAATCCCCCCTTAGTTAACTTTTTTGCATTCTTGGGCAAAACACAAAAACCCAAAATAAAAACAAAGATGTGAAAACTGCAAGATTAGAAACAATTCAAACTCTATAGCATCTCAATAGTCAAAGATAATCTTTCCTACAATCTAGAAGAACAAGTAGCATGACAATTTCATTTGACAAGAATGAATCAAAGTGGGCAGCCTCTCACTAGATGTGTGTATGCTCTTAATTTTCTCAAGTGTTTAGGGTGTTTCACTTAATTTCAACCTATCATAACCTTGCTACCATAAGCTTGTTTATCTTCTCAATATGTACTAACTATATCATATGCAATATGCAAATCAAAAGGACTTATATTTAAGGTTGTAATGGGACTAAGGTGAAGGTAATAGTGAAAATGTGGGAAAAAGTGGATAAATACCTTAAGAATTAAAAGAGCATTGATCCAACAGACACAATGGAACAATTATGTATCTTGCTTAGGCATTTATTTCTCATTGAATTTAATTTTTTTTTCTTTTCTCTCTCTTCTTTTTTTCTAAATTATTATAGGCTAAGTGCATTTTATGCTCAATTTCAACCATTATTTTCATTATCTTTCTTTTTCCATTTTTTTAATGGCTCAACTTGATGCACTAGTTAACATTCCTTCTTTCTTAATCAATGCAATGCTCTCCAATTCTTAAGGTAGGGTAAGGCATATTTTTGGATTTGATTTGTAATGGGCTAAAGTTTTAAGAAAAGGGTAATAGACTAAAAGGGTTGAACAAAGAATAATATGTATGGGTTAGCTATTTGGCTAAAAGCTAACAAAGAAAAGAAAGCATTAATCATTTTTATGCATACATGTGCAATTGTAATCTCAATCAAGAATCAAGACAAGTTCTAAAGTGAAAATCATGATAGATGAATGGTCATAACAATAAAGAAATAATACAATGTTCAAAATCCTTATGGGTTAAAGATTACTAAATTCACTGCCAATTTACTTGAATTTAAGAAGTAAGATTGACTTCTAATCATATTAAAATACTTTCAAATCTAAATTGCTTCAACTTACAACTTTCAGATGGAAAACAAAAACCAAAGAAAACACAAATGTCAGGAAAAAAAATACCAAAAAAAAAAAAAGGCTACACCAAATAACAAAAGCAAATCCTCCCCCTCCTTCCCACACTTAAATTTTATATTGTCCTCAATTTAAACACAACCTATCAATTAAAAATAGGACATGAAAATACAAAAAAAAAAAAAGAGAGAGGGAGGCATGGCTTGGTGGGTCAAGTGTATTTGGCGTTGTAGAGATACAACTCCTCCATTATATGCTCTTGAAATCTCCTATAAAAGTGTTTCATTCTTTGTCCATTTACTGTGAAGCACTTGTTGGTTGACTCATTCATAATTTCAACTTCAACATAAAAATAAAAACATGAGTGACCACAAATGGACCAATTCATCTAAAATATAACTTATTTGGCATCAATTTGAGGTTCAAATTGTAAAAAAAGACTTTTTTACCAACATAAAACTCCTTCCTTTTGACCATCTTATCATATAAAGCCTTGGTCTTCTCTTTATATATTATGGAATGCTCAAAACTTTCAATCAAATTTCTTCAAGCTCTTGAAATTGGAGTTTTTTTTTAGAACTTACTTAAGAAATATCCATGTTACACTTCTTCATTGTCTAATAGGCCTTATGTTTAATCTTGACTGGCAAGTGACACATTTTGTTAAAGACTAATTAATAAGGTGACATGCTTATAGGTTTTATAAGCGATGCGGTAGGCCCATAATACATCCTTTAATCTCTTACTCCAATCTCTTTCTGCGGGTTGAACTGTCTTCTTCAAATTTTGTTTTACTTCATAAAGTTATATAATATATTTGGTTAATAAATTTAATAATATATAAAAATAACTTGTGATATATTACAAAACATGACATTTTACCCCCAAAAAATTAATATCCTCATGCAAAAAGGGAGAACATGGATATGCACGAATCTAGAAAAAGATAAAAGAAAATTGACATCCCACATAAATAAGTGGAGCTAGAGGTATGAATTTGAAAAGCAAAAGCAATTTTTGGCTTGCCAAATTTTGTTCCTCTTGTTTATAAATTTGCAAGTTTTGTTTTCTCTTTAGTTTTTGCTCTCATTATTTTCATTTTGCTATTTAAAGTCATTCAACTCTTTACAAGTTTAACTTTCTCTTTGTTTACTCTTATTTATCGAGTTCAAGTCTTTATTTCTCTAGTCTCGTCAAGTCTCTGTTTCTTTGTTCTCATGCTCTTCTTATTTGGTTTCTTTGTTTATTTTTTCTTCATTTGAATTCTCTTCTCTTTCATTTCATTTTGGTTAAACTATTTATTTTCTCTTCATTTTATATTTGTTCATCTCTCTTCTCTCAAGTTACATGATGAAGAGTCTAAAACAAAACAAACCCAGAAAATATGAAAAACATGAATAATAATATACTATGAAACTAAAATAACTATAACGTAAATTATTATTAATTATAAACAATCATAATATAAAATTTATAAATATTATTATATTTAGTTTATTGTAATATATATTAGTTATTAATATATACAAAATATTTGGTATATTTAATAAAAATACTAAAAGCATATAATAAAAAAATATTTGTATCCTAAAAAACTAATTAGGTATCTCTAATCATAATTTTGTTAGAAAGTTTTCTGATAGATGTGTGGTCATACGTGTCCAACCACAAGACTATTAGACAGCTTTCCAACAGCCTATTGGTTGTCTGATCTAAGCTATGCTACTATTTTTTTTTCAAAAATTATATTTTTTAAATAAATTCATTAAAAAATAATAATTTTTATTTTGATTTTTTAAATTTTTTAATGATTATTTATATTAATTAAATTAATTATCATCATTTTTTATTAATATTATTTAATAATGAATTTTTATTAACACTATATTTATATTAAATAAAATTTTTATTGGTAATGATGAATTAAAAAGCCACATGATGTGACAAGTTTCAGAGGGTTCAAGAGTGAAGGAGAGTAATTGTTAGGCAACAATAAGTATATTGAACAAAATATTGCCAATAAAAAAATTAATGAATTGTCTAGTTGAAATATCAATATAAAAAAAAGATTTTTGACTAAAATTCATATTTCACCGACTGAAATTTCAATAGGAAATCTCTGTTTTTGTTGTAGTGGTATCACCTAAGCATGGAAATTAAAGGTGGGAATTAGTTGATTAACTTAGTTAATTAAACCAAATTTGCAAATAAAAAATTTTGGCACGTGTAGTGAGACTAGAAGAAGAGTTTCTAGTCAAGTTTTGATCACTTGGTCATGATTACAAGTGGTGCATGCACTTGTTATCAAGAAAAAATTTAAGTGACATGGATAGTCCATAATCAATTGCAAAAAAGAATGGTGACCAAAAAACTATTGACCCTCATGCTTTTCAGCCTATAATTATGTCAAGTTCATGCATGGCATCTTTGCCAAATATAATGCCATTAAGTGTGGCACAACCTATTATGATAACCCCACCATAAGCTATGAGACTAATGGCTTCAACCATGGAAAAGGTAATTGAACAGGGCTAACCTATGGTGATGACAACATCTTTCATCCATTAGTAAATTGACATGGTGTTTAACGATCTCATATATCAAATGTCTCAATAATGATCTCCTTTTTCAGTAAATCTTCTCAATTATTATTACTTTGCATTCCAAGACTTCTAAACTTGTTTATTTGTAATTTTAACTCTACAAAGATATAAAATTTATCTAATTACTATTTATAATTTACTAACAAAGATTACATTGATTATGTATGCATATGACTTGAGAAATGATTATGCATGCTTACTAGAAGCTTTCATTGCATGCTTGCAGTCTTTGACATGAAAATGTGCCATATGTATGTATGCTTGAAAAGGTAAAAGAGCTATTGAGATTCTCTCAATTTCACTCTTCCCCACATATATCTAACTATGTTTAAGTGATCCAAGTGGAGCAAGAAATGAACACCAAGCACCTTAAAGCATGGGATTTTGATAATAGAATAGAGAATTGATGTATTTTGATGTCAAAGTATATTACCATATGATGTATATGTGATGTACACCTTTAAACATGTTTAAATGTATGTAAATATGGTGTATGAATCCATTTTGGAATCAAATGTATGAATATGTAAGTTATTGACATCTATGAGCCTTGAAATGCATACATAAATAAATAACTAGGAAGGTGAGTTTGAGTTCCATGGTGATTTGGACCATTTGGCATGCTTCTATATGTTGTATTTATGCTTTTGGATGTGCCCAAGTGGTTGTGGAATGAGGAGAAAGCTATTTGGTGCATTTTGATCCCTTTATGCATTTTAAATTGACCACTTTATTGAGTTAAACCAAAGTTTAACTAAATGGATGAGTTTTTGCATGAAATTTAACAAGCAAATAGGTCTTATTAAGAGCTTTTCACAAAGCCAAAGAGCTATTTTTAAAACTTTAGAGAATTTATTATGATTTTTGAAAATTGGTCAAATTATGTAGAAACTGTCATTGTTACTGTTCATGTAGTCAATTTACTCTTCTGTGTCATTTGAAGGTCAAATAAAGTCTAATGCTCATGAAATTGGTAAGCTCACATGGTCCATTTAGCAAAAAATGAATTATTTGAGCTTTCAATAATGCAAAATACCGCTGCTAAAAGTGCCATTTATATGAAAATAAATGCTAAAAGCTATTTATGCTATGGATTGAGTCTTATATAGTTATGGAATTACATTTATTGGTATCAGAACAAAGGTTTAGGTACTTTAGGGTTGATTGTGGCTTGAGAATATGAGATTGCCAGTTATGTGTGACATGTATATGGATGAATTGAGTAATAACTGTGGCTTGTGTTCTTATTTATGTTAAAATGAGATTGATTTGTTTCAAGTAAGATGATGAACACCAAGAAAGATAGGCCCACTAAAAAGGCTCCAGTAGAACCAGAGCCCTATGATCCGATGGCTAGAGCCTTTCAAACTATTATGGCTCGCCTAAATTAACTGCAAGTAATGATTATGCAATTATAAAAACGGCTTGCCCAGAGAGACAGTGAGAGACCTACTCCTCGTTAGCCATAACACTTAGATCATTTGGAGCATTTAGGGGTGACTCCCTCAAGTCCACAACTATAGATATAGTAGATGCGTCAGACTCCATTAACTCACACGCCTCTTATTCTTGAGCAGCCCTCTACTAAACAGATTATAGCTCAATTCAGAAAATTCGGGCCTCCTACCTTTGATGGTGAGTTGAGTATAGAGAAAGCAAAGGCCTAAAGTATGCAGCTAGAAAAGATATTGAAGGTGATAGAGTGCACGTTTTAACAGAAGGCCATGATGGCCTTATTCCAGTTAGAGAAAGAAACAGACTACTGGTAGAGGAGCACTAAACCTATTATCAAAGCAATAAACCTCCTAGTCAACTAGGAAACATTTTTATGGGTATTCTATGAGTAGTACTTCTCCAGTTCCATTACAAATGTAAATGAGTCAAAGTTTGTACTCCAGAGGTAAACAAAGGGGATGTCGATAGATCAATATGTGGAGAAGTTTGTAGAGCTCTCCAGATATTCATCTTATTTGCAGAAACATGATGATGAGAGATGGAGAGCAGACAAGTTAGAAAAGGAACTACTACCAAAGATCAGAGATAGAGTAGTTTCTCAGAGAATTAAGGACTTTAATGCCCTAGTTGAGGTTTGCAGAGTTACAGAAGCAAACCTAAGGATGATGCACGTAATCCCAAGTGCTAGACCTCCCCTTCTTGAGAACCAAAGGCCACGCGAAGAAGTACCAGCCACCAATAGTAGTAAAAGAAGTGGTAGAAGTCAGTGGAACATAAAAGAGAAAGGCAGAAAGAGACCAGCTCAATCCAGCAGAGCTAGTTCCACTCTAGCAGCCTGCACCCAGAGTGGCAAAGATAACGGAGGTAAACCATGTTATGCAGGCTAGAATATGTGCTATAGGTGTGGTAGACTAGGTCATATAGCCAGAGATTACACACAGCAGAGGGAGGTAGCTCCTGCACCCATACCTTAGACCCATGGTAGAGTCTTTGTCTTGACATAGCAGAAGGCTAGCAGATCTCTGAGTTTGATTCAAGGTACTATTAAGATTAATAATTGTACTGTAATTGCATTATTTGATTCGGGTGCTTATCATTCTTTTATATCTTATGACTGTGTTAGGAGGTTGGGTTTGAGCATGTATACATTGCACTATGATTTGCATGTATCTACCTTTACAAGAAATTGAGCCATTATCTCCTATGTATGTTTGAATTATGTGATCTAGTTTAATCACTATTTTATCACACTTGACCCTATATGTAAACTTCTGATTGATATTGACCTAATCATTGGAATGAACTAGATGTTTGCAAATAATGCCATACTTGATTGCTATAACAAGTGTATTACTTTTCCTGAATGTGGAGCTGTATCTACTACCAGGACTGAGCTAGCCTTTATGACCACCTCCAAGGCTGAAAGGTCTTTAGAGCATGGTTGTTAAGGGTTTCTAATTTTCTTTTCTTTACAGGCTAAGATAAAAGAGGGTATATAGGAGAAACCTGTAGTGAGAAAATTATCAGAGGTATTCCTTAAAGAAATTAGCAGACTACCCCCTGATAGAGAAGTAAAATTCCCTATAGATATTGTGCTTAGGGTAGGTCCAGTGTCTAAGACTTTATATAGGATGGCTCTTACCGAGTTAGCAGAGTTAAAGAAACAGATAGAAGAACTTTTAGAGAAAGACTTTATCAGACCTAGTGTCTCACTGTGGGGAGCTCTAGTCCTATTTGTAAAAAAGAAGGATATGAGTCTTAGATTATGTATAAATTACAAGGAGCTTAATAAGATCACGATTAAGAATAAGTATCCTCTTCCCAAGATAGACGACTTCCTAGATTAGTTAGTAAGAGCATCTATATTTTCTATGATTGATCTTAGGTCAGGATACCATTAGCTTAAGATCAAGGCTGAGGATGTTCCTAAGACAACCTTTAGAACTAGATATGGGCATTATGAGTTTTTAGTTATGCCCTTCGAATTGATGAATGCATCTACTATATTCATGGACTACATGAATAGAGTATTTAGGCCATACTTAGATAAATATGTAGTTGTCTTTATAAATAATATTCTCATCTATTCTAAGAGTAGAAAAGAGCATGAAAAGCAATTTTAAAGCATAGGTTGACCACAACCCCAATTTTAGTGATCCCTGACCCTAGAGAGACTTTTATAGTCTACAGTGATATTTTTAAGAAAGGGTTAGGATGTGTTTTTATGCAGGGAGATAGAATGGTAGCTTATGCTTCTAGACAATGGAAATCACATGAAGAAAATTGTCCCACTCATGACTTAGAGCTAGCAGAAGTGGTATCTGCTCTTAAGATATAGAGACACTACTTGTATGCTGCATCCATAGAGATATAAAGTGACTATAAGAGTTTTAAGTATTTGTTTGAAAGAAAGAGTTAAATATGAAGCGGAAGAGATGGTTAAAGTTCTTAAAAGACTATGATTTTACTTTGAAATACCATCCAGGAAAGGCTAATATAGCCACAGATGCACTGAGTAGAAAATTCATACATATGGTTTACATGATGATAAGAAAGCAGGAACTCATTGAGAGATTTAGAAATATGAATCTCTCATGTCAGGTACATTTAGGGAAATTGTTGATGAGTGAAGCCTAAATAAGAGTGACTTAAGAGGTCAAATAAGAGAAGCCCAGCAAGGATATAGATATGTGAAGAAAGTTAAAACCCAAATATCCCATGGTAGCACTTCAGACTTTAATTTGTCTGAGGATTGAGTGATAAGGTATAGGAATAGGTTATACGTGCCCATAGATTCAGAAGTGAGGAAAAAGATATTAGAAGAGGACATAAAAGTAAGTACACCATTCATTTAGGTAGTAACAAAATGTATCATGACTTGAAGAAAATATTTTGGTGACCTGGGATGAAAATGGATATAGATGAGTATGTTTTATGGTGTTTAGTATGTTAGAGAGTTAAAATAGAATATCAAAAGTCAGTTGGATTATTTTAGCCTCTAGATATCCCTGAGTGGAAATGAGATAGCATAGCTATAGATTTTATTATAGGTTTATCCAGAACATCATCGGGGCATAATATCATATGGGTGATAGTGGACAGGTTAATAAGGTTAGCTCACTTCTTAGCAATGAAAGCCACTTACACCCTAGACAAGTTAGCGCAATTGTAAATGAAAGAAATAGTGAGACTATACAGTATACCTAGGAGTATAGTATCAGATAGAGATCCTAGATTTACTTCGAATTTCTAGAGATCATTACAGGATGCCCTAAGAACTAGATTAATATTCAGTACAGCCTATCACCTTCAGACAAATGGTCCAAAGAACCATTCAAATCTTAAAAGACATGTTGAGGGCTTGTGTTTTAGAATTAAAAGGTAACTGGGATACTAATTTGCCTGTAACAGAGTTTGCTTATAATAGTTGTTATCAGTTTAATATTCAGATGACATCGTATGAGGCATTATATGGGAAGAAGTATAGGTCTCCAGTATATTAGGTTGAACTTTGTGTGAGAGAGAAGCCTTATGAGCGCAAAATTAGTAGACCAAACCTCAAGACAAATAGAAGCCATAAAAAAAAATTTCTAACTACACAAAGTAAACAAAACAATTACACAAATAAAATGAGAATGTTGTTAGAGTTTGAGATTGGAGACCATAGATTTATTAGAATGTCTCTAGTCACAGGGATAGGTAGATCCATAAATAGTAGAAAGCTCAATCCAAAGTACATAGGTCTGTTTCAAATTCTTGATAAAATTAGACCTATTCCTTATAGACTTTCCCTTCCCCCAAATCTGAGCCAAGTATATAATGTCTTTCACGTATCCTAACTTAAAAAGTATCAACCTAACCCCTCACATGTTATAGAACATGAGAATGTGCAATTACAAGACAATCTATCTTATATAATATCACTAGGTCAAATTGTGGATGTTAAGCTAAAGCAGTTAAGGAATAAGGTAATACTACTTGTGAAAGTGATTTGAAAGGGGCTATCTCTTAAGAAAGCTACCTGGAAGCAGGAAAAGGAGATGAGAAAGAAACTTCTAGAGCTATTTCCATAAGATATATATCTAAATTTTAAGGACAAAATTTTATTTAAGGGGGGAGAAATGTAATACCCATCATTTTAAAAATCGTAAACTAAGTGGATTACTAAAGGAAATCCCTTAAATAGAAAGATTTGAGGTCAAATAAAATTAGAACAATAATCTAAAAAATTGAAAATGAGGATTCAATGCTAAAAATACTAAAAAATTAGAGATAGATTAGCTAAATAAAATCAAACGAAAACTAATGATATGTTTATAATTTTGGGTACTTTTTAGAAAATACAAAGGAGGGATCTTTAAATAAAAATTTTGAGTTTTTTAAGCTTCTTAGAGACCTTAAAAATCATAAAAACCCTAGAATAGTTAAAACCAGAATAACCATTCTGGTCTACATTTTAGGGTGTTAGTTGACTTAAACTTTGACCGATTCATTTGGGAAGGTTTTTAATCCAATTTGGGTAAAACCAAAGATATTTTATGAATTAGAGGACTTAAATTTCATAATGGAAAAGATATTTCTTGAAAAGGAGTTAAAATGAGCCCAAATAGAAAGAACTAAGAAAATAGACAAAATGGGAATTTTGAAAAGTGTTGTAACTTAGCCTACCCCTTTATAAAGTCATGCCCCACTTCTTCCCTTCCTTATGACTGACTTTCATCTGCTTCAAAACAGAACCCAAGGCTTCTTGAAGTGGCGCAACAAGAGGGAGAAGAGAAGGAAGGAAAAACCAAGGAAAAAGGTAAGAAAATTCACGATTTTTCATGCTTCCTCCTTCACCAACCTTGTTCTCCTTTTTCTCCTATCTTTTCCATGGTTTTAATGATTGATTTAAGGATAATTCATGGCTGGTTTAATGAGAGGAGGAGAGAAATTGAAGGAGAGACTAGAAGCAAGTAAAAGTGTTCTTGGAAAAGCTTGAAACCAAAGTAATTTCCATGACTTGTTTTGCTTCTTCTTAGTTGCTTCTCCTTTGGTGACTTTTAGCCAATCCTAGACCACCAAGGGGGGATAATTTTTGTTCTTAACAAGGAAGAAATAAGGATTTTAGAGTATGAGAAATAAGAATATGTAATTAGATTTAAAAGAGAAGCTTTAGAATTCAAGTTGTAAATTCTAGGGATTTTGTTGTACCTAGCCATTCTTGAAACTTTCTAAGGATAGTCAAACCTATATAAGAGTATGTATGAGTTCTTAAGACATCGAGGAAGTTTTACAAGTACCAATTCCCTAAGAAAAATCAAACATACTTCATGGGTCTATTTCCTTGTTCATGTCTTGGCCAAAGCTAGAACAATTACTTAGGGATATTTTTCTTTGATTTCAATAATAGAAATGACCTAGATATGATTAATAAACATCAAAGGAAGCATTGGTTTAAACTTAAAAATTATGATTTGTGAGATGGAGGTTTAGGTATTTTTTAAGACATAAAGAAGCAACTTGAATCTAGACTCATTAAATTGAATTTATAATGACTCCAATGAGTCTAAATGGGGTCAAGAGACTTAGATTGAATGAGGAATTAGAGTCAAGATTATGAATTATAGGGATTGCTTCATTATGCACTTATATGGAACCATAACCAAGTCTTAAGACAAAGTAAGTTTACATTGAATTTGTGTGAAGTTAAAACTTGCTCCAATGATGCAATTGTGCCTCATTAGATGTGTGAGGCCGAGAAGGGGAAAGAAAAGTCCAAGGAAGGAAGTTGTGATTCTTGATTT
Organism: Erythrophleum ivorense; assembly: GCA_026724425.1. Lineage (NCBI taxonomy): Eukaryota > Viridiplantae > Streptophyta > Magnoliopsida > Fabales > Fabaceae > Erythrophleum > Erythrophleum ivorense. The sequence goes on along the minus strand of JAIUCV010000001.1, from coordinate 56,252,816 downwards.
AAGGTAGCTCTTTAACCTTTCTTACATGCATGTTTTAGATATTTGATTGTCATTAGATGCTTATGTGTATGTTTGAACTATAAGATATGTTTATAGCTATTGATGCAATGTTATGGTACCATTATACTTCTTGAAACATGTTTTAAATGCAAGATGGTTTGAATCGGTGAAGTTGTGCCAAAAGTCCCCTAGAATGAGTGAGGAGATGCTAAAAGTCCTGAGAAGTGAAACAAAGCCAAAAGACTCAAGAAGGAGTGAGGCTAAGCCAAAAGTTTTAAAAGTGGGTAAGGCAAATCCAAAAGTTTCAAAGAATTGGGTGATATTAGACTAAGAACCCTTAGAGCTTATGTTTGATAATGTATGAATTTATATGACTTAAGAAATGATTATATATGCTTACTAGAAGTTTTCATTGCATACTTGCATTCTTTGACATGAAAATGTGCCATGTATGTATGTTTGAAAGGTAAAAGAGCTATTGAGATTCTTTGAATCTCACTTTTCCCCACATATGTCTAACCATGTTTAGGTGATCTAAGTGGAGTAAGAAATAGAGGCCAAGCACGTTGAAGCATAAGATTTTGACAATAGAATATAGAATTGAAGTATTTTGACGTCAAAGTTCATAACCATAAGATGTATATATGATGTAGACCCTTGAGCATGTTTAAATGTATATAAATATGGTGTATGAATCCATTTTGGAACTAAATGTATGAATATGTGAGTTATTAATATCCATAAGCCTTGAAATGCATGTGTGAATAAATAACTAGGAAAGTGAGTTTGAGTTCCATGGTAATTTAAACTATTTGGCATGTTCCTATATGTTGTATTTATGCTTTTGAATGTACCCAAGTGGTTGTGGAATAAGGAGAAAGCCATTTGGGTGCATTTTGACCCCTTTATGGACTTCAAATTGACCATTTTCTTGAGTTGAACCAAAGTTTAACTAAATGTATAAGTTTTTATATGAAATTTGGCAACTAAATAATTCTCTTCAAGAGTTTTTCATTGAGCTAAAGAGCACTATTTTTGGAGCTCTAAAAAATTTATTATGATTTTTCAAAATTAGCCAAATTATGCGAAAACTGTCATTGTTATTGTTCATGTGGTATTTGCTCTTCTATGTCACTCAAAGGCAAATGAAGTCTAATGCTTATAAAATTTTATAAAAATATAATAGATATCATAAGCTTTTTATAGCTACCAAGAGCACCTCATTTGAAGCTTTGTAAAGGGAGAAATGAATTTTTGAAATTTGAGTTTAGCAACAGTATGCATTACTGACTAATATTACTATTCCATTAATTTTTGTGAGACAAACCTAGTTGTTTTGATCTAAAATTTTTATGGTAGCTAGAGGACATTCGTAGCTTTCTAAAATGGTATAATTTGCATGATTTCAATTTTTCTAAAATTAATTATAATTTTCCAAAAATCATATCAAAATATGGAATATATGGCAAAATGCAAAGTGGGATGTTATGATGATTTTGATTGAACAAATGTGTTAAATGAAATTGGTAAGTTCACATGGTCCATTTAGTCAAAAATAAATTATTTAAACTTTTAATTATGCAAAATACCACTGTTAAAAGTTCCATTTATATGAAAATAAATGCTATAAGCTATTTGTGCTGTGGATTAAGTCTTATATAGTTATGGTATTACAACATTAACTTGCATTTGGAATTGAATCGGTTCTTGATGGATAAGGTTATGCCAAAAGTCCCTTGAATGGGTGAAGTGAAACCAAAAGTCCTTTTAGAATGGGTGTGACTAGACCAAAAAGTTTTAATTGTGGATGATGCTAAGTAAAAAGCCTCTAAAAGAAGGTGAAACTATACCAAAAGTCTTTAATTCATGGGTGAAGTTAGACCAAAAGTTCCTAAAGCATGAAATTTCTTTTGATGGAACAATGGGATTCCTAATATATGAATATGATTTATATATGGTGTCTGATATGCATACTTGCATTCTTGTGCTTGATGAACCATATATATTTGCTTGAATGTTGTATTAGCTATTGAGATTCTTTGAATCTTATTCCCCTATGTCTACTAATCTTGGCCAAGAAAATCTCAAAGAAGTGAACATGAAGAGCCAAAGCAGTAGAAAAATGATGTTTGACAATAAATTAGCTTAGGCATAGTTAATGTATTTATGAGTATGTACATCCACATTTTTGATATTTTGCAATGTAAACATGTATAAAACCAAGAGACCATGGTTATGTAATCAATAGATAGTTGTATGACATTATAGAATGTGAATTGGTATATGACATTCCATGAAGTATGTGTTTATAAGTGCATGTGGAATGGTGATTAGTTCTAAGGCTAATTTTACTTGATGGACTAGCCAAATATGATGTATTTGTGAATTGAAACTTGCTCAAAAGAAGAAATGATATTTTAAAGTTCATTTGATACCATTTGGAACTAAATTTTGATCCATTTAAGCCATAGAATGTCCATTTACCCTTGACAGCTTAAATGAGTGAGTCTTAAGCTAAAATTTGACAGATAATTAGAGGACATTAAGAGCTTTCACAGAGTTAAAGATAATAATTTTTGAAATTCTATAGAATATTTTATGAATTTTGAAATTTGGCTAATTTATGCAAAATTCTACAATATATTGTTTCATATATTGTAGTCTAGGATTTTTGAGATTTTGAGAGACCTCAAATGAACTCATTTTGACCTAAAACTTTCACAGTAGATAGTTCTCATTATAAGCTTAATTAGCCCATCTTATGTCAAAGTAGGCTAAAAGTGGCTATGTGACTCTCTCATACAAATAAAGCCTATCTTATATTCAAATAAGTTAAACCAAATGTGTCTATGGAATTTATGGATTAAAGTGGAAGGAAATTCTGATTTTTATTCCTATAATTTCATTTCACCTATGGGAAACCCATAAAACAACCACTAAAAGCATTACAATGATAGCATGTTAATGTTTTTTGCAAGTAAATAATATGAGGGGGACTATATGGAATGTGTATTCCTTAAGGGATAGAGATAAAACGTTGTTAACAAGGTAAATTATGTTATTGACAAAATTAAAGATCTTGTCAACAAGGTCTCAAATATAGTAAAGGAAATTTATGACCTTGTTGATAGGATTTTTAACCTTATGACAAGATATTCCTTAATTGAGAAAACTTGAAAAAAAAACCAAGATCTACGTAACTCCACAAAATCTTGTCAATAAGGTCTCAATCATAGAAGATTAGGGCACATAATATGTGATGGTATGACATACAACCACCAAAAATAGCTAATCAATATGTTTGAAATTATTGATTTACTAAATAAGAAGCTATAAAAAGGGTATATTCTTTACCTATATTATAATTCCTCCAACTACTTCTAATTTCTTCATTCTCCAATCAAATTCTCCTTCAAATTGTCCTTGATTAGTCATGATCCAAAAACAGAATAGCCACTTAATTAGTACCATTTTATCATATTTAATCATTTCTATTTAATATTTAAAGGTAAAAACTACACCCTTGCTCTATACCTTAAATTCCCATATAAATAAGCTAGCTCCAAGCCTTTTAATACACTTTTGATTTAGATTATAAAAGTTCATTACTTACATATCATTGGCTAATAATTGATAAATTAAATTCAACTATAATGATATAAGATTTCCCCCTCCTTGCATCTTCTAGAACTCGACCCAAATAGCAACAAAAACACCATTCATATAGCATTATAAATACACAATTAGAAAGCTATACCTTGATTAAAAAGGTTGTGATTTCCTCCTTCCCTCAAACCCTAGCTGAACTAAGAATCAAAGCTTTGTTTTCCTTCAAGTCTCAGTCAGAATTTCCAGTAGCAACTAAAGGCAAGTTTCATGTTTGAAACCCATAACTTTTAGCTCAAATTAACTACCACTTACCTTAATTAGCTTCCTTCCTTCACCTTTATCAATTTTCGCAAAGAACCACCCTCTCCTTCAACATCTCTTCATAAAAAATGAGCACCAACTCAAAAACTAAAGCTGCTAAGATAAAGTGCACAAGGTAGGAAAGAGTTTTTGTGAAGCTTACGATAGCAAATTTCCACATATTCCTTTCCATGCAAAGGCTTCATCTCACTGCTCCATGGTTGCATGTTTTCAGATGAACTAGTGTTTCTTTGGCTGCTCTTGTTTCGGTTTGGTGAATATGAGAGAATGATAGATGATTAGATAAATGTTAATTAAGTTAGTGGAGGTAAGGGCACGTTTGGCTACGCATTTTTGCTTTTTCCTATACTTAATAACTTTTTAAGTACTAATTCTTTACTTGATTCATCTCTTTTAATGCATATAATTATATCATGCCCTATTTCTTATTTTAATTCAATTATCTCTTTCTCAACTATTTTATTTAAATACTTTAAATTTTAATTTAACTTATTTTTTTCTTAATTTCTAATTAGCTCCATATATTGGAATGTTACAATTTTCATTTAGAAGAAATGATGTGTTCGCTCATTACTTTAAGTTATTGTGTTTTACTTTTTACTCATTGAGTATTGCGGTTCATTCTATTATTTATTTATTTCTTTAAATAGGGATCTATGTCCAATGCTCCAATGGCTTAGGTTGGGAGTGTTGTTGGTTTGTCCTGTGTAAATAGTTTGTTGTCTTTGTACTAGTATGTATATATTCTAGGGTCTGCCTCATAAACTATAGACAGGATCTCAACCTTATTAATTATACTTTGTTATCAATTGAGAATTGGGAGTAGAGCTCTCTTTGTAAGATTTAAATGTTTGACTGTGGTAGGTAATCAGAGGACCCTTCGTCAAATTTTATGTAAATAGATCAAGACTAAACTAATTCTATAATATTATTTATGTGAAAGAAACCTTATGTATGAATAAGAGTTTGTATGTTTAGTTAAGCTTATACATGTGAGATTATCTCATATTCTATGTTGTTACAACTTTAATTTTAAGGCACGAGAAAGTAATTTCCTTTTTCTATATAAATTAATTTGGATGTTTAATTTTGGTGATGCCATTCCGCTGTTTTATTTGTCAATAAAGGTGGCAAGAGGGCATGGTTTTGAAGCCGTCCAAGGTCAAAACTAAAGTCATATTAAAAACCAGCCGAAATAGGTCTTGCGCTGAATTCTAAAGGGAAAAAATTATTAGACTAAGGAGGCCGGGCCACTAAGTAATTTCCTTTTTCTATATATATTAATTTAGATGTTAATTTTGGCGATGCAATCCGCTGTTTTTTTTTTTAGGTTAATAAAAAGTGGCAAAAGATCATCGTTTTGAAGCTGTCAAAGGCTTTACTAGAGTCATATTTAAAACCAGCCAAAATGGGCCTTGCGCTGGATTCAAGAGGGGGTGGGGGGGGGGGGGGGGAACTATTAAACTAGGGAGGCCAGGCCACCGAGTAATTTCCTTTTTCTATATAAATTAATTTAGATGTTAATTTTGGTGATGCCATTCCACTGTTTTATTTTTTAATAAAAGGGGGGCAAAGGTCATGGTTTTGAAGCTGCCGAAGGTCAAAACTAAAGTCATATTCTTCGTTTTTAATTGGTAACAATTCTTAGGCCTTTAAAAGATTAGCTTGCTTGGCCCTGCAGTTAAGCTGGTCAAATGTCAACACTGAATTTTCTCTATATTCATAATTCTTACTATTTTTTTAGGGTTCAGTTGGCCAAACGTTAACACTAGATTTTCTCTATATTCTTATTTCTTATTTATCTATTTATTATTGGTTTACGTCATGCTACCTGTTAATGTCTAATAAATTATATGTTTGAAAATATGCACAATTGATATGAACCAAATACAACCTCTATTTTTCTTTGATGACTATAAATTTGAACCCGGTGAGGCAATAACTACACAGCATTACCATTCAAGAAGATTGGAGATCGATGGGTGTGTCTTCTCTTCACCGTTTTCTAATACTGCTTCTGTTCATTGCATCCGCTCTTTTCATGCCGCCCACTCAAGTTAATGCAGGTTTGTATTGATTTGTCATTACAACATAAAACACTATATATATAGTTAATTTGGAACATGCAAAATCCGTATCCATCTTCTGTTTTTGTGTTACAGATTGACTTTCTCAGCTGCTTCTCTGTTTAATATGATATTATCAATTTTTTTCACAGAAAAGGCACCGAAAATGGACTTGTTAAATGTCTACGTGAGTGTTCATCATTTTGCAGAGATACACAATAGGAAACTAGGTGCCTTGCCAGGTCCACCATCTCCACCACGGACATCTGTTCCGGCAGCTCCGGAAGCTCTGCATAATAAATAATATTTTCGAGAATGAAGTGAAAAAAAGATGTGTGTGTTTCCAGGGGGTGCCTCATGATGGGGTTGCTCAATTACAATAAACCACTTTGCAGCTTGTATGAGGGTTCAAAATAGCTGGTGAACTTTTACTTGTTATAATTTAATACTGAAAAAATCACCGCAAATCCTACCCCTCTCCCCCAGTTTATGCTGTTCCATCAAGATTTTGTTTGTTTGTTTGTCTTTTCCCTTTCCTTTTTTGGCTTTTAAACAAGTTTTAGGTGGATGTCATGTAATTGCAAAAGAGAAAATAAAGATACTTACGATAGAATTTCTGTATCTATGCAACCATTATAGTACCATTAACTTCATAAATTCAAAATTATGGAATACGCAAGCAGCTTGTGAACCTTTTTAACCGATCAAATCTAATGACTGAACAGTGCTTAATGGATTCATATTTATCTCTATTGACCGCGAGCAATAACTTAAATGTTCATGACATTAGTCTTTAAAGTTGGGAAAATAATACTTGCAAGATATTAAATATGCCAAAGTAAGGGACGAGGTAAAATGCGCAACTATGTATTTTTTGTTCAAAACTATGTACCACTTTATTCATAATCATGAGAAACATACCAGTTTGCAACTATGTAGTGTTTTTCCTTAACAATTTGAAAACGTTAATTTGTTTGTATATTCTCTTTTAATAAATTTTAAAATTACTTTTTATACTGATTTGATATTGTTAATTCCTCTAATTTAGTTTATCAGCTAATCATCAATTAATTATAATACAATATGCTACCTCTTTGTCGCAAAGAAAAATACTGTAATATACGGGTATTTGAATATTAAAAGAAGAAAAAATTATATATACCTATCTTAATTTGTGCCTTCATGCCACTTGCTATTTCTGATTCATCTCCTAGCTATAATAACTAATATACATAATACATAGACTCAGAATTCAACTTGACGCATCAATAATTGCTTATACTATTACCAGCAGAATGAAAAAAAGAAGAAGAAAAAAGAACATGCTGTTATAAAAATGATATAGAGTAACACTTTTTGACTGTTGGAATAAATATTAAAAAATTTTATGTTTACAAACAATTTATACTTTGACTGCCAGGAAATACTCAAGAAATGCCAGTAGTCTCACCCTTGGTAGACTGCCACTACGACTTTTACCCTTACCTAGAAAAGAAAATTCAGATCTGAGAGAGTCATCTTCCTCTTCTCTTTCTGGGTCTTCCTTCTTCCTCTTCTGTAATTCCGCTAGATTTACACGCACCTTCTCTTCTTTGCGTTCTGATGTGTTTGCACATTAGAAGTTTGCTGCTGATGATTACGGTTTGCGCAACTTCAATTTGTCACTTTTAATCGAAGCGTCCTTGCCGGTGAAGTCCCTCTTCTTTCATTTCTTTCTTTTTTTTTTTGGTCCTGTTTTCTAGATTCTCTCTTTCTTTCTCAAAAAATAAATCTGATTATCCTTCTTGTGTCATTTTCCTTTCCATTGGAAATTTTTGGGAGGGAGGAGAGGGAAGGAAAGAGAAAAAGATAAGATGTTTGGTTGGATAAAATTGGAGAGGAGGGCAGGGGAGGCAAATTTCTCCCATTTAAATTGGGAGGTTTTAGAGGGGTGAGATATTTTTTAAGTTGTAATTTATTTGATTGCTTTTTAATTTTTTAATATTTAATAAAAATTAAGATAATTTTTTTATTAGAAATTAAAAATAAAAAAGATTAGAATTCAAAATTTTTTTTTAAAAAATATTGATATAAATAACTTTTTCATAAAAAAAAATTAAAATAATATAAAGATAAATTTGTCCAAATATAATTACTTTCCTTTCTCTTCTGAACCAAATAATAATTTCTCCTTCCCTTCTCTCCTCTCTATTAATCTCCTCTTCCCTCCCTTCCGTTGAACCAAATGGAGCCTCAGCCATGAAACATAATTACTTGAAAACTTTCTCGCGCGCTTGTGGTCATGATTGAGATGAATAAATTAATTAAACTCTTGATTGCCCGAACTAAGATATTAACAACTAATTAATTTTGTCTCTGGTGTACCGGGAGTAGTCTTAAAAGACTAAAGAATCCAAGTTTGAATTCAATGAAAGCTATATTATATATATATATATATATATATAAAGATTCAACAACGTCGGAAATGATTGTGGCATTATTTAAGTTTTATTCATCTAAAGTAGATACATTGATCCACAAAAAATGAGAGCTGTATAGAAAATTACGACTAGTTATTTTTATTTTTAAACCACTGTGACAATACAATGAGCCTCTAGCAATTTTTATTTTGCATATATTGCTATTAATTAACTGGTTATTCTTTATTTTTCAAAGTTTTTGGATTAATAATGCAAATAATAAGAGTGGAGAGAAATTAAAGTAAAAAATATACATCCGTCTAATTATTTTTATCATTTATTATTATGATCGACGTGAGTTCGTATAATATGAGTTAGTTTGAAGTTTGAACATTCTTAATGCTCTTGAAGTAATCAACATAGTAAATAAAGGCTGTTTTAATGTGTTCAAACTAATCAAGTCGTTTTGCATTGAATTCAAATGGGAGAAAACTTTGAAACTCAAGCTCTACTCCAAGTGCTTAATTTACTAGAGGGCCCAAAAAAGAAGAATTAAGGGAGCTACTGACTAGAATCAATAAAATATTTTTTCTGTATAAATTAATTTAAATGTTAATTTTAATGATGGCATGTTCGCGCAACTTTTTAATTCAATGTTGGCACAAGACTGTGGTTGTCATTTTTTATTCTCAGGTGTTTAAAAGATTAAAATAGCTTGTCCGGGCAAAGGGATATTGAGCCGGCCGGTCAAATGTTAAACACCTCAACTTTCTTTATTTTGAATCTTTTGTTTTACGTCAATATTGTTCATGACATTGACCTTATCTCTCTTTTTTTTTTTTCTGTACTTATGTTGAACAATATCCAGAAAAATCTAAATCGAACTCCCACAATTATTTCTTTGATGGCTATATAAATTTGAGTGCGATGAAGCAAGGGCAGCAAGGATGCACTATCATACAATTAAAGAAATAGTGGAGATCGATGGGTGTGTCTTCTCTTTACCATTTTCTGATAGTACTTCTGCTTATTGCCCCCATTCTTTTCATGCAGTCCACTCAAGCTAGTGCAGGTTTGTACACTACAAAAAAAATTGTCGCCGCTAAAAGTCGAAAAGTTGCCACTAATGACCTTGCAGTGGCGACATAATGTCGCCGCTACATTGCGACTAATACAAATGTATCAAAAAGCATTTAGTAGCGACAAACAAGTCGTCACAAAAACATATAATTAGTCGCAATTTTTGTCACCACTGAAACATATGTAGTGGCAACAAAGGTTGCCACTAAAACCAATTCAGTGGTGCCAAAGGTCGCAACTAAATCATAATAAAAAGAATTAATTTTCTTTTTAAATAAGAGTTGTCGCTAAAATAATCATGAGTGGCGATTTAGTCGCCACTAATTACTCATGTTTTAGTGGCGACAAGTGATTGTCACCATGAAAAAGTTATTATTAGTTGCAATATGTAGGCGTCGCCATTAAAACATTATTAGTGGCAAGTTTTGTTGCCATTAAAATTTATTAGTGGCGACTTTATCGCCACTAAAAGTTCATTTAATGGGGACGATGTTGCCACTAAAATGTTTTTAGTGGCGATTTTTATGTTGCCACTAAATGTTTATTTTCAGCAACATGATCACTTGCCTTTGAATATTGCGAAAATTCTTTAGTGACAATAGATATCGCTGCTAATGGTGTCAGAAAAAGTTTTCAATATCTTATATATAATTAAGCAATATTTACCTAAAAAATAACATAAAATTTAAATAATTAACAAACAACTTCAATAGTTCATTATATGTAATTAGTGAATATCGAGTATTGATGCTTGTGATCCCATACTTATTAACTTTATATCCTTTTCTTAAATGACCCACATCCTACCAATGACATTTGAAGAGATACACTTTTTTATTCCCAACATACGACAACTCATATATATCTTCCAAGACACCATAGTACTATTTTGTCTCATTTGAATCATCACCTCGTACAAGCACTCCACTATTCTGTGTTCTTCTACTAGATGCTCGATCTCTAGTATGAAATCTAAATCCATTCACCATAAATGTAGAATAACGATGAACCATTTTGAGTGGTCCAATTCCAAGACTTATAAGTTTGTTACTTACATCACCTCGTGCACTTAACTCTAAAACCTGTAAATGAAAACATGTGTGAATATGATAATTTATAAACCAATCAAGGGAAACATGAGGTCGAAACAACCTGTGCACGAAACCATCCTAAGAACTCCTCAACCACTGAACCTTGTGTTTCAATTTCCATCTTGTGCTTCCTATAATATATGACCTAGTTAATTAAGACATGATAATAGAAATTTTTTTTAGCGTAAATGGTGACCAAGTCCTATAAACTTACTCAATAAATGGCCAAATGTCTTCACAATTCTGAAGCACATACATACAAGCTTGATTGAACTCTATGTCTGATAGACATATCGATTCATAACGTCCTCTTGCTTGTCCACTTGGATCAAAGATGGACATCTTAACATGTTTCACATGTCTATCATCATTTCTAAAAGGTCTATTAAACTTTGTAGGAATATTTTTTAAATAACGAGAGCAAAAAGTAAGGCATTTATCTACTAAATAACCTTCTGCAATTGAACCTTCTAGACGAGTTTTATTACAAATATATGTTTTCAGTGTCCATAAATATCTACATGCATAAATAAATATGAATAATGTAAGACATCTTGTAAGTATTTATAACAAACATCAATTAATTAGTTAACTTTACCTCTCAATAGGATACATCCATCGATATTGTACGGGTCCTCCAAGTTTAGCCTCTCTTGCCAAGTGAACATGTAAGTGGACCATGATATCAAAAAAAGCAGGTGGAAACACCATTTCTAATGTACACAATGTGATTGCAATTTGAGTTTCCAAGACATCAAGATCTTCTATTCTTAAGCATTTAGAACACAAGTTCTTAAAAAATTTTCTCAACTCTATTATAGGTTCTGATACTTCCTTAGGCAACAAGCCACGTACTCCAAGTGGGAATATGTCTTGCAACAACACATGGTGATCATGACACTTTAGCCCAAAGATTTTTCGCTCATGAACATTAATGCATCTTGAAATATTTGAAGAGAAGGCATCAAAAACCTTCAAATTAGCCAAGAAGTTAAGAATTTTTAACTTCTCATGTGGGGACAACGTATAGCATGCTGCTGGAATCAGAATTTTGTTCCCATCTTCTATTGGGTGCAACTGTTGCCTAATCTCCAAATCGACTAAGTCATATCTACTCTTCAATGTATCCTTGGTCTTTCCAACCACACCCATCAATGTTGACACTATGTTATCGGATAATTTCTTTCTATAAGCATAACATCAAGATTATGTCGAAGCTTAAGGGTTTTCCAATAGGGTAGTTTGAAGAAAATACTCTTCTTCCTCCAATTAAAAGTATCATTGGCTTGGTAACGCTTTCACTTTTGGCCATTCCCAAAACTCATATTGCCCAGTGCTTGGAGTTGCGTAAGTACTTCATCACCGGTTAAAGGGGAAGATGCAACTGAATATTCAATTTTCCCATCAAATGCCCTCCTATTTCGGCTCCATGGATGATTGGCTAGCAGGAAGCGACGATGCCCCATGTAACACAATTTATTTCATAAAGAAGTAGAATGTGTGTTTTTATGGCAACAGGGACATGTAAACTTTCCCTTGGTAAATCACCCTGAAAGGTTCCCATATGCTGGGAAGTCATTGATTGTCTAGATAATAGCTGTATGCATCTTAAAATTAGACTGTGAGTAAGCATCATACGTGTCAACACCATCATTCCATAATTCCTGTAACTCTTCAATCATTGGCTGCAAGTACACATCTATATAGGACACTTAGGACCTGGAATAAAAAGCGTCATCATAAAGTATGGGTGCTTCATACATAACCATGGTGGTAAATTGTATAGAACTAGGACAACCGGCCAAATACTATGATTAGCACTCATATTTCCATAAGGCTGGAATCTGTCACTAGCTAGACCCATTTGTACATTTCTACAATCACGAGCAAAGTTAAGATGTTGGTCATTAAATGATTTCCAAGTAATAAAGTCAGACGGATGCCATAACACACCATCATCAATGCGTCCCTCCATATGACACTTAATCTCTTTAGCTGTATGTCGAGCCATGTACAACCATTATAGCCTAAGCTTTAATGGAAAATTACGCAACACTTTGCGTGGCACTTTTTTGCCTTTGTGACCATCCAACTTCCATCTAGATACATTGCATTTAGGGCATGATTTTGCATTAGCATGCTCTTGCCAGTATAAGATGCAGTCATTCTCACATGCATCAATCTTGGTGTAATTTAATCCCAACTCCCCAATAACCTTTTTTGCTTCGTAGTAAGAGTTAAGTACTAGTGCCCCTTCAGGTAGAACATCCCTGAATAAATTTAGCAATGCATCCATAGATTTGTTGCTCTAATGATTGAGGCATTTCAAGTGAAGGAGTTTGACTATGAAAGATAATTTTGACATCTTATTACAACCAGGATAGAGTTCGGTCTGAGCGTCTTCCAACAACTTAAAAAACTGGCTAGCCTATAAGTTAGGTGACTCCTCTGAATATGTGTCACCAAATGCATCATGTAACATGTCAATGATGTCATCTTCCTCTTCATTATCCTCATGTACTTCATCATTTGCATGCTAAATTGGATTGTGGGCATCAAGTCGAATTTCTCCATGCGAGTCCCACACTTTATAACTCTCACTAAAGCCCTTCCTGAATAAATCAGCCCTTACTTCACTTCTTAACTTCCAAGCCATATTCTTACATTCCTTGCATGGGCATCGAATCATATTAGTCACCCCAACTTGACTGAATGCCCATTGGAGAAATTCATCAATGCCTTGTCTATATACCATATCAGCTCTATTCTTGATGTGGATCCAACTTTTATCCATCTCTAAATTATACATTATTTAATTGCAATGCATAATATACATGAGGAAACTCAAAAGAAAGATATGTAAGATAACAGCAAAGAAAAGTAAGTAAATGAAAGTCAGTGAATGTTAGATTATTATGATGGATCTTTGAAACCAAGTGAAAGAATTAAGTACATCAATAGCCTATTTAAATCTAATAACACTAATAAAATAATTCAAGAAATTGTGCAGACCAAGCACATATGAAATCATGTTTTTTAACCTATCACATAAATGAATAAAAGGCACAAGCAGTTTTATATATTTGCAGACAACAATATGGTTTTTTCTTTTGCTCTTGTGGATGAAAACAAGGAACAACTTTTGTTGTAAGCTATTTGATGTAAACTCTTTTTATATAGCTCATTGATTAAGTTTATGACATATAATTTACAACACAAATTGAGAAGCAACAACACAAATTCTATTGGTTTTAGAGTAATTTAGTACATGCTTTATTTTTGTTGCATCTTGTGGTTGGAAAACCATTTCTTTTCTTACTTTCAACAAATTACAAGACTTTTAAATGAGTTGTATAAGTGGATGCCATTGTTTTCCATCATTATTCATAAAACTTTCCTTCTCTTTGTTTATTGTCTTTGGTAACAATATTGGTAGTTCCCCTATATTGTTAAAAAAAAATTTTGCTCTTATTATTATTATTAAATTAAATCTTATTGTCTTGGATTTGTAAAACAAATCTTCTTCCTCTTATTATTATTATTAATTTAAATTTTATTGTACAATTTATTATTTAATATTAAGTATTTGATATTAATTATTGTTTATCATTTATTCATTTAATTATTAATTTAGTAAATTTAATTTATAAAAAAATGGTTATTAGCATTTTTATTATACATTAAAATATCATTAATCATTTGTTTTATTATTTATTACTTCCATTGTTATTATTTATTTATTATTAAATGAATAAATTTAATTTTTGAATAAGTAATCTTGTTGTTGTTGTTGTTGTTGTTGTTATTTAATTAATTTTAGCTATATAATTTATTTTTTATTATTTAATATTGATAGTTACTTAATACTAATTAAAAAATATATAATTATTGATCACTATTGTTATTATTATTATTATTATTAGTTTCATCATTGTGATTAATTAATCTATCTTTAATATACATTTTATTATTAACTATTTATTTTTATCATTTATTTAGAATTAGTTTAATAAGTTTAATTCACAATAAAAATATTCTTCCTATTATTATTATTAATTTAACTTTCATTGTACAATTTATTATTTATTACTAAGTAGTTGATATTAATTTATTATTTATTTATTTATTTATTAGTTGAGTAAATTTAATTTAGAATAAACATGGTTATTAGCATTATTTTTATACAGTAAAATTTAATTAATCATTATTTATTAATTCCATTGTTATTATTAATTTATTATTAAATTAATAATTTAATTTTTGAATAAGTAATCTTATTATTATTACTTAATTTTAGTTACATAATTGAATGTTTATTATTTAATATTACTATTTTCGTATTAATAATTAAATGAATCTAATTATTAATAACTATTATTATTATTCTTATTTTCATTATTTTATCAATGCTATTTATTAATATATCTTTAATATATGTATTATCATTTACTATTTACTTTTATCATTTATTTAACATTAGTTTAATTCATCATAAAAATCTTCTCCCTGATATTATTATTATTATTATTAAATTAACTTTTATTGTATAATTTATTATTAAGTATTTCATATTAATTGATTATTTATTATTTATAACTTATTCATTTAATTGTTATTTGAATAAATTTAATTTATAATAAACATGGTTATTAGTATTATTATTTATTAAAATTTAATAGTTTCACTTATTTTTTTATTGATGTAAAACATCGTTATTATTTATTTATTATGAAATGCATACATGTAATGTATGAATAAGTAATCTTATTATTATTACAAGACAAATATAAGTTGCAAGTTAAAAGATTAAAGTAAAACAAATAAACAAATCAAAAGACCATAATAATAACTCCTTTTAAATAAAAAGCTACACCAACTTAGTAACAACAGTACTCAATAGAGCATAACTAGAAGAAAATAGTGAAAGCAAACAAAGAGAAAAAAAAAAAAAACACAAAGTTGCAGCGACATTTGCACTTGTGATTGATGGCAATGGTTGATTAAACTGAAAATGAAAACACTTTCTTGATTTTCCTTGTCAAAGCTCCCTAGCCAAAAACAGAGGCTCCTCCACAACCTTGGCTTCTTATCGCCTTTGGTTCACTTCTCCTTTGCTACCCCTTCTTTATTTGTTCAATGAATAATATAATAATATATTAATAATTAAGTATAAAATATTTATAAATAGAAGGCCAAACCTCAAGTCTACTACTAAGTTTTCCTAAATAGATGGAGGTGTGCACCATATTGAACAAGATTTAATTAAAAACTTAAATATGAATTTTGGAGCCTAATTACTTAGTTTGAATTCAATATAACCTAACAAAACTGTATTATTTTTTATTAGAAAGGGAGAAGCATAGCATAGAGAAAACAAGCACCAAGAAGAAGGATTTGATTACTTTGATTTTGTTTTATTTTCTATAATTCTCCCTTTTTGGTTTGCTTCACTCTATTTAGTCTTTCTCAATCTCACAATTCTTTTTAGTTCCTCCCCCTTTCATCTCTCAATTTTTCATTCTCCCTATATTTGGCCCATACTTTATCCCTATATATATATATATATATATAAAGTAATAATTTAGTTGAAGTGAATAATTTTCATGTGATACTAGAATGTTGCTATAGTTTCTCATACACCCAGAGATATAATTGAACCGTCAAGTAAATAGGTTGATTTTATCTTACAAGAAAAAAAGGGAGAGTTTGCTATTATCCTAAAAAACATAATCAAAGTTCCAGTGAAAAACCAATGCATTATATAGGATATTTAAATTTGTATTGTTCAATTGAAACATGAATATATTTGTGTGTGTGTGTGTGTGTGTGTGTGTGTGTGTGTATTTGTGAAGTATAACCTATGAATATTTATAACCTCTTAACAATATATAATCATTATTATCACTTATTTTTTTTCCATAAATACTTATGACTATTCTTTAAGTGCATGCCTTGATCATTACACGATGGTAATGTTGTCACTACATTGAAGACGTCATTAAATCACTAACGTTCATCATACCATACAAAAGATTAAACCCATATCAATAAGTGATAATTAGAACCCATGATGAAAACCAAAGCAATCAGAGAGTTCAAAAGGGAGCATCACATTTATGTACCTCAGGTACAACGGTACCTTACACAGATCAAGAAAAAAGTTGGACATGTATAATACAATGGTGCCAATCAACCAAGCATGTTATTTGGATCTAGAAATAATTCAAGAGGCCAAAATCTCTTCACATATCTTTAATAGCACAAGCAAGACAACCATAAGAACAAATTTTAAAACCAAGGTTCTAGTCATTTGTAATACCCCAAAACCAAATGCTTGAATTGCCCAATCAATTTTATAGCTTTACCGAATTGAAATTTTCATAGCCTAGTTCAATGTCCTTGTATCTAATATATCGACCTCTTCGAAAGAAAAAACATTAAGCATCTCTTATCTTCTAATTGAAATAGAAACTGAATTTATATAAAGTTTTTCTCAACCACCATGTCTTTTTATTACATTTTAATTTGAAATTTAATGGGTATTTATATTATCTTTCACCAAACTTAAAGAATTCCTAATCAAATTCCCCCTCCCCCAAGAACAAGATCCACTTCGACAAAAATCCACTCCTTAGCCAATGAAACTAATGCATTTGTATCAAACAAAAAATTCTAAAAATCTAAGACTTGTTCCCAGAATCACCTCTGTGATCAGTCAACAATTCAATAAGTACCTCAGCAGTGATACGAAAAATTGGTATCACGAATTACCTGCTGATAGTGCAAAAATAGCAACTCGTAAGCACATTTAGAGAGCACTATCAACAATCAAATTCAACTGAAATGCAATGATAAAAAAAATTAACAGAGTATATTAGACAATGGCAAGATAACACTAAGTAAGACTTCGGAAGCAGTAAATGATCATATGGGATCATCAATAATCAGTAACTAGCTGTTTATACAGTGAAATCATCAGGGGATCTAAGAACAGAGAAAATTTTTCCCAACACAGTGAATTTCCAAAAAGAAAAAGTGAAGTGTTTACAAGATTGGAGTAGGAGATAATGGATTTTGCTAACACTAGACGGTGACTGTGAAGGGAGACGCCATATGATAGAACCCAAGAAAAAGGAAAATGACGTTAAGCACATAGTGCCGCCACTCGCTCCCTCTTTGCCTCAATTTCTATAAATTAGAAGAAGGGAAAGAAACTATCATTAACAGTACCTGAAGCTATAGAAGAAATTATCATCGAAAATAGATTCAGAAGAAGCATAGATCATCTCTTTTAATAAGCATTTCACTGATCAATTGTCTCTTTCTCCCCATTGCAAGACTTGGGTCTCCTCCTAGGGCATAGGTCTCTTTCATCGAGCGTCTCTGAAGGGAATGAGAAAACAGAGCTTTACGTTTTGCCTCTTCAGCGCTCTTTTCTTTCCATTTTTTATTTTATTTATGATATAAAAATATTATAATTATAATTTTATATCAATAGAATACTAAAAAATAAATATAAATCAATTTACAAATAGATATTAGAAGAAAATTTTAATGTATCAAAAAATAAGAATATAGTATAAAATATTAAATTAATTTAAAAATTTTAACACTTATCTCATAAAAATTAATATTAATTTAATTTAATTTAAATTAAATATTTTTAAATAATTAAATAGTTATCACTTAAGTTATATTTTTTTATTTCTATATCAATCATTAGTAATTTATTTTAATTGATTCTTTATCCAATTTAATTTGAATTTATTTTGAATTAGTCTTTATCTTAAATAAAGCTATCTATTTTTATTATCTTAAAATATGGGTTTATTTTACTTCTTTGATTAATGATCATATAACTTTCAAAACTAGATAAAGAATAGTTAAACAAAAACTAAAAATTATTTTCGTTTTTTATTTTATTTAAAATACAAAAATATTACAATTATTATTTTATGTCAATAAAATACTAAAAAATAAATTTAAATCAATTTACAAGTGGATATTAGATAAAAACTTTGATGGATCAAAAGATAAGAATATAGTATGGAATAATAAATTAATTTAACAATGTTAATACTTACCTCATAAAAATTAAGGTCAATTTAATTTAATTTAAATATTTTTAAATAATTATTATAGTTATCACTTAAGCTATATTTATTTATTTATTTATCACTTATCAGTAATTTATTTTAATTTATTCTTTATCCAATTAAATTTGAATATATTCTACATTAGTTTTATCTTAAATAAAGTTATCTATTTTTATTAGCTTAAAATATAGGTTTATTTTATTTCTTTTATTAATGATTACATAACTTTCAAAACCAAATAAAGAATAATTAAACAAAAACTACTAGTTAATGTTATATAAAAAAAATTATTTTCATTTTTTATTTTATATAAAACACAAAAATATTACAATTATAATTTTATATCAATAGAATACTAAAAAAAATTTATTCAATGTACAAGTGGATATTAGATAAAAATTCTAATAGATTAAAAGATAAGAATATAGTATGAAATATTAAATTAATTTAAAAATTTTAATACTTACCTCATAAAAATTAATATTAATATTAATTTAATTTAATTTAAAAATTTAAAAATAATTAATATAGTTATCACTTTAGCTCTATTTCTTTATTTATATATCAGTTATCAGTAATTCATTTTAATTTTTTTTATCTAATTTAATCTGAATTTATTTTGAATTAGTCTTGATCTTAAATAAAGTTATCTATTTTGATTATCGTAAAATATGGGTTTATTGTATTTCTTTGATTAATGATTACATAGCTTTCAAAACTAAATAAAAAATGATTAAACAAAAACTACCAATTAATGTTATATACATAAAATTATTTTTGTTTTTTTATTTTATTTAAAATATGAAAATATTACAATTATGATTTTATATCAATAGAATAAAAAAAATTAAATCAATTTACAAGTTGATATTAGATAAAAATTTTAATAAATCAAAAGATAAGAATATAGTATGAAATATTAAATTAATTTAAAATTTTGAACACTTACCTCATAGAAATTAATATTAATTTAATTTAATTTAAAGATTTTTACATAATATAGTTATCACTTAAACTATATTCTCTTATTTATATATCAATTAGCAGTAATTTATTTTAGATTGGTCTTGATCTTTTTATTGTATTTCTTTCATTAATGATTACATAACTTTCAAAACCAAATAAAGAATAAGTACACAAAAACTACAAATACATGTTATACAAATAAAAAAATTTACATGATAATTAAATTATTTGAGATTACTTAAATTAAGTTAATATTGATTATTTACAAGAATCACATGAGAGAAAAATTTTGTAAAAATTGCAGAGTTACAATTAGTTTATAGTCTAAGAGAAGAGACAAGAAGAGAGAGATAGAGACTAAAGCAATGGAGGAGATGAGAGTATAATAATTGCAAGGAGAGAAGAAGATGCCATCCTATTAGAAAATAGAATTGTTGATATCACTTTACCAATTATAGAAGAAAAGAGGTGGAATTTGCTTCATGGACATCAAGCTCAAATGCTAGAAAGAAGGGCTGTAACTTTTTTAGACGTTTAAAAAGAAAAATGGGATAATTACAAAATTTTAAGGGTAATTGAAAAAGAAGGATGAGGAATTATTAGGGAAAAAATTAAAGAAATTGATATTAAATTAAAGGAGAAGAGGAAAAATTCCTAATTGAAAATGATTATTTTAATTTCTAAATTTTATAAATGGTTGGAAGAAAACCAAAAATCAAATAAATCCCTATTTTGTAATTGTAATTTGTAATGATCTATTTAGAAATTAAATAACGATAACAAAATTATTTATTTTATATTTTTTGATTTCATAAATGATTATCTTTTATATTTAGCAATTAAATAGGGGACCACCAATAATTTAGAACTACTATATTCAAATATCTTTATGCAGTTGTTTCAAAATTTACTAGATTAACTAAATTGAAGATAAGTTGTGAGCTCTTAAGATAACTTGAAAAAGAGTACTTACTTTGAGCCAAATTTGGAGGTATTTTCATTATTAAAAAAATTAAATGATACCCTATGTAACTAATAAGGTGATTAATCGGCTATATTTTCATTATCATACATTTTTATTTTATTCAATTCATAGCATTGGTTTAGTTTGTTATTGCCTCATCATGTTATTACATTTCATAGAGTCTTATTCAAATGACACTTAAGTGATAGAGATTTTTTTATAATAATAAATTTTATCTAGACCATATTTAAGTATAATTTTTTTTATTTTTTTGTTATCAACTTTTTTAAGTAAAATATTATAAGTATATTGATATTTCAATTATAACTTGATAAGTACATAATTTAATTGGAGAATTATATAGTTATTTGTAAAGATTATACATTTGTTGTGTTATTATTAAAAAATTATACATTTGTCATCTTTTAATTGAGAAATCTAATTATAAAAATGTAATATATATATATATATATATATATCATTTTATTTATAATTCCTTTTTTTTAACTACATACCCTTCAAATCTTTCTCCTAAAAAAATTACATATCTTCTCATATGTTTTGTGTAGTGTAAAGTTGAAATCGTTATAAGCTACTTGTCTATAAATTAAAAGGTATGAGTATCTTGTTTTGTATTCAAATGTAGTGAGAGAGTCAGAATAATAATGAAAAAACCTTGGACCATGATTATAGTTTGGTTTTAACAGTGTTGCAATAATGTCTTCACCTAAGAGAACCATTGAGATAGGATCTCCATTAAGAAAACAAATAAACAATTTAACGTCATTAAACATGTATATATATAATAATAAATAAAATTATCTTTTATCCATTTCACTGCATCTACTAGATATAAGAGGATAAATGTATTAAGTAAATTTAGGAAATAAATGAGAAGAAGAGAAATTGTATGATTGCCACTCAGACTCTCTCTTCCTCTCTTTATCTCTCTTTAAATTTGCCTTATGCATTTATCCTCCAAAACAAAAAAGATCTAAATTAGCCAAAATCCATACCACTTAATGTTGCATTGTGCAGGGCACATTAATCCTTATTGAATGTTATGTAAATAAAATGATACCATATATTGTGTATAAGGAACTTTCATTTATAAGTGATTGTCTTGCGAAATTAGTAATCATGCTTCTTTTCATTGAAAAATTTGTGGGTCAAGAGTTAAGATTTGATCTACACATATGAAACTATCATACAAATAAAATTCTTATTTTGACCCTTAGGGATATGTGTATACAGTGAATACAATAATTTTTTCCTCTTTGTCTATAGGTTCCATTGATCACTTAACACTGTATAATTAAAATTTTAATTTATAATTTTTTAAATTTTTTCTATAAATGATTAAAAAAATAGGTCATCAAAAACCAAAGTTTGAAGTGAGAGTATTAAGTAGGATGGGAAGGTTAATAAGAAAAAAATGAGTCTACTTTTGGTTAGGTTCTGCAAATCCTAATGATAATTTGACATTTAATAAAAACTCTTCCCAATATAAAGAATGTTGTTCATCTTTTTCTCATCTTGTTATTGCCAGAAGTCATGATTGAAGGAGAGAGCTTTGGGTTTTTGTTCTTGCATTTTTTTCCCATTATTTCATTAATTTGACTTCATTATTTTCCTCCTTCAAGTACAGTTTTATATTATTATTTTATTGATTTGTTATTCTTTTCTTTATTGTTTTATTTTTTTTATATTTTTTATATAAATATGTTATACTTTTAAAATTCTTTAAGCTAAGCTCGTTATGTATGTTATATATTAGAAAATTTTATTTTATTTTTATCTATTCCATTATTAATTGATTAAAATTTCTTATTAATTTTTAAGAAAAATTACCTAAGATTAAAAATTAAATTTCTTATTAATATTTAACATTACTAATTGATTTACCTTTTTTATTAATGTTTAAGTCCTTCTTTTCATGAAAAATAAAAATTACCCTTATTTAAAATTTAAAAATACTTAACATTCAACTTCTATTGTTTCTAAATTATATTAAACTTTTCCTATCATAAAAAAAAATAAAATACAAAAAGCTTATAAATAATAAATAAAAAATGTTAAGATTGAAATTATAAAAAATAATCAAGTTTAAAATAAATTTATGCTTATAAATAATATTTATTAGTTTTGTTGTTTGCTATATTATATATGAACTACATATAATATTTTGTTACATTATTGTCTTTAGAAGTATATACGCGCGCGCACACACACGCACGCACATACAAATACAAACAACACACACACACACACACACACACACACATATATATATATATAAACAGTGTATAATATGAATACTGTCAAAGTTTTTAATGGCGACAAGCTTAGGCCATTACTAAAAGTAATGGTACAAAATTTTAAAAATTTTGAGCCAAATGTTTTAGTAACAACAAAGAAGTGTTGCCACTAAGAACCTTTTAGTGATGACCTATGGTGATCACAAAATTTTTGCACAAATTTTGTAAAAATTTTAAGATTTATACACCAAAACTTTTAGTGGCGACCTAATAAGGTCGTTGCCAAAAATGTTTCATGACAACTAAAAGTCACTTTTAAAAATTTATGAGAAATTTTTTTTACATTTTAAAAATTTTGAGCCAAATTTTTTTGTGGCGACCTCAATTTAGTTGTCACTAAACATTTTTAGTGGTGACAAAATGTCACCACTAAACGCATGCAACTTTTAGTGGCACAAGAGAAGTCGCCACTAAAAGATCTTTTAGTGGCGACAAGAGAAAGTTGCCACTAAAAGATTTTTTAGTGATGATGGTATGTCGCCACTAAAAGATTAACAAAAAAATTTTAAAAAATATCACAAGTTAGCATCAAACTTTTAGTGACGATGTTATGCAATTGCCACTAAAAATATTTTAGCGACTTGATAGTGTCGCCACTAAAACTTTGTTACAAAATTTGTGGCAACATCATGTTGCAACTAAAACTTTTTATTTAGTGGCGACTATATTCTTTGTCATTAATAATTTTACAAAAATAAATTAAAAATATAACAAATTCATCAATCATTTAGTGGTGAACAGTGTTCCCACTAAAAGCAGTTTCTTGTGCCAACTTTTATATAGCGCCACTAAAAAGGTTTTAGTGGCGACTGTTTCTTGTCACTAAATTATGGCATACAATATATTGTGTGAAAGCATTAGTTTCAACCGCATGTCGCTGCTAAAGGACATCACTAAATATTTTTAGTGGCGCCTTTTTTTTGTCGCCACTAAAAGTTCTTTTCAAATACTATATATTATTTTAGTGACCATAATTAGTGACAATTTTTTTTATCGCCACTAAAAGTGTACTTTTAGTGGCGACATTTTTCTAGTTGCCATTAAAAATTATTTTTTTTGTAGTGGTATTTATTGTTCCCAATTACAATATTATATAGTTCTATTTCGAATATGCAAAATTGGTTCCTAAGTTTTGATTTTGTGTACATATTGACTATCTCATTAATGCCTTTATTTGCTTAATATCATAGTTACCAACAAAATTATTGAAAAGAAAAAGTCACGGGAAATTTCAATCGCAAGTAATATAGATAAACATTTGTAATGTGTATGGACGTGGTTTTGCAGATGTGATGAAGATGAGGAAATTGGGTGAGTTGCTAAATTAACCTCCTACATCGTGCAAATCTCCTCAGTTGTCTCTGGGTCAGCAACCACAGCCTTCGCAGCAGCGGTGGAGTTAGGGTGACCAAAATTTTTTTTCCTTAGTAATTTTTTAATATTTTGTTTAAAAATAATTTATATTTTTATAATATATTATTTAAATAAAATGTTTCCCTTTAAATGTTTGAACTAAACTAAATGAGATTAACTTATCATAATATCCTGACTTTATCTTTTTTTAATTTATAAACAAATTTTAAATTTAATTGAGTAATGTATCAAGAATTATTTCTCATATTAATATCAATAATTTCATTACTTATACATAAAGACATAGTTTTATATCTATTTAATATTTATATAATGCAAAATGAGGCTACATTAAAAAATTGCATTATCACTTAACATCAAAATAATTCAACGAATAACCTAGAATATTATTTTGAAGAATAACAAAAAAGCTTATCTGATAAATTATAAAAATTTATCATTGGAAATGGGTAAAAATCTATATTTACAAAGTATAATAAATATTATTTTATCTAATAATATTTTAAACAGTTTTTAAGTATTTTGAGAGACAATTATACTAAGTCTAACTAAAAATAATATATTGATATTTAAATTTAGTTATATTCTACTTAGTTATTATTGTAGAATTACTAATTATAAAAATATATTAAAGATATTTATTGATTAAATATAAATTAAAAAATAGAGGAAATATTGAGTATGGGAAATGGGAGAAGAGAGAAGAAGTACTTGTTAAAGTCCAACAAGCTAGGACAATTTGAAAAAAGAGAGAAAAAGTGAGGGAAAAATGAAAAAAGAAAAAGAAAGAAAAAAAAGAAAAAGAAAAAAAGAAAAAATACATATATAAATTTATTAAATTAAATTTAAAATATTAAATAAAAAATATAATGTATAGTATATCCAGTAGTTTCAAATTTTTAAAAAATATAAAGATATAATATAAAAAATTAATATTATACCTATACAAATTATACAAAATTAAAAAAAGAAAAAAAGCACCTACCCCTGGGCTCAAATGCAGCTCCGCCGGCGCTCTGCAGTAGTAGAAATTTTAAAAAGTAATTATGAGTTTGGTCCTTTAACACTCCATTCACACTTCAAACTCTATTGTGATTCAACTAGGGCTCTTTTACAGAAAGTTTTATCTCTAAGAAGGCCGAATTTTTCATTATCTAATCGCTTTGAGATTTAAACAATTATTTTGAATTTTATAATAGATAATTTTTTATGATTATACACATCTCAAATATGCTGAATAATGAAGGGGTTAAACTTTTCATATGAAAAATAAATATCTCAGATCAATTTGTAAAAGAAAGGAAGAAAGAATTGCTTGCAATGGCAACTATGTAGTGTGGGCCGCAGAGAATAGATATGCCCACAAGCATGAAGCAGAGTCGGGTGAGACTTTTTTGGTCAGCGTGACGACACGTAGACGCAATGGGAACGCCACCAAAATGTTGAAGAGAAACAGAGAGACACCCCAAAAATCTTTTCCACGTAGACAGATGAGAATGCGATTGGACTGTATGATCAAGCCAAAAAAATACTTAATATAAAACAAATTAAAAACAAAAAAAGAAATTAATTTCTTGTAAAAATTAATTCAGTTGATAAAAAAGTAATAATATTCTACTTTATTAATGTCTTGAGAAGTGTTTAAAAAAAATTTCCAGTACACCAAATTTACGTGAAGGCTTTTTAAATTGTTTCCAAAAAACTTAAACAAAAGTTTAGGTAAAATCCCACTTCAATCAATTAATTTCATATTCATAATAAAGCAATGTACAAGCGTGGGAACCTTTTAACTCTAATCTAATGGTTGAAATTACCAAGGGTTGAATGTTCACGTGGCTTGAAGAAGGTGCCCATTTTTGGAAAGAGAAAGTACTGTTTCTCACTAGAACGAGAGGGTGTGAGCTTTGTGCATGTCGTTCAGTTTCTGGCTGCAAGTATATACTTGGTTTCTGCCTAGTATTTTGCTTATGTAAGCTTGGTTTTCTGAGTATATATATGCAAGTATGTGTGCTGAAAGTTTGAGTTTATTCTTCTAGTACTTGTCGCTGTTATCTTTGAGTCCTGTGCGTGGCTTTCGGTGGGGCTTGCTTTGTTGTTGTTCTAGTGCCGTGACTTGGGTGTATGGTGTGCCCGCGTTATGTGTCGATAGTTTCGGTTTCACGGGGGTATGAGACCGTGCCTTCGGATTCTAATGACGCTGCTGCAGCTAGCTGAGATTCCTCTGTTTTTCTGCTACAAAAACAGGGGTCTTATACTCATTTTGATGCTTCACTTGTTAGCACTTCTCGTCAGTATTGGAGAAGTTGTTTGGTGGGCATTTTTATAGATACTGAGGATACTAAGCAGCTTTCTATTAACACTAGTGGTTTTAGGGACAGGTTTAATTGTTGCTAGGTGGTTTAACAATGATTATGATATTTATAGTTAAAACGTTTGTTGCGAAGACTTTAATCACTACTGCAAAGTAGTTAGACTATAGTTTAAAATATTTAAAATTTTAAGTTGATATTTTTAACGGCTGCTACAAATATATATGTATATATTAACCTTCTAATATATTATTTTGTCTATTTTTTTTAGCAAACTTGTAACAATAATTTTCATCTAATAGCAACCAATTTCTAATGATAACAACGATATGTTATAAAAATTGTAAATAAATTTATAAATAAATTAGTACAAACATAATCATAAATCTATTCAAATAATACGAGAAATGATTATCAGTACAATTATGGGAAATGCCTATCATTAGTAGATAAGAGTTCACTATCTCAATGCTTGTTGCCTATAACTTAAAACAAGATGTTATTAGTATTAAATAAAAAATAAAAAATAAGAATATTCATTCATATGATTTAACTTTAATAGAAAGTTTCCTTTGGGTGACAATGAACCCTGAAAACTTTGGAGTAAAAAAGCTATAATTGCTTTCATTTGTTATTGTTGCTTGTCTCTTGTAAAATTTTTTACCATAGCTTCTCATTGTCACTTGTGTCTTTTGGCTATTTGTGCAAGTTGAATGACCTCATTTTGCAATTCTGTGTAAGAAGGCCTAAACCATGAACTCCCATGAACTTGAAGTCCAAACATTTAAGATGGGCAAGCACCTAATTCCATTCCTTGAATGTGTAAGGTTCCCAAAGCTTTGGCCAATGATTCATTACTCAAAATTTCTTGGAAAGAGACATCCTCAACTTAAAACATAGTAATCCATACTGCAAATTTAAATAGAAAGAAATAAATCATTTCAAGAATAAAACCTTTCCAAAAAACCAAAAATCAACATCCACATAATTCAAACACTTACATAAATATCTCTAACTTTGTCATTGATGTAAGATCTATCACTATGTCTATGGACTACAATTCACATATCTCTTCATGTGACTTGTTTAATAAAGTGAACTTGCTATCTTAACATTTTTTTTGTGTAAGGCTTTTAAATCCACTAGTTTGTGGCATAATTAAATTCTTTTCTATTTTGTTTGTTTTTCTTTGTAATTTCTTGGTTATTGATAAAAATATTAATAAGATCATCCAAAAATTGGTAAATCTTAAAAAATAAGTGTAATTACCTAAGCCTTCTCATTAAAACAATAGTTTATAGACATTACCCAATGATCCTTGTTAATGTAATCTAAAATGTCTTGAATTATTTATTTATTAGTGTGAGTCCCATCATTTTTATACAATCCATAGTGTGTCTATCACCAACTAGATCTTAGTGGTTGTAAAACATATCTCGTGTGCTTGTCATCAATAGCAAGCCTAGGTTATAAGATAAAATATAATAATTAGTAAAAATACAAACTCAAGATACTAAGAGAAATGAATAATCAACATGTTATTACCTCTGTAAAAGTTTTATACATGTTATCTTTGTATGCTTATGGAACATTTCTCTAATCCATATAATTGATTGGAAATGCATTGAAGTCAATCTTAAGCATACCAAGAAAAACATCCAGCAATCTATCCCTATATGGAATCATTGAAGGATATTATGACCTTTTACCTAATAGAAAGGGCCCAAGGTCTTTTACCTCGGCCTTCAACTTCCACCTTTTTTTTTAAAAAAATATAAAGTCAACATTTTCAAGTTATCTTAGGATTTTTGAGCCAGCTATTATTGCTAAAGGATTCCTCTTCTTTTCCCTTATATCAAATTAACCTTAAGTCAATCTAAATTTATTCCACGGTTCAGAAAGTGATGATGCCCTATAAAACACCACTTTCAACTATGAGAACATTATGAAGGAGTTGAATGAAAGTTGTAAGATGGACAAGTTAACTAATATGTATGTTCCACCTAGATAACATTGTCAACCTTAGAAAATCACTAAGTATATATCATAGCTACATGTATATTGAAGACTTTATCAATGTAATAATCAAAGGTTTTAACTCCCACACTTCACAAGTCTATAATCTCTCTTATTAATAGTTTTAGATAGATATCTATATCATTCCTTGGTGCTTGCCTTCTTGGAATTATCATTGAAAGAAGGAATGAGCTTTATTTCATACACATCTAAAAGGAAGATTATAAGGCTTAATAACCATTGGCCATGTGCTGTAACTTGCACTTAAGTTACTAAACATATTAAAACTATCGTTGGCCAACCCAAGATGTACATTTTGAGAATTTAAAGTGAACTAAAGGTTTATCATGTTAAATCTCTTCCAAGCCTTAGATGACTCATCATGTCATCATTGTTCTTATCAACAACATGCCATCTTATATGCTTAACAACCTTATAAGACATAAAAACTCTTTACAATCATGGCTTCAGTGAAAAGTATCTAAGTGCTTTTGCAGGTTGTTTCATTCACTTTCTACCTTTAATATTTGGTTTCTGTCCAAAGGTGTTGCACTCTTATTTTAATCCTCCCCTAGCATAGCATGCAATCATTTGAACATGTATGAGTTTTTATGTAGTTAAGCCTTAATTTGTTGATAGTTTTCTTGGCCTTATAAAAAGAACATGAAATAATTGCATGTTTAAAGGCATTAACTAATAACTTTAATATCATTGACATAGACTTGTCATTTATTTTACATAAACACTTAATGTGATACAATTTCACCAAGAAAGACAATTTTAAGTACTTCTCACAACCTTTGTATAAATTATGTTGCTTATCTCTAATTAACTCATAAAATTCTTTTGCATCTCCATTCACCATTAGTTTAATAGTGGAATTGGACCCTTGTCATTCATCCATTTGTGTCACTTTTTATACTAAAGCTATGACATGGAAAACTACTAAGATAAGGTGGTGGGAAACATCAAGGTAATTTTTATTGTGTTATAGATTTTAGTCCTATTTCATTTTTAGGACAACCATTTCTTGCCAACGTCCACGGGGTTCCCAACATTCTCTAAGGGATTAGCTACTTCAAATGCTTCTTCCTCTTCATTTAACTCTGACTTTTAAGAGGATATTCTTGTCTAGAGCTCACCTATGGGTTTGCAACAGGATGGCACTTGAGTACTCTTAATGTAGTTGTTCCTCATGGCCATGATACTAGTGTAATGGTTGTTTCCATCACTAATTCTCCTATCATTGACATTAAGATGTAAGAGCTACTTGCTTTAATGGAGTGGTCTGAACTTCTTTCGATTAGTATGGTATAACATAATGATGAGTGTCAATAGCATGTGAAGCATGTAGAGGAGCTTGTGGTTAATGACTAGTATCTTTCACCTTTTCATTCTGATTTAGATATAAGTGGCTTTTTATGTAATGATGGTAGTGCCTCTTTAAGGCCTTTGGATTTCCTATTTCTCCCTTCCTTATGCAATGCTTGCTTTTCTATAAAACAGAATCATTTGGTTGCTAAAATCCTGAGTGTCTGCATCATTGACGCTTTTAGATGCGACATGTAGCCTTATTAATGGAAACATTGTCATTTCATACATTGCTTCTGGTATGGTCTCAGATGTGCATCCTTGCATAATCCTAGCTATCGGTTCAACTCCCTAAAATGCCTTCTTCAACAATTTCCCATCTTCATGTTCTTGTCTTCATTGTCTACAATGAAAGAACCTTCATATTCCTTAGAGACTTCCTATCTTTTTCATTTTGCATGTCATGATCTTGAGGCTTTATTTGGTAGCTCTATCGTTCTTTGAGCTCTACCTTCTTGTTTGTTTTCTTTCTGTGATTAATTACACTGCCATTTGTTTTAATTGAAATTTGTTTAACTAAAAGTATGGCTTCTATTAGAGTATTTCACTTCTTTCTATGGAAGTATAGTCGGGACTTAGACTATAGTAAAGCTTAACTAATTGACATAGTGACACCTTAATTACAAGTGCAGCCATGAAAACACTAGCTCATCAAAAGGGCATAGTTGTGCAATTTGTAATAGGAAAAAGGTCTATTTTTTGTTATTTAAATTCAAAATGACATCAAATGATTGGTGTTTTACTTTTGCCATGTGACTAAGTGGAGTTTAGTTGATTGTACATTCCATATGTGTGCATTATATATACTTCACATTGTAAGAGAATTATTGTTTTTCATAATAATTTGTGCTTAAATATTAACTTTTAACTTCTTTATGTAAATTCATTTTTTTAATATATGTTTTGGTTAATTTTACTTATCACTTTTTATGGTTTGTGGAATATTATGTTTAATGTGGTCATGAACCTTCAATTGATGTTTAAGAATGCAAAAGAGCAAATACCACCATGTCACTAGCTTTTAACTTTTGCCCCACTATAACCAAGCAAAAGCACCAAAAGAGAACTTAAGAAAGATAAAATCCTTCTTCATTCATGTAATAGACAACTAGGATGTTGAATTTTATGTCAAGGTGAATGATGATGTCTTTGTCAATCTTGGTATGTGGTCTTTTTTACGTAAGTTTAACAAATTTTATTTCTAAAGAAAATTCTTAGTATCTTGAATTTTATTTTTGATTAGCCACCTGAATTCAAAGACCTCAAAAAAATTTCATTCTTGTAGAAAATATAAATGAGATTATTGGCACTGCAAATTTTCTAATAAGCTAAAAAATTAAGACATTCCTTCTACACCCTTCCCCCTCTAAAAAAAGAAAAAGAACAAAATTATTGAATTTTCATACCATTATCTAAAATCTAATAGTTATTGGTCTTTAATTAAATATTGTATGGTCCAAACGTTAGTAAGAGTATGCCTTGCTTGTTGAATTCTTACCAGAGGGCATTTTCAACTTTGTTGGTTTAGTCAAATAGAAGAATTGCATCAAAGCCTTATACATAAAGACATAAGTGCACTTACATGATATCATTAACACTTCAAAATATATTAAGAGTAATTATAAGAAATTAAAGAAGTATTATGAGGATAATTAAACAAACTATGTGAAATAGAAATTTATGGAGAAATAAATTATTGATGTGGATTTAAAATTCAATTAGATTAGAAATTTAATTTAGGCCTATAAATAATTTAAACATGTTAAGAATAAAAATTTATAGAGACCCAAATTCATCTTAAAAGGCTTAGCCCAAGGAAACTTGCTTAACATTGGCCCAACTTAATTCTTAGAAACCTAAAACTTAGAAAAAATGAGCCCAAGTGAGATATGGACCTATTTAACCCAGCCCAATAATCCCAATTCCAAACCTACTTGGAAGATAGGCTTTTGGTTAGCCTAAAACCCATCTAAAACTCTAAAAACCCTTTTGCCCTTACCCTATTATGTAGAAACACAAGAAAAGTCAAAAGGAAATTCTGAGGTCTAAATGAGGCCAAGGTTTCTTCAGCACATTCCTATCATTTCTCTCTTCTAGAGCAAGATTTAGCTAATGTAACTTATATGAAACTTGTTCCTCTCATTCTCCCTTACAATTTGACTTGAATAACTTCAGGTTTAGTGAATTTTCATCTTCTTCCCAAAGCTGAAATGATTGTTTTGGTGATTTCATGGTTGATTTTCAGTGGTTAAGGCTAGAAAGGTTATTAGATAAGCATCCTTCCCCTATTTTGATACATTTACTACTGATTAGAGACCTTAATAGCTAACTTATGATATAAACCTCATTTCTATGCCAAAATATCCATAATTTAGGGTGATATTTTGAAGTTTTTAGTGTGAGGAAAATCAAATCTGAATTTAAAGTCTCTTGGTAGCTGGGTGAGTGTTTTCTAGGTAGCTTATCATGATTGGATCCTATGGTGTCTGATTATGTTGTAATTAACATCTAAGAATATGATTTTATTTGATTTGATTTAAGGGCTTTAGAATGTGGAGATTTACTTTTGGTTATAGAATTTGGCTTAACTAAGTGAGGTAACTGGGAAATTTCTAATTCCATTTGTATGTTCATTTGGATCTTATAATTGATGCACACATGTTTTATATGTTAAATGATTAGTTGGCTATTTAAATTATTATATTTGGATCATGTGTGAGTCCTTGGTATAGAGCCATGGTATGGCTACTACCTATATATTATGCTTCGATCGGGCACTAAGTTATGATTAGGCTTTTGAAAGCACTGAATCTAGGTTGTGCTCGCTAGGGAGTTAGTATCGTGGATGGCCCTTTCCCGGTGTTATTGGCCATTAACATAATGTATATGATTGCTAGTATGGGATAATAGTCACTGGTAGCCCAACTACTTCATTTATGGATGATGGTGATGATGTTCTCGGTAACTAAGTTTCATATGCATTTACTCTAATTAAATTGTACATATGCATGAAATTTTTCTTCGGTTACTGAGATTCATATCTCACCTTATTCTATGTGTTAACAATGTCAGGTGAAAGTTTCTCAAGTAAGGAAAAAAGGAAAGCAAATGGATGAACATCCATGAGTTGAAGTCATGTGTGGAAACTCTATATTTGGGTTAATTTGACTTAGAGTATATGCTAATTTTTGTGATTCATTTTGTATAGCATCATTATGTACTTATGTTTCCAAGTGTAGGTATTTTAATATTTTGTAATCAAGATGTAACTAATAGGAGAATAGACCTTGCAATAGTTGAAACAAGATGTATGTACTCACTTATAATTTGATATGGAATCTTGCTAATATAGAAGTATGACTTGTCACTTGAGAGTATAATCATGCGTTGCCCTAAATGATGATCTTGGAGAGTATTATATGGACCCTCTATTGGAATGCATATTTGAATGATGTTATTAGGACTTGTGTATCTTTGCCCTTATAATATATTCATGTGCTGGTATGTATGGTGGTAATCAATTATCATGAATTCCCTTTAAGCCTATGATCAATGTGGGTTAATAATTGGGGCATTTGGGAGCCATGGGGTCTTGAGAAATCATGAATGATGATTAGGGAGGCCCTAGAATTCACCTAGAGTGATGGGTTTATGGTCAGGAAGTAAGAAAGTAAGAGTCTAGGATCAAAAGGGGTTTGAGTCGCGGCCAAGACTACATAAGTCACAGTTAGGACCCTTATATAACCATGGTTTGCCATAGCGTAATGTGCCTCACTGTGGCACAAAGAGAGAATTTCGCCCAGGAAGGGTTCCAACAAGCAACTTCGTCACGGCAAGAATCGAGAAGACCAACAATAGTGTCTTAGTAGCTCACCTCATCGTAGCATGGATCAAGAAATTTTGAACAATAAGGTCCAGAGAGTAATCTCGCGTCGATGCGAAAGGCTTGGGCCACTGTGCAGATCATATATTTTTGGTTTTAAACTCTAGTAACCACTTGGGTCATGCTTGTAGTCTGTAATACCTTAACCTATAGCCTTCTTATTCCCACAATCAAGCTTAGCTTTATACATGTCTCATGGAAAATCAATATATTTAATGCATTAAATTGTGTTATGTAAGACTTTAAAAAAATTCATCTTATACTCTATGGACCACATGAACTCCTCAATATCATTCTCTACCCATAATACATCCATACAAGTCATAAACATCATAAAACATCTCATACATCTCGAGCTAGAAGCCATGTATCAAAAAATTCAAGGTTTGTTTTCAAGTTTTTGTCATAATTTTCTGATGTAAACTTTGAAAACTTATAACTAATTATAGAAAATTGAAATCAAGCATATAATAGCTTTCTCGAAAGTTTTAGATGTTAACTAATGATAAAAATATTTTCAAACCAAAATAGAAGCATTTAGCCTATGAAAATTGATGGAATAATACCAAAGGTCAAGCTACATTACTAGTACTGTCATGCAATTTTAAAAATTTGGTTCTCCCTTTATAGAGCTCCAAATGAGGTGGTCTCGGTGGCTATGAAAAGCTTATAATGTCTACATACTTGTAAAATTTCATAAGCATTATATATTATTTGACCCACGTGTGACATAGAAATATAAACTGATTATATGAATAGTGCTGATACCATTTTAGCAATTTTTTTTAATTTTAAAAAATCATAATAAATTCTCTAGAGGTCTAAATTGGGTTCTCTTTAGCTTTGTGAAAAGCTCTAGATGATACCTACTTCTTGGCCAAATTTCATACAAAAACTTATTTATTTGGTTAGACTTTGGTTCATCTCACAATTTGGTTACTTTTTTAAGTTCAAAATGGTTTTTAACGCACCAAATGACTCTCTCATTATTCCATAACTACTTGAGCACGTCCATAGCATAAACACAGCCTAAGGAAGCATGCCAATTGGTTCAAAACATCATGGAGCTCATTCTCATTATGATACATGTAAATATACATATGGAGGTCATAACACATAAAGGCCCTTTGGTGGCAAAAATATACATACTCATTCATATGATTCCAAAATCATTACATATATCATATTTACATACATTTAAGTGTGCTCAAGTATCTACATCATATATATATATCTCATAGTTACATCATTTGACATCCATATGTCTACAAAATGGCTAAATAACAAAATCTTTGTCAAAATATTGGTCTTCAACGTTATTGGCATCTATTTTTTAGACCACTTGGCTCGCCTAGACATGGTTATGTATTGGAGAGAGAAGAGTGAGATTCTAAGAATTCTAATAGCTCTTTACCTTTCAAACATGCATAATGGATGAATTTTCAAGTCTAAGAATGCATGCATGGCAACTTAAGCTACTAGTAAACATACATAAAGCATTTTCCATGTTCAAGAAATTCATACAAATCATACATTGGCTCTCAAAGGCATTGGTTTAGCCTCACCCATTTTTTTTAGGACTTTTAAACTTGTCTCACCCATTTTCAAGGGACTTTTGACTAAGCCTCACTCTTCTTGAGACTTTTGGTTTTGTCTCACCTAATCATAAGGACTTTTAGCTCATCTTTACCCTTGCTAAGGGACTTTTGGCATCACTATACCCAATCAAGTCACTTTGGATTCATAAAACACATTTCAAAAACATAATGGTACTATAACATGTAGACAATAGCTAGAAATATTTCTTATGACATAAACAAATATATAAGCAACCAAAGACAAGAAAACAACCAACAATGCATAGGAGAAAGGTTAAAGAGTTACCTTAAAGCAAAAACACAAGCCTTTTCCTCTTGACCACACACTTGCAATGAGGTGGAGCTTGGTTTCTTTGGTCTAAACACATCAAATAGGATACCATTACATCATTGAAGCAAGTTTTAGCATTACACACACTCTAAGGAAGTTTACTTTATCATAGGTTCAATTATGGTTCAATACAAGACACAAGGAAGTAACTATAGGAATTCATAATCTTAGCTCCATTTTCTCCTTCAATCTATGACTCTTGACTCCATTGAGACTCCTTGAAGCCATCACACATTCATTTTAAGAAGCTTAGCTATAAGTTGCTTCTTTATGTCTCATTATGAAACTTACACCTCCATCTTACAATCCATGGCTTCTAAATTTTTCCTGAGACTTCCTTTGATGTTCTTCCATCATATCTAGTCTTATTCTAGACTTAAAAAAAATTTAAAACACTCCCAAGGTCCTTCATTTATGTTTGCTTGAGACATGAGCATTAGTTTGAGCCCATGGACTTTGCTTTGTTTCCTCAAAGAGAATGACACTTGGAGGCTTCCTAGACGTCTTAAGAACTCATTCACACTCTTAAATAACTTGAATTACCCCTAAGAAGTTTTATACATGTCAAGGTGCAAGTGAATCCCTAGCTTTGACAACTTGTTCTCTAATGGTTTTCTTTTAGATTTCATTGCATTTTCTAGTTTCCCATACTCTAAAACCTAGGTTTCTTGCTTGCTCTTGGTCAGAATTTACTCCTTTTTATATGCTCTCTACTTGGCCAAACCATACGCTAGGAAAACAACAAAGGGAATGTAAGAAAATCTATCAGATTTACCTTGATTCTAAGCCTTCTCCAAGAGCTTTCTCCTTTGCTATAGGCCTTTCATTCAAATTCCAATCTTCCCCCTCTAAACTAGGCCAAAATAGTTCTAAATCAAATCCAAAACTATAAAAGAAAAAGAGGAGAAGGAGAAGAACAAAGGTAAAAAAAAAGGAAAAAGCTTGAAATTTCCATGATTTCCTCACCTTTTCTTGAAATTTTCTTTTTCTTCTTCCTCCTTTTTGGTGCATCCTCCCCTACTAGTTTTCTCTCTATTTTGGACAAAACCAAATTCAATGAGGATGAGGATGAGAGTGGGATGTGTTATATGGAAGGGAAAAAGTCACTTTATACACTTTTTAACTTTGCATTTTAGTCCATTTCCTTGGTTCTTTTTATTTAGACTCAATTCAAATCTGTTTCAAAATCCATCTTTTTCATCACAATATTTAGGCTCTCAAACTTATAAATTGGCTTTGGTTTCACTTAAATAAGATTTAAAACCATTTAGAATCATTCGATCAAAGTTTCGATCAACCAATAGCCGAAATTACTTACTTGATGAGTTTTAACTGTTTTAAGGGTTTTTATAGTTTTCAAGATCTCTAAAAAATTTAGAAAGCTCAAATTTTTCATTTAAAAAGTCCTCCTATGAGTTTTTCAAAATTACTAGAAATTATGAAAATACTCTAACTTTCTTTCACAAACTTTTCTAACTCATTTAGTTCAGGTTTTTGGACAACTTAAATCTCAAATCCTCATTTTCTATTATTTAGAATATTATCCTAATTTTATTTGTCTTAATTTATTCATTTCAAGGGACTTACTTTTCTAATTGACTTATTTTAGACGTTTAAACAACAACCGAATGTTACACAGTTAAACCAAGTCATGGCACAAGTTTAAAAAATTAGTTTTTAGATTCCAGAAGCCAACTTAGTTATAGCGAGACTGTCCAAGTTGTGGCCTAAGATACTAAACTCCTATTTTTAGCCTCTAAAATCTAATTTTCTTGAGGCTAAAATATGTAATGACTTAGAAACAATTATAAGAGGGTTTTGTGAGTAAGGAATCAATGATAAAATCAATCAAAAGTTTTCTTTGATAACTTAAAATTACTTGTAGGCTTAAATTGCTTTGTTCTCTAATTAATAATCCCAAAATAATAATAAGGTTCAAATTTTCTCATTATTTTCCCTAAATAGCTATTTGTACGAGCATTAGACCTTGATTTATGACCATTAACTACATAATTAAGCTTAATCACTATATAAAGGAGTTAGGGTTGTTACAATATCGGAGCCTTGCACTTTCTCTAAACACGTTTTAACACTTACATATTTTAGTTAATAGGTACTAATAGTTATATGGTAAAAAGACTTTGTTATGTTGTGTCTTTATCCATTGAACTTTTCTTTGTTGCTATACAGTTATCAAACCTTGTTTGTGCTTCATATATCACAAATTATGCTTCATATGCCATACTTGTTACAGTTTGTTTACCTCCCATTCTTTGTTATTCATCACCTTGTCTTTTCTTTAATTCTAGATAGGCATGTTGATGACAATGTTTTCATCTAAAGTTAATTCACTAGTCTTTTAATGAAATTTGTAGGGAAGCTACAGCAAGATGACTCAACTACATTATGCTATATAATTTACTGCTTACATGGGATATTATGTTGTACAATTTGAGTTGCGTGAACCATGAAGCAAGGTACAAGGAGAGCATCTTGCAAAAGCCAAGATTAAAGTAAAAGAACAAGAGACAAAACATTAACAAGGAACAAAACATGGACTTGTACATTTAACAAAGCCATGGCGTGCAACTGCCTCCTTTTTTAACCCCTTTATAAAGGGCTATCAAGTGATTAATTATATCTTAAGAAAATAGGCAAGAAATACAATTTAGTGCTAGTGAAAAAGAACTTGTATGTTGAATAACTAGGCGTAAAGAATAGGCACTTATGCTCAATTTAAGTTATACCAAAGAGCTTAGTGTATATAAACATATTGATTTTAATAAACTATTATATTTCATTGCAATTCTTTTGAATTATTTATTGCAAACTTAGTTACATTTACCTAGTTGTGGTTTATGTGACATATCTTGACTAAACTCTAAAGAATTAAGTGATAGCATAGGAGTATCTAATGGCACATACATTTCAAAAAAACATTAATCACACTATAATCATGTATTAACAAGAATTAAGCTATCATTATTAAAGAATCCACTTTTCTTACCAATAACATCTCAATGAAAGTAAGATTACTCTCAGCTGATTAAAAGCTTGCATACGGTGCAAATGGTGGCTGGGGTACAAATGGAGGTGCATATGGTAATTAAGGTGTAGTGTTATAAGTATTTGTTTGCATTTGATTATCTTAAAAAAGACAGTATTCATTAAGATTTTGTGAACAAAAATAATAAAAGAGAGACATGCATAATTTTACACTAGAGATTGGTTACTTTATAAATCTTAGTCTAATGATGTAGCTTGTCTTCTTCTCTTAGTTAAATTGCCCTTGGTAGTTTTGCGCCCACACTGCCGTCAATGTTTGGATCTTTTAGCTTAAACAAATTTTAGTCTCTTACTTGCTCAGCTTTAAAATCCCTTTATATACAAAATAGGCATAATCAAGCAACATTATAGCATCAATCTAAAAGATATTTGTAATATGTTCTTTCATATCCATCTAACAGGCATGACAAATGGTAGATTTTTTGTAAATAGGTCCAACTAGTCTTGGAAGTAGCATAACAAACATTTAACTTCTCCATACACCATGCTTCTTTGCCTCTTGGTCTTCAAGTGATTTTTGGTATCCAATTAGGTGTAGCTAAGATTAGTTTTACCTTCGACATGCATAGCAATAAGCTCAAAAGATGATTTTTGGAAGATGGGCGGGTAGTAATGCTTTTCAACAAATGCATTAATTATATATTTTCTATCAACCCATGTAAAATACATTTTTGCTTCGTAATTGGACCTAGTCCCATGATAGTGTGTCTTAAACTCCGATTATCATATTTTCACACATCCTCTTTAAAACAAACATATCTATACATTATTATTTCCCCATCTTTCTTACTCTTGGTAAAAGTATGTTTCTTTGTCCTAAATCTAGTTCAGCCCTCATAAGCAACCCAGAACTTCCATGATTACTCTAGGTTGTCAAATTCTAAACCCAGTTTAGAGATTAAATCATCCTTCATATAATGATCCCTGAAAGGGAAAGGTTGACAAGGTTACTTGAGAAGTGTCAATGTATAAACAAATACTATTTCGATAAAACGACAATAGGTAAAGATATATACTTAAGGAAGCAAATGGATAACCAAGGTACAAAAATAAAGACAATTTAGTTAAATATACTAATTAATTGATTCTTTTATCAGGAATTAAAATCAGAATAAGGACCAAAATAAGATATGCAAAGTATGACATTCTTTTTATATTTGTATTTATTCTTTTATCAATTTTGGGACTATACTAATATGATATTTAATTTGTTATCTTCATCTATCCACTACATCAAAAATGGAGGAATTATCATTTTCAATATCTGCATATCATAAAGCCCTAAACTTTGTGTAACAGCCAGGAAAAATAAAGAAGAAGAAAAGAAATGAGAAAAGAAGAGGAAAGGAAAAAGCTGAAATTCTCGAAGGGCTAAAAATTCTAAGTCTTCTCGCCATAGCGAGAAATGGTCTAGCTATAGCGAGAATGCCTTCTCGCAATAGCAAAAATGCTCCTAGCTATAGTGAGTGCGAGTATTCTATACAAAAACCAGGGAGTTGCTCACCGTAGCGACGCCATAGCAAAGGCAGGGGTCTGGAATAGACATGAGCTCGCCATAGCGACGCCATAGCGAAGGTCTGGAACAGACACGAGCTCGCCGTAGCGAGGGCAATGGCTCGCTATAGCGAGTGTAGTCCGGAAAAGCGAGAAAAAGAGAATTTGACTTTTTAAAAGCTTCCAAATCCCTTCTTTCTTCTTCTAACCGACTCAAGCTCACTTTAGGAGAGAGAAAAGGGTGGAGGAGAGAGAGAGAAGCTTAGGAGAAGAAGAAAGGACAAGAAAGGTAAGGATTCTCATGGCTTTTCTCTTCACATGTTACCCTTCTCCCCTTCCCCTCTCTTTCCACGGTATTGGCAGCTAAGATGGTTAGGTTTTGAGCTTGGTTCAGAAGAGAGAGAGTGGGAAACCACTCTTGAGAGAGGTTAGAAGTATATAGTCTTCTCTTTCTTGCTTTCCTTTTTTTTCTTAAGAGCATGAGAGTTTGAGAAAAGAGAGGAGATAACTCATGGGTTCTAGTGAGAGAAAGAAACCTAGTTTAAGAAGCTCAGTAGGGTTGATTAGAAAGAGATCCCTAGCTTAAGAATTAAGTGTTAAGGAATTAATTCCATGCTTCTTGTGTGGTTAGGCTCAAGAGAAGTTCTCCCATCTAGAAGTGATAGTGAAATCCACAAGGGAGGAGACAAGTGAAAGAGGAAGTTTTGAATAGCTAATAAGGTAGCTCTCTCCACCTTCCTTCATGCATAATTGTGTGTTTACATTGTCTTACTTGTATGTATGTATGATATGAGCTATGAGAAGTGTGTTAGCATGATGATATGTTATGTATTGAAATGATGATTATGTGATTGTTTTGGTTTGCTTGAGGAATGGAAAGGTCAATAATCCTTTAGCCATGGTGAGGATGAGCCAAACCCTTAAGTTGGTTGAGACAAAGTAAAGGGTCTCCCAAAAGTGAGGTTGACTCCCAAAGAGTAAGGGTTGAGTCTAAGAACCTCTTAAGAATGGGTAAGGCAAGTCCAAAAGCCACAAGTGAGTGGGTGAGGCTAATCCATGTACTTGGCAAGCTTCTAAATGTTATGTATGGCCTACTCACATGTTGAGAATGTCTTTCTTTTATGCATGGCCAATTCACATGTTTCAAATGCTTTTAGTATGATGTTATATGCTAACACGCCATACATGCACCATGAGACTTGTTTGCATGCTATATATGTATGATTGAATGAGAGATGAGCTACTGAGATTCTTTGAATCTCACCCTCCCTCTCCACCATCCAAACATGCTAGGTGGACCAAGTGAAGCTAGAGATGGGAGCCACCAAATTTGAAGCTAGGGAAAGTAATGAAGACTTGTAAAAGAACATTTTTGGTTACTATGTTGTATATGAGATATGAAATGTAAATTGATAATGTATATGATGTAGTCCCAAAGAGTATTTGTAAGACAATGTAGTATGATGATGTATATATGAGAATGGGACCCATTTTGAATGAAGAAGTAAGTCTTGAATGTGAAAAGCTCCATGCTAGCATAGGCCACATGAGTGCATAAGTGGGCATGGGGTAGTGAGTCTCTACAATCTGGGTTGTTAGACACTTGAGCCATGATTGATGACCCTTATAGATGTTTTCTCATGTGCTCAAGGAGTCATAGAGGTAGAAGAACCACGATTGGACCCCATGAGCCCCACTTTTGGCCAAGAAAAGGCCTTTTTGCACATGATGTCAAGGGCTAACCATATGACCTCTTCTTGTTCTAAAATTTGACATGTATCTAGATCATGTTTAGAAATTTTTGGGAAGCTAGATTTCATGTCATTTGGAGGTCTATAGCATTTTCTATGATTTTTCAAAGTTGACATCAGAAATTCGGATTTCAGAAAACACTGTTCATTTGGTCAGTTTGGGAATTGTGTCACCCGAGGGGCAAACGTAGTCCAATGGCTACAAAATTTTATACACAGAAACTAGATGGTCACAGTAATTTGTAGGAACTATAAGCACCTCATTTCGAGGTCTAGAAAGAAAGATATGCAATTTTGAAGTTCCTTCCCAGTATCAGTCACTCAATCAGACCCGAGGTACTGTTTCATCAGTTTCCGGGAATTTGGCTTGGTGAACTGATCTAGAGATATTTTTCCTCTCTAATAACATCCACATCTTTCCATAGAGATATCTTTTGCAAGCATTGGATTTTTGTGGAATTAGTTAGACAATTTCAAAGTCCATATCAGTAAACTATGACAGCAAAAGAGCCCCCTCTGACTAGTAGACGATTTTTGATGTCAAACGCATGATATGTGAGATATTGAGACTTATACATATTTTTAGTATAAAGTAGACGTCTTAAGCTTTCTAGAATGACAAGATCATGTAGTTACAATTTTTCTGTATTTAGTTATGGATTTTCAAACTTAGCCCAGAAACGAAGCAAAATCTGCCAAGAACAAAAATGCATGTCTCATATCCCTTTTTGCTTTCCATGGTTTAAAGCATATGTTTGGAATTGAAACAAGTCTTAATAGTGCAATTAAGCATGAGGAGGCATAGAAAGAGCTCACCCGGTCCATGTGACTTCAAAGTAATTATCTACCCATGCATAATGCCAAGAAGAAAGAACACCAAGGTAGAGTTAATCATCTCCCTTGTAAGCTTAACATGTGCATATGAGTATGAGGGCATGATGGGTATGAGTTAGAAGTTAAGGTGTTACACTTTGCATTTATTTACTATAGCTTTTCTACATTGTTTAGACATAAATATTATTAAACTTTACAAAATACAAGCTTTCATGATAAAATGATTTAAACATTGAAAAAATATATATTATCTAATTTCATATAGATGTGTATAGTATTTCAACTTTGCATAATACAGAGTTGTAAAAGAATGCTTCAAACACAAAAAACCACTGAAGAAGATAGCTAAAGGTAAATCTTCTACTGATCTAAAACTTTGATTTCTTACCTTAATAAAAAAAGAGAAAATGCTAAGGAGGATGGATGCTTTCCCTAATGTAGCTTGCACGTGTCTAGTCCTTTTCAACAAAGTATAACAAATCGATGACCAAGATTGCATGGGGTTGGATGTCTAAGATTGCACTAGAGGCAACACAAGAAATGGTGCCATTTCCATTAATGAGGCCATATGTTACATCTTAGAGCATTGATAACTGGAATGCTCAAGATTTAAACAATCAGATGATGCCATTTTATAGAGAAACAAGCACTGCATAGGAAAAAGAGAAGTAGGAGATCCAAACGCCTCTTCAGGATGATGGGACTTAACCCAATTTGTTGTTATCCTCTGAAACATCATCTAAGTTGGTTTAGAATGGGCATATTTTTTTGTTAGGCCTAGATAGTTCTTGTTGGACTATGGCTTTGGTGTTAAAGTAGGCTTCTTTTATTTCAACAACCTAATTGGATTTTTTTTATTATCTGGTTATTTTGTCCATACATGGGTGTCTAAATATAGAATTGGGTTGGTTTAAGATTTATGTAAATTTAAGCTTCTTATCTTGCTTTTTCTAGTTGGCTGAGCCATATGTTAAAAATGGGCTATGGGTTTGGCTTTTGTTTACAATGTTCGCCTAACTTTTGTGTGGCATGGAACTTATTTCCAATGGAATTTTAGTGTGTAGATTTACTACTTTGGGCTTCTAGTTCTTTGATTTCGTTCCCTTTTAGCCTTGAGTTTATGCATCTTTTCTCTCTTATTACAATTTTGCCTTAGATGTCTTGGAATTTGTATATCCCCTCTTCCTTATTTAAAACCTGAGAATCGGCTTAAGCATATTTAACCAAACTTGCCTTATTAGGTTTTTCTACAATTTAACCTCAGGTTTCATCTTATAAGAAGCATCATTGGAAGGATAACTTGTTTTCATGGGTAGTCAAATGAAAGATTATGCCTTTACTTGATCTTATTTTGAAGGTTGAGGAATTCGTTGAATTGTTTAATAAAGTACTTGCAGGGTTTATAGAACCTTTCTTGTAACGAATATAATTTTCGTAAAATGACGAAATGAGCCATATAAAAGTAAGTCCTCTGAAATGACCTAGATAATATCCCAAAAAATTTGAGTTGAGTCCTAGACTCCTAAAAATGATAATTCTAGACTCAGATGGAAAGAAAAATGGAGTTAAGATGAAGAAATAATTTGTGACAAAAACTGACGAAACATAATGGTATTTTCGTAAATAAGTGCAACCTTTGGAAAACCATATAGGAGGGCTTTTTAAATAAAAATTTTAAGTAGT
Organism: Erythrophleum ivorense; assembly: GCA_026724425.1. Taxonomy (NCBI): domain Eukaryota; kingdom Viridiplantae; phylum Streptophyta; class Magnoliopsida; order Fabales; family Fabaceae; genus Erythrophleum; species Erythrophleum ivorense. The sequence goes on along the minus strand of JAIUCV010000001.1, from coordinate 56,208,196 downwards.
CCAAGGTTCTTAGAGGCCCCAAAAACTATAGGAAGCCCCGGGACTGGTAAAGTTTCTCCAATGTATGTTTTTCAATGTCAGTTGACCTAAACTTTGAACTATTCCTTCGGTAAGGTTTTATCTCCAGATTGAGTGATTCCAAAGGCATTTTACTAAATTGTCAACTTAAATTTTATAATGGAAAAGACGGCTCTAAAAAAAGAGCTAAAATGAAGTCGAAATGAAATTATCATTATGGAAGGACAAAATTAAAATTTTTGGAAAAGTATGCTTCTAGAAACTCCCACACACTTCTCCTTTCTTCTTCCACCTTCTTAAGCACGAAATTTTCTGCCCAAAATACAGAAGTTGATCTGCTCTCTTAGGTGCATCAAAAGGGGAAGAAAAGGAGGAAAAAAATCAAGGAAAAGGTAAGAAAATTTATAGATTTTCATGCTCCATCATCCTCCAATCTTATTCCTCTCCTTTCCTCCTCTCTTTCTATGGTTTAGTTGAGCTTTTTGGTTCTGTTTTAGGTCCAGAACCAAGGGGAGAATTTTGAATTTGCCAAGGAAAAGAGAACCAAGGAGAAAGACACTTGAAAGCTCACTTGAATCCTAAGTAATCCTTGCTTTTTATTGCATCTTCTCTTTCCCTTCCCTTTGTGTGTATTTCGGCCAAGAACAGAACCAAAGGAGGGGAGGATATTCTGCCTAAATACAAGGAAGGAACAAGGGTTTTAGGCCATGGGGAGATGGAATATGGCAAGAAATTCCAAGAAAAACTGATAGAAAATAAGTTAAAAAAATGTAGTGTTTTCTAGAGTTTTGTAAAATCTGATTTTGTGTGAATGTTTCCTTGAGCTCCTAAGACCTCTAGAAAGCCTCCTGAGTGGCTTTCCCATCAAGAAAAAAATTAAAAAGTCCATAAATCTCCATTATGGTGCATATTTTAGCTAAGCTAGGTTCATTAGGCTAGGGGATGTTTTAATTTGTTCTAACCTTGGTTTAGGACTTTATATGATGTTAGAAGATTGGAGAAACCATTAGATTGGGTGTAACACCTTACTGACCTCACTCTAGTTCATCTCCCTCTAGGTTTGATTCCATATGATTTCCCAGAAAAATGACCAAAACTGTGGTATTTTACTATTTGAAGTCGGGGTTTAACCGGTCACATTTTGCCCCGTGGGTCCCGTGAACCCATCATTCACATTCCCTACTCAAACATCATGTATACAACTTGTACATAGTCTCAAACAACTCACAAACCACGGGTAAGAAGCCAAAACCCAGAAAATACAATTTCTCAATCGGGCCCATAAGTCAGATTTGTGGCTCTAACTTGGGAATATCATAACTAATTCTATAAAAATGGAAATCAAGCAAATCATAGCTCTCTTGAAAGCTTGGGATGTTAACTTCACACTAAAAATAACTCCTAACCTCGGTCTCAACTTTTAGACCATCATTGACATCGAAATAGGAACAGATGTCCGGCTGTCCCTGATACTGGTGCAGTTTACTGTCATGAACTTCGGAAATTCGTAATTAATTCCAAAAAACTACAATCTGGGAAAACTATACCAATTTAGAAAGCTAAAGATATTAACTAGGGGAGAAAAATCATTCCATATCAGTTCAGGAGTTCTAAGACCTCGAAAACCGATGGAACAGTAACGAAGGTCAGAAACTTCCCTGATGCTGATACAGAACTTCAGCAAGTCGTTTCTCTCTCTATAGACATCCAATTAAGGTGCTTCCAGTTGGTATAGGTCACTGTGGATATCTAGATTATGCTCACAAAATCTCATGACAATTGGACACCATTTGGTCTATGAATGACATAGTTCCATTTTCGGACCTAATGCACAGTACCATGACCAAACCATCAAAATTCCCCAATTTCAATAATTCACCAAATATTCTCTAGACCTCCAAATATTACCCACTTTAGCTTCTCAAGAAGCTCTCAATGAACTCTAGAGGCATCCCAAATTCCATACAAAGAAGAGCTCATCCGGTCATACTTTGACGGAGCTCACCCAATTGGCAGTTTTGGCACCCCATATGGTTCAAAATGGGTCTAGATGACCTCCCACATGCTCTAATCTCTTTTGGGCAAGTTTGATAGTATAAACATAGCATATATGAAATGTCTAAGTAATCCAAATCATCATACATTCCAAATTCACTATGCTATGGGAGAGAATACACTATTTCATATAAGCCTCAAAAGGCCAAATTCTACATTCTCATTACTTTGGCTCTTTACACAATTCATACATCATCTATATATATATTTACATGTGCTCACATAGTTACAACTCAAAAATAAGAGGTGCATATTCATTTTGGCACCTTATACATCAAAATCACCAAAAGAAACTATACATCTCATAGTTATGCTCTACTAGGCTCCCTGAGGTGTGCTGGACTCTCCTTGAACACCACCTGGATAGTAAGATGGGAGGGGAAGGGGGTGAGATTCGGGAGAATCTCAATAGCTCATACTCATTCAAGATGCAATCAAGGCATATAAACTAGTCAAGCATGCACACAAATCACAATAACACAACATATGTGTTTCATGCCATGATAACATTTCAATGCCAAGAATAGGCTCTAGGGACTTTCGGTCTAGCCTCACCCGAGTCTTGGGACTTTGGATCGGCCTCACCCTTGGTTTAGGGACTTTTGGCTCCTCCTCACCCGTCTCAAGGGACTCTCGGCACCACCTCACCCGAGCAATTTTCACAAATCATGTCATAAGCATATTGGTAGTGATGCATCAAGGCAAAATCAATGGCACATCTCATCATACAAGCACATACACAACATACAATGACTATTACACATCCAAGAATGCAACAAGAAAAGAGTAGAGAGCTACCTTATCGGATTACACAAGTCTTCCCTTTTGATTTCTCTCCTCCCTCTTTGATTTCACACTCACAAATGGATGGAGTTGCTTCCTTTGAGCCTAGGCACAACAAAGAGCACCAAATCATTCTCTCATAGCTTAAATAACTCTCACAAGGCTAAAAGGGCTCTTCACCGAAGTAAACCCTCACTACCCTTGGAAGATCTAGGGATTCTCTCTCTAGAACTCTACTCACTCTCCTTCCTCTCTCAAGCTCTCAAAGAAGAAAGCAAGGAAGAAGAAATGAAGATGTATGAGTTCTACCCTCCTTCTAGAGTAGTTTTCCTACTTCCCTCTTCTGAACCTATCCCATATTAACTTCTAAAACCATAGAAAGAGAAAGCAAAAAGGAGGAGAACAACATGCTAAGGAGAAAAGCTAGGGAAATCTAAAGATTACTCACCTCGTTGCTTGATCTCCTTGCTTCTCTAGGTCTCTTTCTCTCTCCACAGCTCTCTTTTCTCTCCTTGGTCGAAGCTTAGGTCGGTTCTAAGAGAAAGGAAGAGTTTAGACTCTTTAAAAAGTCAAAATCTCTCTTTTTACGCTTTTCCGGACTCACCCTCGCTATGTACTATTTTGGACAACTCCATGGAATACACATCAAACAAAGCATCGAGTTTTGATCTCTATATGGTTTGGTAATATTGTTTTTTGAAAATAGGATTGAGTTAATGAGAGTCATCATAATTGAGAAAGAGTTTTCTTTTAGGGCATTCAGCATGCCATATGTTTATTCAAAAATTATCATGTTATTAAAATATTACGCATGTCATAATTTAGTTGGAAAACTTGATAAAAGATGTAAGTTTTTTTTTCTTTTTGCTATTTCTTACAAGTAGTCTTTAAGACATTTCTTATAATTAAACAATTAAAAAAGAGTTCATTTCTCATAAAAATTGTTAAAATTACAAATCTAGATGTCTTTTTCCTTTATGGTGACCTAATGTAAGTCTAATTTATATTTGACCAGTGAAAAACAAGGAAACAAGCTTGGCTGAATGATTGTCCTTCATGTACTAGTGGATCACCTCTCTACCCTTTAACAATTTGAATTGAAGCTTAAACCTATTCATAGGCCTTTTCAAGAGGATTTCTTTGCATGTAAATGGGAGTGCACAACTTTTTCGAAGGAAGAGAAAAAGCAAATGAAGAAGAAATAATGTATTAGTACAATTCGCTCCTTATTTTGCATTGCACCTAACAGTAATTAGAAACAAGCATGATTGTCAATAGAAAAACCCAATAGCTTCTTGACTATATACTCTAATATGTTGATTGTATTCTTAGTTTTATCAGCCATATATTGAAACAAAAACAAGAAGCTTCCACACTAGTTGCCATAATTCCACCACACTTTGTCTTTGTTATATAATTTACAACTTTAGAAGTTATGTTGGTTCATCCCACGAACAAATTCATGTACATATTTCAATGAATAAAGAAAGGGATGTATATTCATTGTTTCATCTAATGAGCAATTCTAAAAGAAGTTCATGTACATATATTTATGAATCAAGAGTGGAATACATGTTCATTGATTTATCTAATGAACAACAGATGAAAACACCTTTCTATGTATAAGGAATAAAGGGTGAATGCACTTCCTTATGTACAATGAACAAAGAATATAAAAAGGTTTCCCTACTAATGATAAATAGATCATTGTATGTCTTTGCGAAGTATGGTTGAGAATAGTATTTTATAAAAAGGTTAAAAATATTTCCAAATTGTAAGAGTGTTAGAAAATTTATTAACATTGCTAATTAGAAAATTCACAAAGGTTCATTATATCTTAAGAAAGTATCATCATGAATTCTTTAATAACTACGTATAAGGGAAAATATCTCTTTAAAGAAAATGATCTAGCCATGTCTTGAAGTAACCAATCAAGTAATGATTTTGGCTATCTTTAACTTTATTTTCTAACAATGTGAAAGATAAGGTTATGAATCAAGAGTTTGCCGAGTTTAATTTATTTAATGGCACAAATTTTAATTGGTGGAAAGGCAAAATGATGTTTCTCCTTTCGATTCTTAAGCTTGCATCGATTGATTCAAATACTACACCAATTCTAGATGCTATAGAAGATGTCATAAGTGAAAAGAAGGCAAGGTTTTGCTTAATTGGAAAGGAAGTGTAAAGAGGATGTGTTTGCATGTTGAGGCCATATTCTTAACACCTTGTCAAATAGGTTTTATGATTTTTACATGACTAAACAATCACTAATGGAAATTCGGTGATCTTTAAAGAAAAAAAAAATACAATAATGAGTGATAAGGTATCAATAAATTATTATAATGAAATATTTTAAGTTTAAAATGCTTAACGATGTTCCTATCATGGATCAAGTCCATGAGCTACAAATCTTAATAAGTAGACTTTGTGATCTACAACTAATTATTCCTAAATCATTACAAGTTGGATTGATTATTTCAAAATTGCCTTGAACTTGGAATGATTATAGAAAGAAACTTCTACACCTAGGTGAGGATTTCACTATTAAGAAATTACCAAGGCATTTATGTATCAAAGAGGAAAATTTAAAATGTGATGTAATGTATGCTTCTCACAATTCTAAAGTGAATTATATTGGTGAAAGAAATATTGCCAAAGGTAAAAGAAAAGTCATGTCCTTAATGGATGTAAAAATGACAAAAAAGGACAAAGAATGTGTTATCATTATCGTAAAAAGTGCATTATATAAAAGATTATCAACTTTTGAAGATAGACAATCATTCTAAAGAAGTTTCAAATTCAAAAGCCAACTTAGTGAAAGAAAATCACTTGGTTGTTTTGGCTATTGAAGGAGTTTATTGCATGCTCATTGATATGATCACTGAACTTAACAGGTAACACAAGGAAAGTCCTTTAAATGGTGGCTAGATTATGGTGCAATTGTTTATGTTTGTAATGATTATCATCATTTTAAAACATATGAGAAAGTGAATGATCAAGAGGTATTAATGGGCAATAATACCTCAACTAAAGTATGTGGTCATGGAACAATTGAACTAAATTTCACATCTAGAAAGAAGCTAACCTTAGTGAATGTACTTCATGTTTCAAAAGTAAGGAAAAATTTAGTCTCTACTTGTTTTTTATACAAATGAGGATTTAAAGTTGCATTAGAATTTGACAAAATGATCTTGCTTAAGAATGACTTGTTTATAAGAAAAGGATATTATAGCAAAGGCATGTTCAAATTAGTCTTAATAATGAAGTGAATGTTTCTATGTATGTTGTTGACTCTTGTGATTTGTGGCATAGCAAATTTAAATTATAAATCAAATGAATACATGCATAAAAATAATTAAATTGATCTTAGCAATAAGGATTTTGATAAGAAATGTGAAATTTGTATATAATCCAAAATTAGTAAGAAACCTTTTCTAAAAGTTGAAAGGTGCACTCAAGTTCTAGGACTTATACGTAGTGATATTTGTGAATTAAATGGTAATATATATCACTAAAGAAGGTAAAATATACTTTGTAACTTTTATCAATGACAATTCTAAATATATATATGTCTACTTGTCAAGGAAAAAAGATGAAGCAAATTTGAAATTTTTTAGAATGCAAATTAAAAGTAGAAAATTTTCATGGTAAGAAAATGCAAATGCTTCATAGTGATTAAGGTAGAGAATATTTCTTAACTAATTCTTTTTATGAATCATATGGCATTGTACATTAATCTTATGCTCCTTATACTCTATATCAAACTAGTTTAGCAGAGAGAAAGAATAATACATTAGTGGATATAATTAATTCTATGTTGCTAAGTATTAAGTTACCACACAATATTTTGAGTGAGGGATTATTGATGACTTGTGATATCCACCATAGGATACTGTCAAAAACAACAAAGGTTTCTCTATATGAAATATGGAAAAAAAGAACACGTAGTTTAAATTATTTTAAAGTGTAGTAGTGTTTAGGCTTTTATCAAGTTTTCAATAAAAAGAAAACTAACTTAGGGCCAAGAGCTAGGAAAGGCATCTTCGTGGGAGACGCCTACAATTTTGAAAGTGTAACACCTTAACCTCTATCTCATACCCAACGTGCCCTCTTACTCATATACACATGCGGAACTCATAAGGGAGATAATTTCTCTACCTTATGCTTCTCTCTCTATGGCACTATGTGTGGGTAGAGATCCACTTAGAAGTGACATGGACCGGTTGAGCTCTCTCTATGGTTCCTCATGCTCAATTACTCTATTGAGACTTATTTCAATCCCCACAATATGCTTTAAACTCATGGAAAGCGAAAGGGATTGGAGACATGCATTTTTGCTATTGGCAGATTTTGCTTCATTTCTGGGCTAAGTTTGAAAATTCGTAACTAAATGCAAAAAAATCGTAACTACATGATCTGGGTCATTCTAGAAAGCTTGAGATGTCTACTTCATGCTAAAAATAAGTAGAAGTCTCAATATCTCACATGCTCTGCGTTTGACATCAAAATCGTTCACTGGTCAGAGGGGGCTTCTTTGCTGTCACAGTTTACTGATATGGACTTTGAAAATGTCTAACTAATTCCACAAAAATCCAATGCTCATAAACTATATCTCTATGGAAAGATGTTAGCTAGAGGAGAAAAATATCTCCAGATCAGTTCACCAAGCCAATTTCCCGGAAACCGATGAAACAGTACCTCGGGTCTGGTTGGGTGTCTGATTCTGGGCAGGAAATTTGAAATTGCATAACTTCCTCTCTAAACCTCTAAATGAGGTGCTTCTAGTTCCTACAAGTCACTGTGACCATCTAGTTTCTGTGTATAAAATTTTGTAGCCATTGGACTACGTTTGCCCCTCGGATGACACGTCTCTCAAACTAACCAAATGAACAGTGATTTCTGAAATCCGATTTTCTGATGTCAACTTTGAAAAATCATAGAAAATGCTATAGACCTCTAAATGACATGAACTCTAGCTTCCCAGAAAGCTCTAAACATATTCTAGCTACATGTCAAATTTCATAACAAGAAGAGGTCATATGGCTAATCTATGACATCATGTGCAAGAAGGCCTTTTCTTGGCCAAAAGTGGGGTTCATAGGGTCCAATCTTGGTTTTTCTACTTCTATGACTCTTTGAGCACATGAGAAAGCATCTATAGGAGCTATCAATCATGTCTCAAGTGTCTAATAACTTAGATTGGGGAAACTCACTATCCCATGCCCACTTATGCACCCATATAGTCTATACTACTTTGAGTATTGCATATCAAAATTGCCTCTTCATTCATCCATCATTCATACATTAACTTACAAACATACATAGAGGCTACATCATATACATTCTTAATTTACAACATTTGTCTCATATACAATACATGTACAAGAAGCTCTTTACAAGTCTTTCTTAGCTTCCCTAGCCTCATGCTTGGTGGTGGTTCCCATCTCTAATCTCACTTGGCCCACCTGGCATGGTTGGATAGTGGAGAGGGAGGGTGAGATTAATGGAATCTCAGTAGTTCAACTCTCATTCAAACATACATAAATCGCATGCAACAAGTCTCATCATGCATGTATGGCATGTTAGCATATAAAACCATGATGAAAACATTTAAAACATATGAATTGGCCATGCATAAAGGAAAAACATTCTCAATATGTGAGTAGGCCATACATAACATCTAGGAGCTTGCTAAGTACATGGATTAGCCTCACCCACTCCCTTGTGGCTTTTGGATTTGCCTTACCCACTCTTTAGAGGTCCTTAGACTCAACCCTTACTCTTTGGGAGTCAACCTCACTTTTGGGAGACCTTTTACTATTGTCTCAACCAACTTAGGGGTTTGGCTCATCCTCACCTTGGCTATAGGGTTATTGGCTTTTCCATTTCCTCAAGCAAACCCAAAACAAATCACATAAATCATCATTTCAATTCATAACATATCATCATGCTAACACACTTCTCATAACTCATATCATTCATACACACAAGCAAGACAATGTAAACACACAATTATGCATGAGAGAAAGTGGAGAGAACTACCTTGCTAGCTATTCACTACTTCCTCTTTCACTTGTCTCCTCCCTTGTTGGTTTCACAACAACTTCTAGATGGGAGAGTTTCTCTTGAGCCTAACCACACAAAAGCATGGAATTAATACATTAATACTTAATTCTCAAGCTAGGAATCACTTTTAATCAGCTCTACTGAGCTTCTCACTCTAGGTCTTTTCCTCTCACTAAGGTCCATTAGCTATCCTCTCTCTTTTCTCAACTCTTAAGCTCTTAAGAAAGGGGAAAGCAAGAAAGAGAAGACTATATACTTCTAATCTCTCTCAAGAATGGTTTCCCACTCTCTCTCCTCTGAACCAGACTCAAGACCTAACCATTTTTGCCATCTAAACCGTAGGAAAGAGGGGGAAAGGGGAGAAGGGCAACATACTAAGAGGAAGCCATGAGAATTCATACCTTTCTTGTGCTTTCCTCTTCTCTTCAGCTTCTCTCTCTCTCCTCCGCCCTTTTCTCTCTCCTAAGACGAGTTTGAGTCGGTTAGAAGAAGAAGGAAGAGATTTGAAAGCTTTTAAAAAGTCAAATTCTCTTTTTCTCGCTTTTCTGGACCGCTCTCGCTATAGCGAGTCATTACCCTTGCTACAGTGAGCTCGTGTCTGTTCCAGACTTCTGCCTTCGCTATGGCGTCGCTACGGGGAGATCGTGTCTATTCTCGACCTTCGCTATGGCGTCGCTATGGCGAGATCGTGTCTGTTCTAGACCTCTGCCTTCGTTATGGCGTCGCTACAGCGAGCAACTCCCTGGTCTTTGCATGGAATGCCGCACTCGCTATAGCTAGGAACAATTTCACTACGGCGAAGGGGCATTCTCGTTATGGCGATTCCATTTCTCGCTATGGCGAGAAGACTTAGAAAATTCTCAGCTCTTCAAAAATTTTCCAGCTTCTCTTTTCCTTTTCTTTTCTCATTTCTTTTCTATTTTCTTTTTCTGGGTTGTTACAGAAAGCATATAAAATATTAGACTTAATGCCTAATACAATTGTTGAAACTAGAGATGTAGAATTTATTGAAAATAAATTCTATAATGATTTAAATCCTACAATGGAAGATTTTCAAGTAGATCAACATTCAATTCCTATAGAAATGATCTTAAATGATCAAAGGAACAAATGTATATGTGAAAATGAGATTGTTAAAGTTAAGAAGAAGTCAAAGAATGAGAAAAGGAAAGGGACTTAGGACTAAATTTATTTCTCATCAAGCTATAACTTGGTTGAAGAAACTAAGGATTCTATAATAAATGAGACTCCTATTATGCCAAATGTGTAGAGTGATCCACAAACATATAGAAAAGTAATAACTTGTAGAGATTTCACCTTGTGGAAAGAAACTATGAATGATGAAATGAATTCAATATTTTCCTATAATGGTTGGATCTTAGTTGATTTGCCTTAAAAGATCAAAGCCTATTAGGTACAACTGTGTATTCAAAAGAAAATACAATACAGAAGGCTCACTATAAACATTTAAGGCAAAGTTAGTAGCCAAGAGATTTAGACAAAAAGAAGGTATAAACTATTTTGATACTTAAGCACCAATGGTTAAAATGACTCCCATTAGGATTCTCATGGCATTAACATCTTTTACAAGCTTCATGTGCACTAAATGGATGTTAAAATAACTTTTTTTATATGGAGATCTTAATGAAAAAGTTTACATAAAGTAACTAGAAGGTTATATGCAACACAGAAATGAAGAAAAAGTCTATAAATTGGTTAAGTCCTTATGTGTCTTAAACCTAAATGATGACATGATAAATTCAATTTAGTGATTTTATCAAATGGCTTCTCACATAATAGTGCAGACAAGTGCATATACTCTAAATTTACTAAGGATTATGGCATAATAATCTGTCTTTACATAGACAATATGCTAATAATTGGGACAAACTTAGAAGGTATTTGTCAAACTACATAGTATCTACCTTCTAAGTTTAAGATGAAAGACTTAAATGAAGTAGATACAATTTTGGGAATAAAAGTGTACAAGCATAAGGATAGCCACTAGGGTAAGAGCACTCCATTAAGAAGATGTTAGAGAAATTTAAGCATCTTAGTGTTATGGATTCCAACACCCCTTATGATCTTAATTTTAAATTAGAGGAAAACAAAAGGAGACCAATAGCACAATTAGAATATGTGAGTACTGTAGGAAGATTGATGTATGTTATACACTGTACCAAACTAGAATAGCTTTTATTGTATATAAGTTATCGAGGTTTACAAGTAAACCTAGTATAGATCATTGGAAAGTTATAAAAAGAGTTTTTTGGCTATCTCAAGAAAACCATAAATTTGAGGTTACCTTATAATTGTTATCATGTCGTATTAGAATGTTACCATAATGCAAGTTGGATTACAAATCTTAATTATAATAAATCCACTTTGGGATGAATTTTCACCATAGGTGATAGAGCCATAAGTTGGGCCACAAAGAAACAAACATGTATCTCATATTCTACAATGAATGCTAAGTTTATAGCTTTATCAGCTATAGATAAAGAAGCACAACAAATAAGGAATTTGTTATTAGATATAAAGCTATGGGCACAACTAATGACAATCATTTCAATCTTTTGTGATTGTGAGTCAACCACATCTAAAGCATATAATAAAGTTTATAATGCGCTACAAGAAACAACAAAATTTTCATGGAATTTTTTTGAGAAAAACCCTAAAATTCCATGAATTCTCATGAATTTTATATTGTGAAAATACCAACCATAGGAATTCAAAATTCTCACAAAATTTTCCATGAAAATAGTGTTCTCATAAAATTTTTTTGAGAGAGCATATCCATGAGAATAATTTTGTAAAAAGTTATGATAATGTTGTGACTTTCTCATAAAATTTCTAGCAATAAATCATTGAGAAAACTCAAACTTTAAAATATCTTTGGGTTCTCATGATATTTTACCGTGAGAACTATAAAGAAAAAAGTTGCAGATTCTTGTAATAAAATACCATGACAACATTCAAAATATTATAATTTTTTTATTCTTAAAAAAAATTTCTTGTTCTTGTAGTAAATCATCAACAAAACTTCATAAATTGTTTTACCGTTCTCTAGTAATTTACCTTGAGAACCCAAAAATTTACAAATTTTAACAAAATTTTCCAATTACCATAAGAACATAAAAAATTGTGAAATAATTTGTGTTCTCACAATAAAAAATTGAGAATACAAATTTTTTTTTGAATTTTCAACATTCTTAAGAAATAATTCCATGAGAATGTTGCAAGTTTTTTGTTATTTACATTGCATTTGCCCATCAAATTTTATTTAAACAAGTGGCTCTTATTTAAACAGTACAAGAAACACAAGACTTGAATGTAGCCAACCAATAACACAATCCATAATAATAACAAAGCCACAACCAATCAAATAGATAAGTAGAAAACAAGTTAAGAATGTCAAAGCAAATTAAACCTAAGATAACTAGGTCATTCTTTTAGAGTTTGATGGTTTGAATAGATTAAATATATTATTATAAAGGAAGCTATGGTTATGTGAAATTTTAAAACTTCCTCAATCTCTCTTTATAATCTAAATAAATATAAAATAGTAAGGTGGATTGACATGCATTAACCAAGGTACTAAGAAGCTAGTTGTATATACCTGGGCAATTAATCAAGTTGATATACAAGTATTAAAGGTTAACTAGCATCACACATAATATGATAGGTAAACTTTAAAGATACAAAATAAAGGACTAAATTGAAATTATTAATTACAGCACACCATCATCTCTAAAAAGTAAGTATCATAAGTAGAAAAAGAACATTAAAACCTCTAAAGGACGAAAAAAAATAGAAAGTTGGAATTACTTTACAAAATAGAAGAACAAACATCGAAATCCTAAGTTCTTACAACTTGACTTTGCTTTTTTTTTTTTCATATATATTGGTTCTACATTATTCTCCCTTCGTTTATATGTTAAAAGACTGATTTATATATAGATAAATATGTCATGATAATGCAAGCAGGGGCTTCATATTTGTTGAACAACTTGTCGTTCTAGAAATCAATATAAATAATGAGAGATTTTTTGTGCATACAAGGCAAAATAATGAAAACAAAATTACTTATCCATGAAAGATTTATTCATGACACTGGATTAGGCATTTTTGCTAAATGATTTTAGTTTTTCATTAGTTTAACTATATAAAACCTTAAGTGGTTCTCAAATCTCCTAGTTGAACAAGAGCCCTAAATCACTCATTTAACCAATCTCCATTATAGATGTATAAGAAAGTACATCATTGGAATATAAACAAATTTTTCCTTTTTTTTTTAACCTCATCCCAATAACTATCAAAAATTCAAACCATCTTTCAATGAGGACAAGGTAACCCCACAAGAAACACAAGCACCACTCATCAAGGTAACAACTTAAAATTAAATAGCACCATAATAAATGCTAATAATAGGAAACATTTTACACCAACCAAATTACAGTTATATTCAAAATCAATTATCATGTAAAAGGACCATATAAATTAGAAGGAAAAGATGGAATTATTTTCCCTATTGTCTACTCCAAATAGAGAACCAATAACCACAAAGTGAAGGAGAAAAATGGAACATAAAGCATCAAGGATATTAGAGTATAATTGAAACCTCAAATAGTAAAAATAAAGACCAAAACAATTTTAAATACAACAACACCTTTTTTACATGTGACAAATAAATGTACAACATATTCAAGTGAACTAAATAAGAACCATATAGGAAAATGACAAAGAAATCATTGAAACCTCCAATAAAAAGGTTAAATTAAGTAGAATTTAGACCCAAAATTTCACATTTTACATAAGTCAAGACAAGACATACAATGAACCACCCAACTAGAAATTTAGCATAAAGAAATCTCTTCCTTTTCCTATCCATATATTAATCCAAAGGATCTAAGCATCACTCCTTAGTGACAAATAGAATTTAGACCCAAAATTAAATCAATAAACAAAAATGACCACTTATATATTAGGCAACCATTACTCTAAGTAGAAAAGCAAATTGGTAGCAATATTTTTAGCTTCACCAATACTATGTTAACAATCAAAACTCCACAAGAAGCATTTTAAGAAAAGCTAAAACAAAAATACACCAAATTGGATTTAGGTAATCAAATAAAGTAAAAAAGAAACCTGAGCATAGGAAATGACAGATACCAACCAAATTTAATAACTTGAATCTCGAGTTCTATAGATTACTCAACAAAAACCAGAATACAAGTTGTGAACCAATGAAGCAAAGAAAGAAAGAGAAGAAAGCATTACCTATTAGATGGCTCCCTTTTGGTTTGTGACGTGGAGATTGAGAAGACCAAAGAGTGAGCTACCATTTTCTCCCCTTTCCACTATACCCCTTTTCATAACCTAATTACTTCACTAGAACAGGCTAACACTATGAAGGAATCCAAAAAAAAAAAAGATAAAAAAGGAAAAAAAGAAGAAGATAATATATATATTACTTGTAACTTAATTCATTCTTGCAAATACTAGCTAAACACCTCTATTTATTGTTTGAGAGTTAACTTTGTTTCTTGCTTAGAAATAACTAGTTCAACAATAGCCTATTATAGTTAAATTCCATTGGGAACCATTTAAAATAGGATTAATTTATGTTTCTAGACTTTAACTTGAAAAGTTTCCTCTAAGTAGCTATGGACTTTCATGAATCATCTCTTCATGCTCCCTTAAAATGAACCCAAAAATCACTCATTTTATGTATATAAGTTTTCATGTATTAAATCATAGTCTTGATTGTCGCCTATAGTAGCTAGTGTCCAAAAAGAAAGATAACAAGATAGGGAGTAGAGCCCATAAGATTGGGTCCCATTGAACCTTAATCTCCTACCCTTTTTTTTCTCTCACTAGATGTAGTTCAATAGAAGAGGAAATTCACACACATTGCTAGTCTCCTATATTAATGCACGACATGGTTAGTGGAAGAATCATTTCTTGGTAAATTGATTGTTGTGGTCCCTATCCTAACAACAACACTTTGCCAAGAAAAATGCTCTAGTATCCTTTAATAAATTTGAACTTGTTCAACTCAATAACTAATCAATTTACACTACTTTTCAATTAATTGGTTGATTTAGTGTTGAACCTCCTGGTTTTTTAATCCCCTAACTAATATCAAATTAATATCAATGAATAGTATCAAATTAACCATAATTGATGAGTTAACCTAAACTACTTCCTTGATTGATTGACGAATTTTCAAAACATTGATTAATCAAAATATAAAAAGAGATATGGAAGTAATAAATTAAAATAGATTTTACCAAGAAAAATGCTCTAGCATCCTCCGTTGTAGACTCGAAGTAACAGAGATATGGAAGCAACAAATTAACTCACCTCAAATTTCAATCCCACTCATAACCAAAAGCACATTGACAAAAATAAAAAAAACATCACCCAAAATTGAACCAAGAGGAAAACTACATCCTTGCATAGCTAAATAGTTAGGACAATATCAAAATTTTAGAAGAAAATGGTTGGACGTTGGAGTTTGGTTTTAAACAACAAAGCTTTGAGACCAAAATATTGCAAAAATAGAGTAATCAAAATGACTAAAATTACTTTTCCAAATAAAAGTAGATGAAAACTTACAACAATGGAGGGGAAGTTAAAAGGAACATGATTAGAAAAGGGAGGGAAATCAACAGAGATCTAGCAGAGAGGGAAATGGAGAGAGCTCAGCTACAATATTGGCGAACATAAAGGAAGTGGGGTTGCGCAGGGGGTAGGGGGTTTGTCATTTTTTAGGGAGGGGTTTGTCGTAGGTGGGTGTTATTAGAGAGGGTGGGGGTAGATTTGTTAAAGGGGTGGCCCGATGCGGTATTTTGATGGGCATAGGGTTTTTTTGATACCGAGGGGTTTTGGGACGATATGTAATTTTTATTTATTTTTTCCTCAATTCTCATGATAAAATTTTATAAGAATTAAAAATTTTATAATTTTTTTAATTCTCATGACATTTTATTATAAGAATTGAAAAAATTATAATTTTCTTTTATTCTTACAATAAAAAATTGTGAGAATTAAAACATACTTTTTTTCTTAAATTTTATAAAACATTTTGAAATTCTCATAATAAATTATTATAAGAATAAAAAATTTTAAAATTTTTTTCTCAATTCTTACAATAAAATTTTGTGAGAATAAAAAAAATTACAATTTTTTAATTGTCATAATAAAATTTATTGTGAGAATTAAAAAATTACAATTTTTTTTAATTTTTGCAGTAAAATGCTGTGAGAATAAATACAATTTTCAAACTTTTTTTATTCTTAAAATAATTTGCCATGAGAATAGTAAAAAATTCCAAGGTTTATTTCTCTATAATTTTCATGATATTTTTTTAATGAAAATTCAAAAAAAATTTATTACATTTTTTTCTTCACCAAAAAAAATTCTACGAGAATTATTGGTGTTTCATTCATGTCATATAGTGGCAATTTTGTCATATCATTTGTTTTTCAGAATTCTTTCAAAAAAAATTCTCATGAAAAAAAACCCCAGATTTTTGAAAAACTTGTAAATTGTATCAAAATTTATGAGAATTTCTCATTATACAAATCCCACAAAAAAATTTCTTGTGAAAATAACCTTGATTTCCTATTGTAATTGAAAGTCTTGGCGCATAAGTTTGAGACATTAATTTTTGAGGCAATTAATAAGAGATGTTATAATTATTACCGCATATGTAAGTCCTAAGGTAGTTTAGCAAACTCATTGAGGAAAAGATCAAAAATTTCAATACTAAGATAAAACTAAAATCTATAGTCATTAAATGATAAGAACCTAACTTTATTCTAATAGAACACTATTTTCAATGTTTAATGGAAAAACAAATTACTTAATGATTGAAACACTAAGAAATAGGATTTGATATTATAGAAGGATGAGTTAATAAGTTCTAGATTAATAATTATATTATCTAAGTTTTCTACTTATATGAATATAGGAGTGGTGCTACTTTAATCAAGAGTTCTAGAGGTTCTATTGTTGTAAATATTCATGAAAACCAAGATGAGCATATGACCATAAAAGTGCTAAAGTAATTGAATCTCTTAAACTTAATTAGAATACATTTATGTGTAAGGTTTTCTAGCTCTAGCAATAGAAGTATATGTTTAATCAATTAGAGACTTATTACTTCATTAGAACCTTGAAAACTTACACCAATAAAAGGTTTAATCCGAGTGACACCTTCTCTTATGCATAAATTGTTAGAAAATACATGTATGTGTGTGTCAAAAGGAAAAGAGAGAAAGAGAAGTCCCACATTGCTCAAACAAATGAAGGCCAAAGAGCATAAATACTAATATGTAATCTTGGAAGAGCAAAATAGGCCTAGGAAGAGGATGGGCGTGCGCACACAAAAAACTGGGCCAACTTAGCTGGAATCTGCGGATTTCCCCCCTTGCGCATGAAGTGAAATGCAGACTTGGACAATTTTTGCAGAAAATTATCTTAAATTTTTTTAAAAATTTTGAATTTTGAAAACCTTACCCAAAAATCTTCATTTTTAAAGCTTTCAATTTAAGCTTTCATGGCTTTCATTTTTTAGGCTTAAACATGCAGGCAGTTTCTGAACATTGAGAAATTGATGGTTATTCATGATCAATTCATCTCTGTCATTAAGTTGCTCCAACGTTCAGAAATGACTCTATTACTACATTGAATCATTGTTCAACGTCTTGCTATTCTAGTGCCTATAAATATCGGGTTGATCACTGGGTTTAATGCACCATAGCTATGAACAACATTCGAGCTATTCTCTTCTCTTCCTCTCTACAACTTCTCTTCGTCTCTGAGTTTCTGAGTTTTCATTTCTACTGTTTTACTTGCTTGTGACACCACAGAAGAATCCGTTTAATCCTGGGGAGTGCCATCATATGGTGGAATAATTCTCAAGGATAGTGTCCTCGTACACGGCTCGAATTTATTTTATTCTGACAAATTTCTAATTTGTAGCAAATAGTCTTAAGAGTTATGGAGTCACATAGGAACGATGTTGCTATTTCCGACGATCCTACTACAACTACCGTGGGTACTAGTTCCTTTGTCCCATTGGCACTACCTCCTAGGCTGCCACCAGATGTTTCCAAGATTGAGGTTTTTAACGAAAAAAATTTCAGAAGGTGGTAAGAACATGTCTACTCTCTTCTTGACCTACATGGAGTTGCTACTGCATTCACACAGTTCGAGCCTTCGTCAGATATTGACCAAAACCAAAGGATTACTTAGGAATATGCCAACAAGGTATGCAGAAATACCATCATTAACACCTTATCTAATGATCTCTTCGATGTTTACTATGTGTACAAGGAAGCAAGCAAAATCTAAGAGTCACTAATTGCCAAATATACTACTGAGAATGTTAGGAAGCAAAAGTTTATTGTTGGAAATTACTATAGATGGAGATGATCGAGGATAAGAATATTAAGCTCTAAATTAACGAGTACCACAAGCTGTTGAAAGAGTTGAGGGCAGAAAAAATTAACTTACCTGACGAGTTCATTGCTAGAATTCTGATTGAGAAACTGCCTGAATCATAGAAGGACTACAAAAAACAACTGAAACATAAACAAAAGCAATTGCTGTTATCGAACCTGATAACACGGCAAGAGGTATAACTCAAAAGGCAAAGAGATGGCCTCAAAAGCAAATTTGGTAGAGACAAAGCAGCACAGCAAGAGGTATAACTCTAAAACAAAACTTGACTACAAGCCCAAAAGTTTTAACCCTAAGTTCAAAAAGAAAGGGAGTTACTTTGTTTGTGAAAAACCAGGCCACCATGCTGCTTAATGCAAGAAGAGGGCTAGAAATGACAATCCTCCTAGGGCCAATCTGGTTTAAAGAGACAAAGAAAATGAAATCATTGTAGCGGTCATTTCTCAAGCTCTCTTAGTGTCTGATGTGAAGAAATAGGTGATAGATTTTGGGGCTACCAAGGACATTTGTGCAAATCGTGATATGTTTGCCTCCTATAGTCCTATCAAGGAAGGAGAAGATCGTGTTTACCTTGTTGATTCCCAAATTGCAAAAGTTCTAGAAAAAGAAAAGGTTGAATTAAAACTCATATATGGAAAGACTTTGTCACTCAATGATATTCTTCATGTGCCTAATGTTATAGCTAATTTAATTTTTGTAGCTCTATTGAGTAAAGCTGGGGTTAAGGTATCATTCGAATCTGATAAGATCGTAATGACAAAGAATAATATTTTTGTTAGGAAGGGTTATTGTACTCAAGGGCTATTTGTACTTAATATTGCTGACATGAATGAAAATACATCATCTTCTGCCTACTTTCCTGTCTTTATGATTAATTCTTTTGATGTGTGGCATGCTCAATTAGGACATGTTAGTAAATCTTATTTAAAGAAAATGCAAAAACTTGGTTTAATTTCTGAAATAAAAAATGATTTTCTAAATAAATGTAAAGTTTATGTAGAAGCTAAGTTAACCAAAAAGTCTCATTTTTCTATACAAAGAGAAATTGAATTACTTAGCTTAATACATACTGATTCGGGTGATTTGAAAAAACTATGACAAGAGGTGGCAAAAAGTATTTTGTAACTTTTATCGATGATTTTTCTAGATATATCAAAGTTTATTTATTGAGAAATAAAAATGAAGCTTTTGATAAATTTCTTTTATACAAAGTTGAGGTAGAAAATCAATTAAATAAAAAAATTAAAAGGGTTAAGTTAAATAGAGGAGGAGAATTTGTTTTATTTAATAACTTTTGCAAAAAGGGAGGAATAATCCATGAAGTAACTCCTCCATATTCATTAGAGTCAAATGGAGTGCAGAAAGGAAAAATAGAACTTTAAAAGAAATTATGAATACTGTGCTTGTAAGTTTTTTTGCACCAGATAATTTGTGGGGTAAAGCTTTGTTATCTGCTAGTTTTTTACATAATAGAATACTTTATAAGAAAACAAATAAGACACCTTATGAATTATGAAAAAGATATACACCAAATTTAAAATATTTGAAAGTGTGGGGGTGTCTTACAAATATTTTATTGCCCGATCCTAAAAAGAGAAAAATTGGTTATAAAACTTCTGATTACATGTTTATTAGATATGCTGAACATAGTGCATCTTATAGATTTCTGGTTTAAAAAAGTGACGTTCTTGATCAGAACATTATTATTGAAACTAAAGATGTAGAATTTTTTGAGTATATTTTTCCATTGAAAGTTTAACATATTTCTCAAACTGCAAAAAATTTACCTTCTTCATCAAATCAAAATGAAAATTCTATTGAAAATTTGAGGAGAAGTAAAGAACAAAGGAAAGAAACTTTTTTTAGAAATAATTTTTATACTTATTTAGTACAAAAGGAGTCGACAAATTTTTCTAAAACTATTTCATCTTCTGATGCTCATCTTTGAAAAAAAGCTATTAAAGTTGAAATTGATTCTCTTAATCAAAATAAAACTTAGATTTTAATAGACTTGCCTCCAGGAGTAAAACCTATTAGTTGTAAATGAGTTTTTAAAAAGAAATATAATTCTGATGGGTCTATTGACAAATATAAAGCAAGGCTAATAGCTAAAGAATTTACTTAAAAATAAAACGTTGATTATTTTGATACTTTTTCTCCAGTGACAAGAATTTCTTCTATTAGAGTTTTAATTGCGTTAGCTTTGGTTTATAAATTATTTATTCATCAAATGGATGTTAAAACAACTTTATTAAATGGTGATTTGAAAGAGGAAATATATATGATACAACCTGAAGGGTGTGTTGCTCTTGAACAAGAGAATAAAGTTTGTAAACTTGTTAAGTCATTGTATAGTTTGAAACAAGCACCCAGAAAATTGGCATGAGAAACTTGATCAACTCTTAACAAGTGATGGTTTTTCTATAGTTGAAGTGGAAAGATGTGTTTATACAAAAATTATGAATAATGGTTGTGTGATTATTTGTTTATATGTTGATGATATGCTTATTTTTGGTACAAGCATAAATGTTGTGATTAAAACTAAACAATTTCTTTCTTCAAAGTTTGATATGAAAGATATGGCTGAACAAAGGTAATATTAGGTGTTAAAATTATAAGGAGTGAAAATGATATTTTTATATCTCTCAAGAACATTATGTGAAAAAAAATTCTTAAAAAGTTTGAATACTTTGAAAAAACACCTATAAGCACTCCTTATGATGCTAGTACAAAATTAGTTAAAAATAAAAGTGATCAAGTGGCTCAATCTACATATGCACAGATTATTAGGAGTTTGTTGCACCTAATGAATTACACTCGACTTGATATAGCATATGTTGTGTGCAGATTGAGTAGACATACTCACTGTTCAAGTACTGAACATTGGTTAGCTTTGGGCAGATTAATAAGTTATCTGAGAGATACTATAAATTATGGTATATTTTATAGTGAATTTCTCGTTGTATTAGAAGGATATAGTGATACTAACTAGATCTTAAATTTAGAAGAGACGAAATTCACTAGTGACTCTGTATTTACTCTTGGTGGAGGCGCAATAACCTGAAAAATAGCTCAACAAAATATTATAGCGAGATCCACTATGGATTCAGAGTTTATTGCTCTGGAGTTAACTAGTAATGAGGATAAGTGGTTGAAAAACTTCTTGGCAAATATTCCATTAGGTAAAAAGCTAACACCATTAGTATCTATACATTGTGATAGTCAATTAGCAATAGCCGTCGCTAAAAATAAAACCTACAATAGCAAAAGCAGGCACATTCGTTTGAGACATAACATTATAAGATAATTGTTAAAAAATGGAGTTATATCGATCGATTTTATAAGGTTAGAATTAAATCTAGCAGACCCTTTGACCAAAGCATTAGGGAAGAAACAAATTTTGGAAACTTCGAGAGGAATGGTACTTAAGCCAATTTGAAAATTAACAGTGATGGTAATCCAACCTCTATGATTGGTGATCCCATGAAGAAGGTTCATATGGGTAAAGACAAATCATTTGTTAATTCTACTAGCGCTTTATTATTTCTAATCCTTGCCTTTGATATGAGAAAAGTGCTAGGATGCAATATTGGTGAGGCTGAAGAAAAGCTTTCAATGATTTCATATTCCTTATAGATGGTGTGTTCATTACAGATACACTTAATGAAATTACCTATATGAATGTGGAGGGGAGCCATTCCTATGATATTGTGGCAAAATCTTTAGAGCATTCATTAAAACTAGGCACATGCACAACTGTTTAAAGCACAAAATTGCGATAACAGTGGAAATTGTGGGGGTATAAACTGACTCTTAATGCCTCTAATATACAATGAAGAATTGTTGGTTCATAAAAGCCATAAGCTTCACCGACAACTTTGTGTACTAAGCTTTATTAGTCTAGGAATCATTCATAGTCTGTAAGACACCATATTCAAAATGTTTATACTCATATTTATAACTCAGATGATAGTGATCCTTTGACACACATGTGGGGGATTGTTAGAAAAGACATGTATGTGTGTGTCAAAAGGAAAAGAGAGAAAGAGAAGTTTCACATTGCTTAAACAAATAAAGGCCAAAGAGTATAAATACTAACATGTGATCTTGGAAGAACAAAATGGGCCTAGGAAGAGAATAGGCTCGCGCGCACAAAAAATTGGCCCAATTCAGTTGGAATATGTTGATTTTTCCCTTGAGCGCGAAATGAAACGCAGACTTTGACAAGTTTTTTAGAAAATTATCTTAAATTTTTTTAAAAATTTTGAATTTTGAAAACCTTACCTGAAAATCTCTATTTTTTAAAGCTTTCAGTTTAAGCTTTCATGGCTTCCATTTTTTAGGCTTAAACATGCAGGCGGTTTCTTACTGTTGAGAAATTGATGGTTATTCATGATCAAATTTATCTGTGTCATTTACTGCTCTAACATTCAGAAATGGCTCCATTACTACATTTAATCGTTGTCCAATGTCCTGCTATCTTGGTGTCTATAAATACCAGGTTGATCATTGGGTTCAACGCACCATAGCTACGGACAACATTTGAGCTATTCTCTTCTCTTCCTCTCTGCAACTTCTCTTCGTCTCTGAGTTTTTGAGTTTTCATTTCTACTATTCTACTTGTCTGCGACATCGCAGAAGAATCCGTTCAATTTTGGGGAGTGCCGTCTTATGGAAGAATAACTCTCAAGGACAGTATCCTTGTACACGACTTGGATTTATTTTATTCTAACAAATTTCTAATTTACAGCAAACATAAATTGTACAACTTATAAAAACTTGTAAATTACTGGGTGAATGTTATATAATTTACAAGTTTAAAAATTGTATTAGTTCAACCAATGAACCAATTCAAGTTCATGTTTTAATGAATAAAGAGGGAAATGTATATTCATTGATTCATCTAATGATTAACTTTAAAAGTGGTTTATGTACATGTATTTATAAATGAAGAGTGAGATGCATATTCATTGATTTATCCAATAGACAAATGGTGAATGCAGCTCACTATGTACAATGAACAAAGGATGAATGTACCTTCTTTTGAACAATGAACACAATAATATAAAGAGGCTTTCTTACTAAGTATAAATAAATCACCATATATCTTTGTAAAGTATGGTTGGGAATAATATTTTACAAATTTAAAAATATTTTCAAGTTATGAGAGTGTTATAGAATTTTTTGACATTGCTAATCAAAAAATTCGTAAAGGCTTCATTGTGTTTTGGAAGAATATCATTGTCAACTCTTTAACAATTATATGTAGAGGTGAATATCTCTCTAAAGAAAGTAACCCAATCGTGTCTTAAAGTAACTAATTGTATAGTGACATTGGCCATTTTTAACTTTATTTTCTAACATTCTTTGCATGGAGCCGTTGTTTCTTTAGCTTAGAATGTTTCATCAATTGTAGTAAATGACTATAAATATGAATAATGTAAAGCAAGAATTGCTGCACAATCAAACATGGAATACGCAACATTCAAGAGTAGCAAATGGGCCTCACTGTTCTTGTTCACTCTCTTCGTATGTTTGCATTGATCATATAACTTCATCTTCCCACTGTATATACAATTTAATCAAGTTGGTGCAGATTTGCTCCTTGATGTACTTTTATCTTACTTCATCCAGATCCTAATAAACCTCATATTACTCAGCATAATGCATCAGAGCAACTATGACATACGGCATTTCAACTGATGTTAAATTGTCCAAGTTCCCCATTTGCCTCAAAGGTCTTTTAACCTAGAGCAGTGTGTTTGGTTACTTTAGCGTAAAGGAGGTTAAGAACAATATTGATAGAAATGTGATGAGAAATTGACGAAGCATTAGTTGCAGAATATTCTAAGAATTTTTTGACAAAATTTTTAAGTTCCTTCACAATAGAACACCCTAACACCACTCGAGTGAAAAATAATGAAATGTATATATATATACATACATATACATATATATATTAGGATATTTATTTTTAAACAAAATATTCATTTTACCTTTTGCCATTCCAATATAAAGGTCTTGTTTTTCATAGCAACATTTGTAACTAGAAGGTTCATAAATAGTGTAATGATTATTTTTCAAAAACATGAGAATGGTCATGGTTCACGAGATGAGGGCTGTATAGAAATTTAGCGACTGGTTATCTTTTTTTTTTTAACTGTGATGATACAGTTAGTCCCTAGCAAGTTTTATTTTGCATATATTGCTATTAAGTCACTCATTCATATTTATTTTTCAAAGTTTTCGAATTAAAAAAATGTAAATAATGAAGAGTGCAGAGAAATTAAAGTGAAACAAACTATTCGTGTACTTTTTCTTATCTTTTGTTACTGCGATCGATATGAGTTCGTATAACATGAGTTAATTGGAGTTTGAACCATTAATTCTTAATGTTCTCATGAAAACCATTAATTCTTAATGTTCTCATGAAATCAAGACCCTTTCTTAACTGCTTAACGCTTGAAGGAACCAAGATAATGAACAAAGACTGTTTTTCATCGTGCTCTCAATCTAATCAAGCTCCCCTTGCATTGAATTCAAAAGGTCGATAACTTTGAAACTCAAGCTCTACTCCAAGTGTTTAGTTTATTAGAGAGCCAAAAATAGAAGAATTAAGGCTAAAGGGGCTACAGACCAGAACCAACCAATTTTTTTCTATATAATTAATTTCGATGTTAATTTTCTGATGGCATGTTCGCGTGGTTTTACTTCTAATTAAATGGTGGCAAAAGACCGTGGTTGTCATTTTTTATTCTCAGGTGTCCAAAAGATTAAAATAGCTTGTTTGGGCAAAGGGATATCGGGCCGGTCAAATGTTAAACACCTCAATTCTCTTCATTTTGAATCTTTTTTGTTTTACGTCAGTGTTGTCCATGACATTGACCTTCTTCTCTCTCTCTCTCAAATTACGCTGAGAAATATGCACAATTAAACTAAATCAAACTCCCACAATTATTTCTTTGATGACTCTATAAATTTGAGTGCAATGCAGCAAGGGAAGCTAGCATGCATTATCATACAGTTAAAGAACAGTGGACATCGATGGGTGTATCTTCTCTTTACCGTTTTCTGATACTACTTTTATTCATTGCCTCCATTCTTTTCCCGCAATCCACTCAAGCTAGTGCCGGTTTGTGTTTGTTATCACAACATACAACACAATATAGTTCAATTTGGATCATGCACATTTGGCACAATCTCATTCATGCCTTTCTTTGTTTAATATAATATTTACCAATCACAATTTTGGAAAAGAAAAAGGCACTGAAAATTTAAATTACTCTGTATATATGGTCATCTTTTTGCAGATATGGTGTGTATATATGATTAATTTGTCATTAAAACATAAAACACGATATATATCGTTCAAGTTGGGTCATGCAATATTGGTATCCATCTTCTGCTTTTGTGTTCAGATTGACTTTCTCACGCATGCCTCTGTTTAATATAGTACCATCAAATTTTTTTGAAAGAAGAGGCACCGAAGTTTTCTTTAATCACTTTTATAATATGAGCTTGTTAAATGTGTATGTGAGTGGTCATCATTTTGCAGATATGAACTTGAGGAAACTGGGTGCCTTGCCAAGTCCACCAGCTCCACCGCTGCTATCTATTCCGGGCGCTCCAGAAGCTCTGTAAAAGAAATAATATTTCCCAGAATGAAGTGAAAAAAGATAAATATGTGTGTGTTTATAGGGGGTGCTTCATAATGGGACTACTTAATTACAATAAACTATTTTGCCACTTGTATGAGCGTTCAAAATAGCTAGTGAACTTGTACTTTCTTATAATTTAGTACAGAAAATATCAATGCAATCCTGCCGCTCTCCCTATGTTTGTTTTTTTTCCCCTTCTTCTTTGGACTTTCATTAGCCAAACAGTGGTCTACCTAAACAAGATTTACGTGGATGTTGCACCATTGCAAAAGAGAGAAAATAAAGATAGTTAATATATAATTTCTGTATCTAGATATGCAACCTTCATGGCATCATTAACTGCATATTCAAAATAATGGAATACACAAGCAGCATGTGGACCCTTTAACTGATCAAACCTAATGACTGAACAGTGGTTAATGGATAATATTTGTCACACCCCAAATTTTAAGTACACATGCGCAGAAGCGAAATTTTATAGAGGAAAAACTTATGGCATTCGTTTGAATCATATGAAACATATGAGTCTTTTCTTTAGAGGATATTTGTAGAAATTTCGGCAGAGTCTCATCTATAACGTAGACCTCCCGAAATTTCTACAAACGCTCAGACAGTACAATATAGCCCTAAAAGAGCACAATCAGACCAAAAGAAAACATCTGGGGTGTGGGGATACCTTAACAATGATTCAGTGGAGCCAGCTATACAAGGTTTTACAAAGTGTCAAACAAAATATAGATACAATCACAAAACACCCACAGGAGCTCCGCAGGCTCGCCAAAGAACGTCTCCCGAGGTCAGCCACTAGAAGGCGGCTGGGGGCAGACTAGAGTCCCTACCGCTCTCTGAAAAATATATATATACAAAAAAATGAGTCGAATACTCAGTGAATAAGCACACCGACCCTTTTTAAAATAAATGTAAGTCAAATAGGTTTACACATATATATATACAGATATCGACCATATGAAACAGATTTTAAATCGACTCTTTTTCAAAATACACCGAACGCATCTAAACAGAACCAATCGGAACACAGACGCAGAGCACACAGCTCGTGGGGAAAATCACTACAGACGTAAAGCTTTCAGCTTGCGAAAATACAATGACTCCGCGTGTGGTGGCCTGCACACGGGGCTAGCACCACCCCTGCTAGCTGAGGTTCAGATCATGGTGCACCAAGGCTAACATCTACTGCTGTTAGCTACAGGGTTCTGAGCAGATAACTTCCTAAAATCATGCAGTTTTCCAGACAGAATACCTTCCAGATCGAGTTCATCATAAAATTTCCAATAATTCAAACATCTATCGATTTTAAACATATTCATGTTCGAACCAATTTTGGAGAAATATGCATATGACCAAGCATTGAAATATATATCTCTATAAATAGATAATCAGATTTTTTTTTTTGAAACACTGCAAGGAAACTTAGTATCGAAAAAAGAAATTCCTGCGTCTTTGGTCCGCATACTTACTCACCTTCCGAGATACCACAGAAATTCCCCGACCCGTTCCTCGGCTATATCTCAGTCTCAGAATCTCCTACAATACCCGTTCACCAGAGTTTAGGCAATGAATCACCCCAATTAGTGTCATATAGGACTCGGACTTATCAAATTAAAATTTAATCCTCAACTAATTTTACGCCTTCCAACTCGTACAGTAAATTCCATATACCTATTTTGTGCTTCCTTTTCCTTGGTTCCATTTAGGAGCTAACCCCAATTCAAAAAAAACTAAAAGGAAGCTATACTATTTTAATCGGAACATTTATTCTGCATACATATAATTGAACCATTCAGAAAGGAGTACAATGGGGGGTTTGGTCCTTAATTAAATAGGCATATATATATATATACCTATATGCAAAATTTTGAGGGATTAATGTATAGGAAATTGGGCGTATAATTTAACAGAATTAAAATCAGAATTTTATCCAACCAATTCATCCTTTTGCCACATTTTTTTTTGTGCAACACTTAGCTAGTTGACCACCCCCAAAACACATGCCAAACTCGTACAAAACAAGGGAGAACACTGGGAAAATTGACCAGAAAAAGGCAAGACATATTTCAAAAATTCCAAGCTTACAATTACTAAGCAACGTTGCTCTCTTACTCCACACACATAGTCCTGGAGCTTCGCTTGAAGAAAGAGTAGGAAGGCTGCATCAAAGAAAGAAACACAGTGAGTCCTATGGCGTGAAAAATGGAGAAGGAAGTTAGGTCCAACAGAAACCAATTTGTGCAGCAGAATTTCGGACCTAGACCAGCGCTGAAACAGTGTATGTGGGAGACGCTGAACCAAGGAAAAGAAGCAGAATTTTCTGGCGTGAGCTTCCCAACAAACCAGCGCTGAATCTGCAATCCAGGGAGAGGATTTCTGCAGCTGAAATCAACCCAAAACCAGAACAAATCAGCGCTATACAGGGGCAGTACAAAGGGGCTTATTAGAGGAGATGAAATGAATTTTTTTTTTCTGGCATACTTTCACCTCAAACCAGCAGCAGAACAACATCAATTCAAGGAGAGACTTGCAGCTTAATTTCGGACCAAAACAGCAGCAAAACCTCACCCAAAACAGCAGCAAAACCGAACCCAATTCAAGGAGAAGCTGCAGCTGGAATTTCGAACAGCACCAAAGCTGAAACAGGACAACCAGAAACGCTGAACAAAGGAGTAGATGAGCTGCAAATTTAATCCATACCACTTCTTTCAGCAAGGAGGAGATGCGACTGGAATGGAGCACTCACCAGGAGAGTTTTCACAGCGTGCAGAGGGAAGAAACCAGCGTCCAGCAGTTCGCATGAGTAGAGATGGTAGCATCCAGCGAAAACAGGGGATGAAGAGATGATTTCAGGCGGTTCTGTAATTGCTGCGCTGGAGGATAATTACTGCAGCAAGTCTGGATGGAAATGACCGAACAAACCCAGCTGAAGGAAGAAGGAGAGGAGGGGTACTTCGGTAAAATAACAGAGAATCACTTGGTGCATGGCAGCTGTCCGATTTTTGCATGGGGAGTCAACTTCATGCATTCCTCTTCACGTCGTTTTTTTTTTCTTCCCCTCCTGCATTCACGTCGGGGTCTCACAATCTCTCCCCCTAAAAAAAATTCGGTCCCCGAATTTACATATACATATACATACTAACCTTAGTTCTCAAATAAATAGGGGTATTTTGCACGCATTTCGCTTTCCATTTCCCATGTAGCTTCCTCTGGTGTATGGTGACGCCACAGGACTTTCACTGACATAATCTCCTTAGAACGTAGCTTTTTCGTTTGTCTATCCAGAATTGCAACATGAACTTCTTCATAAGCTAAATCTTCACCTAAAGAAACATCTTGGTTCTATAACACATGAGAAGGATCAGGTAGATATTTCCTTAACATTGAAACATGAAATACTGGGTGAATATTAGATAATTCCGGTGGCAATGCTAACCGATAAGCTACAGCCCCAACTCGCTCTAAGATCTCAAATGGTCCCACATACCTCGGGGTCAACTTTCCCTTTTTCCCAAACCTCATCACACCTTTCATAGGTGATACCTTGAGAAACACATAATCCCCAATCATAAACTCCAAATCATGGCGTCGACGGTCCACATACGCCTTTTGCCTGCTCTGAGCTGCTACCAACCTCTCCTTGATTACTTTCACTTTTTCTAAGGCATCTTGCACCAACTCAGGCCCTAAGGATTTAACTTCTCCAGTTTCAAACCATCCTATGGGAGATCTGCACCGTCTCCCATATAATGCCTCGAAGGGTGCCATCTGTATGCTAGCTTGATAACTATTATTATAAGCAAATTCCACCAATGATAAATAATTATCCTAGCTACCACCAAAATCTATAACACACAATCTTAGCATATCTTCTATAATTTGTACAGTCCTCTCAGATTGCCCATCAGTCTGAGGATGGAAGGCAGTGCTAAGATCTAATCGGGTACCCATAGCCTCTTGAAAGGCTCTCCAAAACTTAGAAGTAAATTGGGGTCCCCGATCAGAAATTATAGACACTGGTATACCATGAAGCTTCACTATCTCATTCATGTAAAGCTGTGCATACCTTGCCACATTATAGGTTGTCTTCACAGGGAGAAAATGAGCTGTCTTAGTGAGTCTGTCCACAATCACCCAAATGGAATCATAACCCCTTACTGTTCGAGGTAAGTCTGTTACAAAGTCCATAGTGATTCTCTCCCACTTCCACTCGGGTATTTCGAGCCGTTGATGTAGCCCTGCAAGTTTCTGATGTTCTGCCTTAACTTCCTGACATGCTAA
The DNA here is from genome assembly GCA_026724425.1 of Erythrophleum ivorense. NCBI lineage: Eukaryota > Viridiplantae > Streptophyta > Magnoliopsida > Fabales > Fabaceae > Erythrophleum > Erythrophleum ivorense. The sequence continues at coordinate 56,177,855 of JAIUCV010000001.1, read as the reverse complement.
ACAATGGGAAACAAAATTTGCTATGTCTCTCTTCATACCTTCCCACCAGTAAACTTGCTTTAAATCTTGGTACATCTTGGTAGAACCGGGATGGATCGTATATCGAGAACAGTGAGCTTCTTCCATAAGTTCCCTCTTCAATTCATCCACATTTGGCACACACAATCGAGTACCGAACCATAAAACACCATTCGAATCTAAAAGGAACTCATCCTTCCTTCCACCTTTGACGTCATCCACCAATTTCCTTATTTGTGCATCCCTGGCTTGGGCACTTTTCAACCTCTCAAACAAGGATGAATGAAGCTGCACATGAGCCAACAACATTCCTGGCTCTCTAATCTCCAATTGGATTCCTGAACGCTCAATCTTATGAAGGTCGAAAATTAGTGGTCTCCGTGTCGCCGCAATATGGCTCAAGCTCCCCATAGATTTCCTGCTCAGAGCATCTGCGACTACATTCGCCTTACCGGGATGGTATAAAATGGTGCAATCATAATCCTTGAGTAGTTCCATCCACCTTCTTTGCCTCAGATTCAGATCCCGCTGTTGGAAAATGTATTTAAGGCTTTTGTGATCTGTATAAATTTCACATGTCTCCCCATATAAATAATGTCTCCAGATTTTGAGGGCGAAAACCACTGCCGCCATTTCTAAATCATGAGTCGGGTAATTCTGTTCATGCTTCTTAAGTTGTCTAGAGGCATAAGCAATCACATGACCATGTTGCATCAATATACATCCCAGACCAATCCCAGAAGCATCATAATACACCACATAACCTCCCGATCCCGAGGGTAATGCCAAAACTGGTGCAGAAGTCAAACAATCCTTCAATTTCTGAAACCCTTCCTCACACAGCTCAGACCACTGAAATTTCACATTTTTCTGGGTTAGTTTTGTCAGTGGGACAGCTATCTTAGAAAAGTCTTTAACAAACCGACGATAATAGCCTGCTAAGCCCAAGAAGCTGCGAATCTCAGTAATGGTAGTAGGCCTCGGCCATTTTTGAACTGCTTCCACTTTACTAGGATCAACTTGCACCCCATCTCTCGAGATTACATGGCCCAAGAAGACAATCCTTTCTAGCCAAAACTGGCATTTAGAAAGTTTAGCATACAGTTGATGTTCCTGTAATACTTGTAATGCCATTCTCAGATGTTGTTCATGCTCTTCATAACCCTTAGAATAAATCAAAATATCATCAATGAATACGATCACAAATCGATCCAGAAATGGCTTAAACACTCGATTCATCAAATCCATAAAGGCAGCCGGGGCATTGGTTAACCCAAATGGCATCACTAGAAATTCATAGTGACCATACCGGGTTCTAAAAGCAGTTTTTGAAATATCTTCCCTTCTGATTCGTAGCTGATGATAACCTGATCTTAAATCAATCTTAGAGAAGTATTGAGCCCCCTGTAATTGGTCAAATAGATCATCTATATGAGGCAAAGGGTACTTATTCTTCACTGTCACTTTATTCAGCTGTCGGTAATCCACACATAAGCGAAGAGAACCATCCTTCTTCTTAACAAAAAGAACTGGTGCGCCCCAAGGAGACGTACTAGGGCGAATAAAACCCTTGTCCAACAGATCTTGCAATTGATTCTTTAGTTCACCAAGCTCCAGAGGTGTTATTCGATAGGGAGGAATAGATATAGGCTGGGTGCCTGATAACACATCAATACAAAATTCAATGTCCCTTTCAGGAGGTAATCCTGGTAATTTCTCAGGAAAAATATCAGGGAATTCTCTTACCACAGGAACCTGTTCCAATACTGGGACTTGTACTTCCAGATCCCGAACCATTGCTAAATATCCTTGGTACCCCTTCTTTAAAAGCCTCTGAGCTTCTATCGCAGAGATTAAATTGTTTGGTGCTTCACTTCGGTCACCTTGAATGACAAGGGATGATTTTTCAGGAAAATTACATCTCACTTGCTTAAGATGACAATCCACCATTGCACAGCAGGACGCTAACCAATCCATCCCCAGTATTACATCGAACTCCGCTATCGAAAGCACTATCAAATCAACCAACGTCTCACAATCAGCCAGTGCAATCATACATGCCTTATATACCCGATCTACCTTTACAGATTCCCCCACTGGGGTTGCCACAAGCAACGGGCACTCTAACTTTTCAGAATCCTTACCAATCTTCTTTGCAAAATAAGGAGATATATAGGAATGTGTAGAACCAGGATCAAATAAGGAATAAGCAGCATGTGAACAAACCGTAAGTGTACCTGTCACCACGACATTTGATGCTTGTGCGTCTTGTCTATTTAGGGCAAAAACCCGAGCCTGACCTCGTCCTGCAGTCACCTGTCCTCTGCCTACTACGGTCCTACTGCTACTACCTCTGCCACTCTGAACCGTAGCTACACCGGTAGATGGAGTCCCCGTTGAAAATTGCCTGGCGGGTCGAACTGATGCCTGACTCGAATCAGGGTAGCGCTGAGGACAGTCTCTCACCAAGTGTCCCATCTGCCCACAACGGAAACATGCCCCCATCTCTCTATGGCAAGTGCCTGAGTGTACCTTCCCACAAATAGAGCAGGGACCTCTAGACTGACGGGATGGAGCAGTAACTGGGGTAGACATCGTGCTAACCCCTCAGAACGATGCTCTGGACCGGTCAGTACCGGTGGAAAATGAGGTCGCAGGCCCCGTAAAAGCTGGAGTGAATCTCTGATAACCTTGAGGCCTGGGACCATAAGAAGGTCCAGCTACAAAGGAACTACCTCCCTGTCTCCCATCACCATCCCGCTTCCTTTTTCTCTGAGCAGTGTCCTCCTCCCTATCTCTCATCTCTATCATGCGTACACAATCCACCGCAGCTGAGTATGAAGGAAAGAGATTCATCTGTGGAGCAATCACCCTATACAACATGCGAGGTAGCCCATTCACAAACCGCTTGATCCTATCCCTCTCAGTAGGGACTAGGTGTGGGGCATAGCGGGACAACTGGGTGAACCGGATGTCATAATCAGAAACGCTCATGCCCGGAATTAATTTAAGACCCTCAAATTCTCTGGCCCGAGCATCCCGGACACTCTGTGGTAAGAAGCGGTCCATAAAGAGTCCCTTAAACTCTTCCCATAACATCGAAGGAGCTCCAATCGGCCTTTCTCCCAGTAAAGTTTGATACCACACATAAGCCGCATCTTGTAACTGAAACCCGGCAAACTCAGCGGATTTTGCACTTGAGCAACTCAGAGCTCGGCATATCTTCTCAATGTCATCAATGAACAACTGGGGATCCTCCTGACTTTCTGTCCCAGAATAAGTGGGAGGCTTCAATTTTAAGAACTGGGAGAGGGTTACTGGGACCTCTCTCTCCTCCCTCATCACCCGAGGCCCGGCCGGTCTTGGCTGAACGGGTGGTGCAAGTTCCTCCACAGGCTGTAGAGGCTCTGCCCTATCCGCAGGTGAGGCCTGTCTAGGGGGCCGAATGGTTCCTCGACCCCTACCCTGACCTCGACCATGGCCTCTGACAGGTGGAGTAGTTTGTTGGGCTGAGGCACTTGCAGAAGCCTCATCTACAGCCTCATCCACGGCTGCTAATCTGTTAACTGAACGAACTTTGGGAGGCATCTCCACACACTACAAAAGAATATGAACATAATTCGAATCATTGTCCAAATTGGAAATAACATATAACAAGACAATAGACGCAAAGGAAGGACTTAGAATACCCTATAAGGTTTTCAATGACATCTCAAGTATAGTTACGCCCGGGTTCATAACCATAATTGAGATTCCACTGAAAACTCTTGCTCCACAGGACCATAGAAAGAACCTAAGCTCTGATACCAAACTGTCACACCCCAAATTTTAAGTACACATGCGCGGAAGCGAAATTTTATAGAGGAAAAACTTATGGCATTCGTTTGAATCATATGAAACATATGAGTCTTTTCTTTAGAGGACATTTGTAGAAATTTCGGCAGAGTCTCATCTATAACGTAGACCTCCCGAAATTTCTACAAACGCTCAGACAGTACAATATAGCCCTAAAAGAGCGCAATCAGACCAAAAGAAAACATCTGGGGTGTGGGGATACCTTAACAATGATTCAGTGGAGCTAGCTATACAAGGTTTTACAAAGTGTCAAACAAAATATAGATACAATCACAAAACACCCACAGGAGCTCCGCAGGCTCGCCAAAGAACGTCTCCCGAGGTCAGCCACTAGAAGGCGGCTGGGGGCAGACTAGAGTCCCTACCGCTCTCTGAAAAATATATATATACAAAAAAATGAGTCGAATACTCAGTGAATAAGCACACCGACCCTTTTTAAAATAAATGTAAGTCAAATAGGTTTACACATATATATATACAGATATCGACCATATGAAACAGATTTTAAACTGACTCTTTTTCAAAATACACCGAACGCATCTAAACAGAACCAATCGGAACACAGACACAGAGCACACAGCTCGCGGGGAAAATCACTACAGACGCAAAGCTTTCAGCTTGCGAAAATACAATGACTCCGCGTGTGGTGGCCTGCACACGGGGCTAGCACCACCCCTGCTAGCTGAGGTTCAGATCATGGTGCACCAAGGCTAACATCTACTGCTGTTAGCTACAGGGTTCTGAGCAGATAACTTCCTAAAATCATGCAGTTTTCCAGACAGAATACCTTCCAAATCGAGTTCATCATAAAATTTCCAATAATTCAAACATCTATCGATTTTAAACATATTCATGTTCGAACCAATTTTGGAGAAATATGCATATGACCAAGCATTGAAATATATATCTCTATAAATAGATAATCAAATTTTTTTTTGAAACACTGCAAGGAAACTTAGTATCGAAAAAAGAAATTCCTGCGTCTTTGGTCTGCATACTTACTCACCTTCCGAGATACCACAGAAATTCCCCGACCCGTTCCTCGGCTATATCTCAATCTCAGAATCTCCTACAATACCCGTTCACCAGAGTTTAGGCAATGAATCACCCCAATTAGTGTCATATAGGACTCGGACTTATCAAATTAAAATTTAATCCTCAACTAATTTTACGCCTTCCAACTCGTACAGTAAATTCCATATACCTATTTTGTGCTTCCTTTTCCTTGGTTCCATTTAGGAGCTAACCCCAATTCAAAAAAAACTAAAAGGAAGCTATACTATTTTAATCGGAACATTTATTCTGCATACATATAATTGAACCATTCAGAAAGGAGTACAATGGGGGGTTTGGTCCTTAATTAAATAGGCATATATATATATACCTATATGCAAAATTTTGAGGGATTAATGTATAGGAAATTGGGCGTATAATTTAACAGAATTAAAATCAGAATTTTATCCAACCAATTCATCCTTTTGCCACATTTTTTTTTGTGCAACACTTAGCTAGTTGACCACCCCCAAAACACATGCCAAACTCGTACAAAACAAGGGAGAACACTGGGAAAATTGACCAGAAAAAGGCAAGACATATTTCAAAAATTCCAAGCTTACAATTACTAAGCAACGTTGCTCTCTTACTCCACACACATAGTCCTGGAGCTTCGCTTGAAGAAAGAGTAGGAAGGCTGCATCAAAGAAAGAAACACAGTGAGTCCTATGGCGTGAAAAATGGAGAAGGAAGTTAGGTCCAACAGAAACCAATTTGTGCAGCAGAATTTCGGACCTAGACCAGCGCTAAAACAGTGTATGTGGGAGACGCTGAACCAAGGAAAAGAAGCAGAATTTTCTGGCATGAGCTTCCCAACAAACCAGCGCTGAATCTGCAATCCAGGGAGAGGATTTCTGCAGCTGAAATCAACCCAAAACCAGAACAAATCAGCGCTATACAGGGGCAGTACAAAGGGGCTTATTAGAGGAGATGAAATGAATTTTTTTTTTCTGGCATACTTTCACCTCAAACCAGCAGCAGAACAACATCAATTCAAGGAGAGACTTGCAGCTTAATTTCGGACCAAAACAGCAGCAAAACCTCACCCAAAACAGCAGCAAAACCGAACCCAATTCAAGGAGAAGCTGCAGCTGGAATTTCGAACAGCACCAACGCTGAAACAGGACAACCAGAAACGCTGAACAAAGGAGTAGATGAGCTGCAAATTTAATCCATACCACTTCTTTCAGCAAGGAGGAGATGTGACTGGAATGGAGCACTCACCAGGAGAGTTTTCACAGCGTGCAGAGGGAAGAAACCAGCGTCCAGCAGTTCGCATGAGTAGAGATGGTAGCATCCAGCGAAAACAGGGGATGAAGAGATGATTTCAGGCGGTTCTGTAATTGCTGCGCTGGAGGATAATTACTGCAGCAAGTCTGGATGGAAATGACCAAACAAACCCAGCTGAAGGAAGAAGAAGAGGAGGGGTACTTCGGTAAAATAACAGAGAATCACTTGGTGCATGGCAGCTGTCCGATTTTTGCATGGGGAGTCAACTTCATGCATTCCTCTTCACGTCGTTTTTTTTTTCTTCCCCTCCTGCATTCACGTCGGGGTCTCACAATATTTATCTGTAGTGATCGTGAGCAATAACTTAAATGATCATGACATTAGTCTTTAAAGTTGGGAAAGTAACATTTGCAATATATATTTAATATGCGACAGGAGAGGACGAGAAGGTAAAATGCGCAAAGGAAAATAGCTTTGTCAATGCTATTGTTAAAATCTACTGCTTTATTCATAATCATAATTAGAAACATACTAGTTTGCAACTATGTGCAATGCAAAATTTTACAGCGTGTCTTGCAAATCACCCCGCAGGTCATTATTGCTTTTCCTTAACATTTTAAAATGTCAATTTGTTTGTATATTTATTTTAATAATTTTTGTATTATTTTCTATTTACTGATCTTGATATTGTTAATTCCTCTACTTTAGGTTATCAACCAATCAGCAATTTATTAAAACAATATGCTAGCTCTTTGTCGCAAAGAGAAATTCTGTAAAATACAGTTATTTAAATATTAAAAAGTAGGAGAAATTATACCTGCCTATCTGCATTTTTGTCTCCACCTGCTATGTATATTCGCCTCCTAGTAACAATGTCCAGAGTAAATTACAAGGGTCTTTTTTTTTTTTTTTAGTTTTGTTAAAGTTATACAATTTTTTTTATTTTTAAAAAATATATTTAAGCCTAATTTTAAATTTTTAACTAAAATACACTCCATAAGAAGAATGCATTAGATGGTTTTTTAGTTTTAGAAAAATTTATTTAGGTTAATAGAAAATATTTTAGTGAAATAATTTAAAATTGAACTAAAATATAATATAAATTTTTGTTTTAGAGAAAATTTATGAATATTTTAAAAATACAAACATTATATAGTTTCAATAAAAATAAAAATAAAAATCTACATAGTTTACTCCAATTCCAATATACATAATACATTGATTCAGTATTCAAATTTGACGCATCAGTCTTTACTCATATTATCACCAGCAGAATATAAAAAATGCTGTTATATAGATATATTAACCCGTTTTGACCGTTAGAATAAATATTAAAAATTTTCGTATTTACAAACAATTTATATTTTGACTGCTAGCGAATACTCAAGATATGCCAGCAGTCTTATACGTGGTGGACTGCCACTCTGACTTTTACTCTTGAAAGGAAAATTCAGATCTGATGGAATCGTCTTCCTAAAGGCTAGGGGGGCTGCTGACTAATACCAATAAAATACTTTTTTTCAGAATAAATTAATTTAGATGTTAATTTTAGTGATGGCATATTCGCGCGGTTTCTTTTTAATAGAATGGTGGCAAAAGACCGAGGTTGTCATTTATTATTGTCAGGTGTTTAAAATATTAAAACAGCTCATTTGGGCAAAGGGATATTGAGCCGGTCAAATGTTAAACACCTCAATTTCCTTTATTTTGAATCTTTTGTTTTAGGTCAATATGGTCCATGACAATGACCTCGTCTTTCTTTTTGGTTTTTTCGTTTTTTTGGTCAAATTATGTTGAAAAGTATGCACAAGTAAACTAAATCAAATTCCTACAATTTTTTCTATGATGACTATATAAATTTGAGTGCGATGAAGCAAGGGCAGGCAAGGGAAGCATTATCATACAATTAAAGAGTAGTGGAGATCGACAGATGTGTCTTCTCTCAATTTACCGTTTTCTGATGGTACTTCTGTTCATTGCCTCCATTCTTTTCACGCTGTCCACCCAAGCTGGGACAGGTTTGTATTTGTTATCACAAAATACAACACTAAATAGTTCTATTTGCAATATGCAAAATTGGCCTAACTTTTGACTTTGTGTACATATTGACTGTCTCATGCATGCCTTTCTTTCTTTAATATCATAGTTGCCATCAAAATTTTGGAAAAGAAAAAGGCACCGCAATTTTCAATCACAATATATATATATATATATATAATATAAGAACTCGTCAAATTAATGTGTATAGTCATCGTTACAGATATGATGAAGTTGAGGAAACTGGGTGAGTAGCCAAGTTCACCTCCGGCACCGCGCAGATCAACTGATTCGTCGCCGGGTCACCAGCATTAACCTTTGAAGTAATCGAAATATCTCTCAGAATGACGAGAATAAATATGTGCGTGATTGCTCTTTCCCAATGGGACCGCTCATCCACAACTAGCTATTTTGCAACTTCTATAAGGGTTCGAGATAATAAGTGAACCTTTAACGCTACTTTGTTATAATTGAATAAATTATTCAAATATTTTCTTAATTTTGTTAAAAGTATATAGATAGTTTTTTTATTTTCAAAATATACACTTTAATCTAATTTTAATTTTTTTACTAAAATATTCTCCATAAAAAATTTATATTTAAGTCAATAAAAAATATTTAAGTCAAAAAATTTAAAATTAAATTAAAGTATAATGAAATTTTTTGTATCAGAATGTTATGTAATTTTAATAAAATTTAAAAAAATTTATGTAACTTACTCATGATAATTTAATATAGAAATATCATTGATTTCTCAAAACTACAGGAGTGTTACAAAATTCTACCCTCGCCCCAGTTTATATTCGAGGATTTTGTTTGTTGTCTTCTTTTCGGCTTGTAAATGCAACAGTGACATAAAATTGCTAAACAGAAAATAAAGATAATTAGTTAATTAATTAATTCTGTATCTATGCAACCCTTTATGAATTAATCAATTAATTAATTTCATATTCATAATAATGGAATGTTGAAATTACCCATGGTTGATGGATGATGTTTAGCTTTATTGACCATGAGCAGTATCTCAAATAGCCATGAGGCTTGCGACCTTAGTTATTGCCGAGAGAAAGAAATAAACAATGGGCTCCATTTGTATGGAGTTTATAGTTCTATTCCTTTCTCGTTGTAAGTGTCCAGGGAAGGTGCAGTTCCTGTAGACAATTCAAATTTCGAATGAGTATCTGTGGAAGGGTCAAGCTTTTCTATACATCTTTTTTTTTTTAATGTATTAAACTTATATAAAATTTCTTATATCTTTATTATTATATTTTTCAGTAAAATTATAACATACATAATTTTTTTTCTGAAAAATGCAATTATGTGAATCATGAATTATAAAAATAATATATTTTATCTGTAAATACTATATCTTCTTATATTATTATTTGAAGTCCATAAATTTATCATATTTTAATTGGAGAACTGATAATAAAGATATAAGTTTTTTTGTCCTTTTTTCTTACTAATAGTCTTTTAGCATTTCTTGCAATTAAATAATTGAAAAAGTTCATTTATCGTAAAAATTGTAGTGAAATAACAGATGCCTTTTTTTGTGAGGATAAACTAATATTGGTCTAATTTGTATATTCGGCTAGTGAAACACAAGAAAAACACTTGGCTGAAAGATAGTTTTGTTGGCTGAAACAAACAAAATAGTTAGTATAAATTGATTTGAGTCATGTTCGAGGACATTGTCCTTAAGAATTATTCCGTCACAAGTCGACAACTTTCTAGGATTAAACAGACCTTTCCTATAATAGGGAAATAGAACAGCAAGAACTAAAGAACTCAGAAGAACAAAGGGGGAAGAGAGGAGAGAGCTTCGAAGATGTTCGAGAGCTTGATGTGCCTTGAACTGCACCATGCACTACCTTTTATAGGCCTGAAGACGCGAACAAGAACGTTGGGCAATTAAAAATAATTAATGGCAGTTTAATCATGGTTTAATAAAATATGTTTTGAATGTCGGAATTAATAGCAGAGATCGTTTTTAAACATTGGAATTGAAGCCAGTTAATGAAAAATTAAAATGGTAAATTAAAGGTTTCAACGTCCAGAAATTTAAGAAATTTATGATCCGAATTTTAAAATTGCTGAAAATAAGATTTTTCTAGTAAGCCTATTTATACAAAATATTTTTGTATTTTACAAAAATAGTTGCAATAAAAAATGCCCAGTACCGCGTCTAACTTATGCGCAGGGGAGAAATCGAAGATTTTCAATTGCGTTACCCATGCATTGGCTTGTTGTTGTGCACGTGAACCCACTCCTCTTCTTGACCCATTCACTTACCCAATATCACATCTTAATATGTATACAATAAGACTCTCATTTTTCTAGGTAATGTGGGACTTAGACTTTTGACACACCTACTCCAACAATCCCCCACATTTGTTAAAAGAATATTATCATCTGAGTTACACACATGAGTATATCCATTTTGAATCTGGTGTCTTTTGGACTATGAACCAGACCTAGACTAATAACAATTAGTATATAGAAATGTCAGTGAAATGTACGTTTCTATGAACCAACAAATCTACTAGAGTCTTTATTAGTCAGAGTATACCCCCACAGTTTCTGTTATTATTGACAATTTTGCGCTTTAAACGGCCTTGCGCGTGCCTAGTGTTCAATGAATGATTTAGAGACTTTGCCATGCTCTCATAGAAGTGGCCCCACTTCACATTCAACTAGGTGATTTCATCAAGTGCATCTGCAATGAATACACTATCCATAAGGAATATAAAATCATTAAGAACTTTTCTCAACTTCTCCAACAATGCATTCTAGTACTTTCTCAAACCATAGGAAGGGACAATAAGTTTAGTACTAGTAGAATTAACATATGACTTGGTCTTACCCATATGAACCTCTTTTATGGGATCTCCAATCATAGAGGTTAGATTACCATCATTGTTAATTTCATATTAGCTTAAGTCTCATTTCCCTCGATGCGTTATCAATTTGTTTCTTCTCTAAGGGTTTAGTTAATGGATCTGCCAAATTTACTTCTAGCCTTACAAATTTAATTGAGATTACTCCATCTTTTAGTAGCTGCCTAATCATATTATGTCTGCTTTTGCCATTAAAGGTCTTATTTTTAGTCGTAGCTATCGTCGATTGGCTGTCACACTGTAAAGACATTGATGGCATTGGTTTTTCTCCTAATGGAATATTTGCTAAGTTTTTTAACCACTAAGCCTTAGTACCAGCTAGTTCTATAGTAATAAATTTTGATACTGTAGGATACTACACCACCACTAAGAGTGAATACATAGCCACTAGTGGATTTAATCTCATCTAAATCTGAGATCTAGTTAGCATCATGTATCCTTCTAGTACAGCAAGAAATCTACTATAAAATATATCATAATTCATAATACCTCTTAAATATCTCATCAATCTAACTAGAGCCACCCAATACTCATTGCCTAGACAGTAGGTATATCTGCTCAGTCTACATACAACATATGCTATATCAAGCTTGGTAAAATTCATCAAATACAATAGGCTTCTAATAATCTGTGTATATTTAGATTGAGCTACTAAATCGCCTTTATGTTTTAATAATTATATGCTAGAATCATAAGGAGTGCTTAAAGGAGAATCATCAAAATGTCCGAAATTTTTAAGAATTTTCTCCACATAATATTCTTGAGAGAGTAAGATACCATTTTCACTCCTTATGACTTTAACATCCAAAATCACTTTTGCTTCACCCATGTCTTTCATATCAAATTTAGATGCAAGAAAGCTCTTAGTTTTAATCACAACATTCATGCTAATACCAAAAATAAGTATGTCATCCACATATAAGCAAATAATCACACAATCATTATTTATAAGTTTTGTATAAATACATCTTTCTACTTTAACAGTAGCAAAGCCATCACTTGTCAAAACTTGACTTTATTTTTCATACAATTGTTTAAGTGTTTGTTTTAATCCATATAAAGACTTAACAGGTTTACACACTTTATTTTCTTGTTCAGGAGTGACACATCCTTCAAGTTGTACCATATAAATTTCTTCTTCTAAATCACCATTTAAGAATACAGTTTTAACATCTATTTGATGAATATAAAGCTTATGTATTGAAGCTAAAGCAATCAGAATTCTTATAGAAGAGATTCTTGTAACCAGAAAAAGGTATCAAAATAATAATCAATATTTTGCTTTTGAGTAAAACCTTTAGCTACTAACCTAACTTTATATTTATTAATGAACCCATCAGGATTAAGTTTCTTTCTAAAAGCCCATTTACAACCAATGGGCTTAGCTCCTGGAGGCAAGTAGACTAAAACCCAAGTTTTATTTTGACTAAGAAAATCAATTTCAGCCTTAATGGATTCTTTCCAAAGATGAGCATTCGAAGAAAAAATAGCTTCATAAAAATTTAAAGGATCATCTTATACCATATAAGTATAAAAATCATCTCCAAAAGAATATTATTTCCTTTGCCTCTTACTTCTTCTTAAATTTTTAGCCAAATCTTTATTTATATTTGGTTCAGGAGAATAAGTAGACATTTCCAAATTCTTAGGATTATGTTCAATTTTCAAAGGAAATATATGTTTAAAAAATTCTACATCTTTAGTTGCTATAATAGTATTATGATCTAAAATATCACTTTTCAAAACCAGAAATCTATAAGTTGCACTATGTTTAGCATACCCAATAAACATACAATTATAAGTTTTATACCCAATTTTTCTTTTCTTAGAATCAGGCAATATTACTTTAGTAAGACATCCCTACACTTTTAAATACTTTAGGTTAGGTACATAACCTTTTCATAGTTTATAAGGTGTCTTATTTGTTTTCTTATAAGGTATTTTATTTTGTAAAAAATAAGCAAACAATACAGCTTCACCCCATAAATTATCTAGTGTAGAAGAACTTACAAGCATAACATTCATCACCTCTTTTAAAGTTATATTTTTTTCTTTTTGCAACGCCATTAGACTTGGGTGAATATGAAAGAGTTACTTCATGGATAATTCCTTCTTTTTCATAAAAATCATTTAACAAAACATATTCTCCTCTTTTTTCTAACCTTACTTTTTTAATCCTTTTATTTAGTTGATTTTCTACCTTTGCCTTATATAAAAGAAAATTTTCAAATGTTTCATCTTTATTTCTAAATAAATATACTTTAGTATACCTTGAAAAATCATCAATAAAAGTAATATAATATTTTTTAGCACCTCTAGCCATTCTTTGTTTTAAATCACCTAAATCAGTATGTATTAAAGAAAGTAATTCAAGTTCTCTTTGTGTAGAAAAATATGATTTTTTTAGTTATCTTAGCTTCTGCACATACTTTACATTTGTTTAAACAATCATTTTTAATTTTAGAAATGAAACCAAGTTTTTGCATTTTCTTAATATAAGACTTACTAACATGTCCTAATCTAGCATGTCACACATCAAACGAATCAACCATATAAATAAGCAAGTAAGCAGAAGAGGACACATTTCCATTTATTTCAGCAACATTCAGTACAAATAGTCCCTGGTTACAATATCCCTTTCCCATAAAACATTATTTTTTATCATCACAATCTTGTTATATTCGAATGACACTTTAACCTCAGTTTTTCCCAATAGAAATACAAAAATTAAATTTGCTCTAACATTAGGCACATACAAAACATCATTGAGAGCCAAAGTCTTTCTGGATGTGAGTTCAAGGACCACTTTTCCTTTCCCAAGAACTTTTGCAATTCGGGAATGAACAAGATAAACACGATCTTCTCCGTCTTTGATAGGATCATAAGAGATAAACATTTCCTTATTTGCACAGATATGCTTGGTAGCCCCAGAGTTTACCACATATTTCCTCACATCGAAGACAACGAGAGCTTAAGAAATGACTGTCACAATGACATCATCATTGTTCTCATCTCCTTGAACCAAATTTACATTCGGCTTAGGAGGATTATTATTTCTAACTCTCTACATTAAGCAGCATGGTGCCCTGGCTTGCCACAAACAAAGCAATTGCCCTTCCTTTTGAATTTGGGATTAGAATTTTTAGAATTGTAACTAGGTTTTTTATGAGAATAATACCTCTTGTTGTGCAACTTTATCTCCACCAAATTTGCCTTTGAGGCTATTTCCTTGCCTTTTACAAATCGAATCTCCTTCAGGTTGATGTCTTCGATGATGATATGAGTGATAAGATCTGACAACGATAGTTGCTTTTGCTTGTGTTTGAGTTGCTGTTTGTAGTCTTTCCATGAATATGGCAGTTTCTCAATCAGGATCCTAGCTACAAACTCATCTGGAAGGTTGATCTTCTCAGCTTGGAGTTCTTCCAACAACTTGTGGTATTCCTTGATTTACAACTTGATATCTTTGTCTTCGGACATCTCCTATCGATAGTAATTTTCAATCACAAATTTCTATTTTCTAGCATCCTCGGTAGTGTACTTTGTGATTAGTGACTCCCAGATTTTGTTGGCCTCCTTGTAGACACAGTGCACATTGAATAGATCATTAGATAAAGTACTAATAATTGTGTGTCTACAAACCTTATTGGCATATTCTCAGGTAGTTCTTTGGTTTTGGTCAGCATCAAGAGCAGGTTTGGACTGAGTCAGCACCATTGCAACTCTGTGCATGTCCAGGATAGAAAAGATCCGCTCTTGACACCTTTTGAAGTTTTCTCTATCAACATCTCACTCTTGGATATATCCGAGAATGGCTTGGGCAATGTCACAACAGGTACTGTAGTCAGAATGAAGGCTAAAGCAATAGCACCACTCCCTCCAGAATCACCACCAGAACTTGTAGCGGCAACGTTAATATGATCATCAGGACCAATTCAGTGTGACTCTATAATAACTCTTAAGATTGTTGGTTGAAACAAACAAAATAGTCAGTATAAATTGATCCAAGTTGTGCCTGAAAACACTATCCTCAAGAGTTATTCCGCTACAAGTCAGCAACTCTCCAAGATTAAACGGACCCTTCTTATAATAAGGAAACAGAACAACAAGAATTGAAGAACTCAGAAGAGTAAAGGGGAAAGAGAGGAGAGAGCTCTGAAGATGTCTGAGAGCTCGATGTGCCTTGAACCACACCATGCACTGCCTTTTACAAGCCTGAAGACACGAACAAGAACGTTGGGCAATTAAAAATAATTAATGATGGCTTAATCATGGTTTAATGAAAATCCATTTTGAACTTTGGGATTAATAGCAGAGACCATTTCTAAACGTTGAAATTGAAGCCGGTCAATGAAAAATTAAAACGATAAATTAAAGGTCTCAACATCTAGAAATTTAAGAAATTCATGGTCCCAATTTTAAAATTGCTGAAAATAAGGTTTTTCTGGCAAGCCTTTTTATACAAAATATTTTTGTATTTTACAAAAATAGTTGCAGTAAAAAATGCCCAGTACTACGTCTAACTCGTGCGCAAGGGGGAAATCAGAGATTTTCAACTGCATTACCCTTACGTTGGCTTGTTATTGTGTGTGTGAGCTCACTCCTCTTCTTAGCCCACTCCTCTTCTTAATCTATTCACTTGCCCAATATCACATCTTAGTATATATACACTAAGGCTCTCTTTATTCTAGACAATGTGGGACTTAGGCTTTTGACACACCTACTTCAACAAGTCCTTCATACATGCAGCAGGGGATCACCCCCTAGCTTTTAACAATTTGAATTGAAGCTTGAACTTGTTCAAAGGCCTTGCCTTTAGGAGGACTTCTCTGCATGTAAATGAAAGTACACAATTTTTCCTCAGGAAGCAAAAAAAAGCAAATGAAGAAGAAAGAATGTATTAGTGCACTCTGCTCCTCATTGTGCCCTACACCTAAGATTAATTAGAAACAAGCATGATTATTAGTAGAAAAGTAACTTCCTAACTATATACTCTGACATGTTGACTGTACTCTTGGTCTTATCAGCCATATAGTGCAACAGCAACAAGAAGCTTCCACACTAGTTGCCACAATTCCACCACAGTTTTTCTTTGCATGCATTCGTTGTTTCTTTAGCTGAAAATGTTTCATCAATGGCAGTAAATGACTATAAATATGAATGATGTGAAGCAAGACTTGCAACACAATCACACATGGAACACATAGCATTTAAGAGTAGGAAATGGGTCTCCCTTTTCTTTTTCATTCTCTCCATATGCTTGCATTGGGGTCATATATCTTCATCTTCTCATTGTATATGCAATTTAATCAAGTTGATGTAGGTTTGCCCCTTGTTGTACTTTTATTTTACTTTATCCAGATCTTAATGAACCTCATGTTACATAGTACAATGCTTCAGAACAACTGACGTATGGCATTTTAACTGATGTTAAATTGTCCAAGTTCCCCTTTTGCCTCAAAGGTCTTTTAACCTAGAGCAGTGTATTACTCTTTGGTTACTCTATTGTAAAGGAGGTTAAGAACAATATTGATAGAAATATGGTGAGAAATTGAAGGAGCATTAGTTGTAGATAAGAATTTATTAACAGAATTTTTTAGTTCCTTCTAGTTTTTAATAAAATATTCCACAATGGAATACCATAACTTACACCACTTGAGTACAAAATAATTAGATATATATATTTATTTATTTATTTATTAGGACATTTAGTTTTGGAAAAAAATATTCATTTTACTTGAATAACAGGTACATATATAGAGAATTTGGCTATTCCAATATAAAGCTCTTTTTTTTTATAGCAACATTTGCAACTATGCGGATCATAAATAGTGTAATGATTATTTTCAAAAACATGAAAGAAGTCATGGTTCACCATTTGGAATATGTTCAATAAATTTTGATTTATTTCATACACAAATTGTTACGTAATCGATCATATCACAAAGGAAGAAATACATAAGATAGTCCCTGTTTGAAGTACTGGGGAGAGACTCCAAGAGAACGTAAGTTCTATATACAATCAAATATTCCTTGCCCTAGTTTCTCGTCCATATAGCAAAATGAAGAGGTTACCATTTGGTCCATGCTTGCTTTGGGCCTTGAGGCAAGTGCATCTCTTTTGGGCTTTGGGCCAATGGCGTAACATTCCCTTCCCTTCAAATCAACCTTCTCCTCAAGGTTAAAAGTAGTGCGAAAACAAAATGCCAAAATCATTCCGACCCTGTCAGTAATTCCCCCTGGAGCTGATTCACCATTTAATTGCTCATCTTGTAGTGGTTCACCATCAGGAGGTTCATTGCGCTGGAGTGAAGCATTTGGAGGTTCATTGTTGACTGCTAAGCCCAGCCTTTTTAATATAGCTACAGCATCTGTATACTTCTCAAATTTTACATTGATGGCTGCCAATATAGTTGGTTCTGGCGTAGGGAATGATAACCTCTTTTATCATCTAGTTGATTTAAGTGTAGGGAGGATTGCAGTGGAAGATTCCGGAGATGTTCAGATCTGGGAGGCAGAGCAAAACGGAGTTCCATGACCCTTTCTTTTGGAAAGGTACACATGTTTCCATTCTGCTAGTCTGGCCTCTGAAAAGGCAGTGAAGGAGAAAACCACTGTGAGTTTCGAAAACAAGGATCGGGAGAAGATGACATGGTGTATTCATGCCCACGTGGTGTTCCAGGAAATGTATGTTTCACAACCTATTGCTGCCAAGATGAAAGGGAGTCCGAATTTTTGTCAGTTACTGCTTTTTTTTAAAAAATTATGTCTAAGCCATTTATCACCACAGTATAAAAAATCACTAGCATCCAAGTACTGAACCAAAGAACCACCATCTACAGCCCACGGTGTAAAAGACCTTTCTTGTCCATTATAAGCTTTCTCATTTGCTACTTTTGCTCTGTCATAGTCCTTAGTAACCCAAAATCCATACTTTACCCACCCATATATCACGGCTGTCCAATAAATCGTGTCTCTAGATTGAAGTTGATTGGACGATGACTCATTTCCTCTTTACACATGAAACCCATTGTAAGAAGCGTATAAATTTCCCAAATGTCCACATGGAGCTATGACCCAATCAAGGACTTGCCAATCAAACTGCTGCAACATCTCAATTGTTGCAATCTTTTGCCCTTCTAGTTTCAAGCTACTTAGAGAATTATCCAAATATAGAGGTGACTCAGTTGTGACTTCCCTAGTCAAATACAGACATAATGCACCATTTATTATGCATGTGTTGTTTGAGGTTCTTAAAGTTCTATCACAGCTGTATACACAGGAATTCCCAGTTCTAATGCCGTGGCAACTACACGACATTGCAGCAATTGAGAATCACCAATTTCAGTCTTGATCTCATGATGATGGAGATGGACAAGGAAATAACCTTCAAAATTCACAGCACTTTCAATGTCATTGTTGGTTTCAGGCATGACCCCATAGCTGAGCTTCTTGCTATAGATATTGGTAGCCATGGAATTCACTATGAAAGTAAGAATTTCAAAGAACATAGTCACAAGCCTTGAAAATGGAAACTCGTGCCATGGCTTCTCCACAAAGCAATGTCAAGCAGAGTTAGCTGAAAATATCTTGAGAGATCAGTGAGTAGAATACAACTATCCGCATCTTATAATTTCAAATGTATCTGCGAGGGCCAGAAAGCTATCAGAAAATGGCAGTGCGCGTGATGTGAATGCTGCCAGCTCGTTTTGATTGGTCTTATCAAATATGCCCTGTAGTGAATTTGACCATGCAATCCACTAACTTTAGTCTTCACATGGACTTGAAACATTTTTTAGCTCAAGGTTTTAAAATAATTTTAAATTATTTTGATGATAATAAAATTTTTAAGTTAAATTTATAAAAATATTAAGTTAAAAATAATTAAATATTATTTATTATTTATTATATTAATTTATGTCATTAAATTTTTGTAAACAATAACAATTATTTAAAAGAAATTAAATATATCAAAACAAAGTCTATTATGATATACCCTACATTTAAATTCACGAAGAGTAGTGAACTTTTGAAAATAATATGCATTTAGAAAAAGCAAATCAAAAAAGAAATAAAAGCATAGCATTTATTTATTATAAAAGTCGTTGAAAAATAGTATGTTTGTTTCTATTATTGCACATTTGCATTGCAAAAAGCATTATTGCTAAAAATATTTATAATACTCATTTGAAAGCATGGTAAAAAAAAAGTAAATAGTAAAAGAAAAATTTTTATTATATTTCTCTTGAAAAACATAACATATTTGAAAGTGTCATATTGCTTCCCTGTGCTAATACTTTTTTATCTCTAAAGTCAACTATACTTTGCACCTTTTACTAATGCATAAATATTATAATATATGAAAAGTGTTTGCCAACTAAGAAAACACTTTCCATTTCAAATGTCAAGTATGATATTGTATTTTCTTTAGAAGTTTTACAAAACTTTTTAAAAGTTATGCATAAAAGACTTCCACTTGCTCTCTTATCTACACAACAAAAGCTTAAATAAAAGATTGAAGTTAATGGTTTGAAGACTTCTTTTGCCCCCAATGGCTATTGAAGCATTTAATGAGAGACAAAAGCTTACTAAAGAAAAGCCTCTCTCTAGCTTCTATTATAGTGTTTCAACAGGAGGAAACTTTAAAAAAAAAAAAAGGCTCTACCCATTAAAGCAACTCTCTCTCTCTCTCTCTCTCTCTCTCTCTGACAAAATCAAAAACTTTCAAGATCAAGCTTTCAATCTCCTTTTTACCTCTTGAGCTCTCAACATAAAAAAATAGAGAAATACTACAAAATTAACAAGTTGCAACAACAAAAGAAAAACAAGTCTCCATTCTTTATATCTAATGATGTATAGGGAAGGAAGCAAAGTGAAAAATGTTCCCTTGGTACAAAATAGAAACAGAAAGAGAAAATATTATATTTACTTCTCTATATCTCTCTTATCCAAAGCACATAATAGAAGGAAAGAACAAAGAGAAAATTCTAAATATTGAAGCTATAAGATAAAACCAAAAAAACAAAAAATATTTTTCTAGAGTAGTCAAAGAAAGACAACCATATTTTCAAAGTATAAAAAGAGGCACCATACCAAGATGTGAGCAATGAACTGACTAGAAGAGAAGAGAGATTAGAAGAGTGAAATAGAGTTCAAACCTAAAATATAAAGTTCTAGAACCATGTAGAAAAGCAATGACAAAGTCCAAAAAAAAAAAGTAGTATTGTGTTATTCTACTTTGTTTTATCTTCTCTTACAAAATTCAAAACATCTATTGCTTGCATTAATTGAGAAGAGAAAGGTTAAGTAAAAGAAGCAGAGTGCAACAAAAAGGTTTATCATTAGTATTGTTTCTTCTCTTATTTTTAGTGTGAAGAAAAAGTGCAGAATGATGAAAGAAGAAAAGATGTGACCTGCAAGTTGAAAGCACTGGTTCCAACCTCCATAACCATTTAAATTTCTTGATGATACTCTCTCTTTTGCAATAGCTAACATAGAAGCTCTACTCTAATAAATGTACTCTTTTAGAAGCCTTTATCTAACAAGAAGATGAAGAATATAAGAACACAAAGACATTGAAGAAAAAAAAGAAAATCTAAAGCGCATTGTAGCTTTCATTGTTCTCTTCATTTTAAATTTTTGGGCTTAGTTTGAAGTTAAATCTAACTTGTAAGAGCTTTAAGAAGTGAGCTTATTATAATCCATTTCTTAATAAAAGTTTCAAATATATTCTTATATCATTTTGTAAATCTTTTCTAAGTGTGAGGAAAGTATGTTTAGGGTGAGTTTAGTATAAAATATTTTTGTGAAAAAATTTTTGAATGAGTTTGTGTGAAATCTTAGTGTTGTAAAGTTTGAGGTGAACTTATGGTAGTGAGCACATGCAAAACTATTTCTATTGTAATTTAAGTTTGGATTGAGTTGAAGACAATCTTTTGAAATTTAAGGAAATTGGATGTAGGACAGGGGAGTCTAAACCAAGATAATATAAGATGTATCATCTCCCTTCTCTTTATTTGTATCATTACATTTTATTAGAAAAATTTGTCAACAAGATTCTATTATGTCTCCTTGATCTTTAAAATATGTATTTCCTTTAGCAACATCCTATCAACAATATCTTCTTGAGTTTACAAAATTTTCATTTCTGCGTGTTTACTTAAAATTTTTTTTTGTTATCTTATATTTTTATAAAAGCACCTATTCACTCTTCTAGATACATTATTCAATTGGTATCAGATCTGGTGTCACTTAATTTATGCTTTATAGCTAAAAGAAAAGATCCTTGTTTATATAAAAACTGATGAACCAACAATTTCAAGGATTTTACTTCCTTGAAAGCTTTTCTATAGTAAGACTTCCAAACTTTAATGGAGATTAGTACACCTACTAGAAGGCAAGAATGAAGATCTTTATACAAGCTACAAATTATTTAGTCTGGGAGATTATTAAGGATGGTCCAAAGTTCCTTACAAAAAAGAATAATAAAGGAGAAAACATCAAAAAGCCTAGAAGCAAATAGAATGAAGATGACATAAAGCTCATCTAAGCAAATGATTGTGCCACCAATATTCTTTATTGTCCCATCAATACACTAGAATTTGAGAAGATCTCGAGTTGTGGCATAGCTAAAGAAATGTGGGATAAGTTGGAAGCAACTAATGAAGGAACTAATAAAGTCAAGAAGATTAAGATTAATATGTTAGTCTATGATCAATATAAGCTCTTCCAAATGAAAGAAAATGAGAATATAAAAAGATGATGAAGAAGCAAAAATGGAACATCTATGCTTAATGGCTAATGAAGACAGTGAGGTAGAATTCAAAACTTCTCTTAGTAAAGATAAATTACAAGGAACTCTTAATGAACTTCTCATTGATTTTTAAAAGTTGTTTTCAAAATATGAGGAGCTTAAAAAAGTAAAATATAAACTTGAAGAAAGTTATCATGTTATGAAAAATGAATTAGAAAAAGTTATAGAAGAAAATAATGCATTACTTTAAGAGATTAAAAATTTTCATATCTCAAATTTTCAAAAATTGAAAAAAGAAAATGAGTTGTTAAAACAAAAAGTTGCAACCTTTGTACAAGAAAAAGAAGATTTGAAAGTTAATTTAAATAAAAATATTTTTGGTTTTTCTAGTAAGGTCAAACCTTGTAAGAAATTATTTTCAAAAGCTTTTAGCCCTTTTGTGAAATGTTTTTATTGCTATTAAATGGACATGTGCCATACAATTGTGCTTTAAAGAAAAATCAATATGCTTGTTTTAAAGTTTTGTAGGTACCTAAAGAAACTTATACACATAAAAAAGAAGAAGCTAGCCTTGTAGGACCCAAGATAAAATAGGTAGCAAAATGTCTTTCTAATGCTTCAATTGTGCATAATGTTTTTCAAAAAGAATGAAAAAATTGGTCCAAAGAAGGAGGAACCACCAAAGAGAGCTTTACAAATACATAAAGGTAAAGTTGCAAGGTTCAAATCTTACAAAAAGCAATGAGTAAGAAAATGGCATTCCTCAAATACCAAGATCAAGGTATCAAATTATAAATCTTTTAAGTTATTGTTGTTACGACCCAATTTTTAAGTCATAATTGGCACATAGGCTAAACCAATCTAATGATTAACTTAGCCTAGTAAGCCTTAAGGATTCAAACTTTACAATAATACCATACTTTTACGCTAGCTCATATAACTCATATGTTTTGAAAATATGTATTTATTTAATTGTTTCACTTAGGGGGTTACTGGAAACCTAGCTACATCTCTCCTAAAAGTTGAACATTCCAACCTATACAATAGATCAATCCAGCCATAGCACTAATAATAACAAGTTACATGCAATAAAATACTTCACTAAAAAACTATGAACAATATGTATGCATGTTACAAGTGGCAATAACAGGCCAAACATAACATATATCTTTCCTAAAATAGTCTCTCACACCTATATGCCACCACATCATGGAGTCTGATACCATTGCATAAAACTAAGCACATACTTTAATGTCTGGTAGCACACGAGCTTTCAGATTACTTTACTCTTTCACTTGCGGGTTTGTAAAATAATAATAAAAGAAAAGGATAAGTCTACCATTGAGTTAGTGAGTACATAAATAACAAAGTGCATGAAAGGGAAATAAGCACACATCTAAATTTTTAGAAATCAAATAGCTATTAGATTATTTAAGCAATACTATTTTATAGTTGAAATGAAATACAATTATTTAATATATAAGAAAATTTTCAAATAAAAGCCAAATTTTCTAAATGTTAAGAAAATATTATGGAAAACGGACATCATAGAAAGGAACCAAAACACTGCTTTTACACCATCAAACCAAAAACCTCATATCTCTTGTCATTGCTTAGGATACATTCTGTCTCATCACTTTCATAGTACACATCTAGCATCTTAAGTCATGACACTAAATATATTACATCGTAGTACTATCACAAATCACATCTTATTCTAATTGTACTTAGGCTATTACCTCTTCTAACGGCTATAGTGTCATAAATAGATTCCTATCCATTATTTAAAAAATGGAAGTAGAAAATAAAATTCACTAAAATAGTATTTAGGTAACTAAAATAAATAAGGAATCAAGAAAATAAGTAAATAATTAAATAAGATGAGTTACCTTTAATAGAACCAACATAAAATATGGAATTACAAAACAACATAATACACTTCTCATAAGGGTATGTGTGTATATATATACATCATTGCTTTCTTTTTCTTAATTTTTTTCTTTTGCATTCCACAAGTATGTATCTTTGCCACATTTTAATAATCTATTAGCTTATTAATTTATCTATTAATTCTTTATATGAATAATGTATAGACACCTATACTTGCGTCATAACACCTATTTTGAAATTTCAAAAACACCGATTTGTTTCTCCAAAGAGTAGAGCTGATAAATTATAAAATGAAAATTTTGGTTATAGAAATATAATATAGAATAAAATAAGGTGTCATTCCATTATTTATATACTCACTAGTAGGGACCAATAGTATAGGCCCCTATTTCTTATTATTCAAGATTGAATCCCAGTTGAAGGAGTATCCCTAATACTACCTAACATTATGACCAATAAGAATTAGATATTTTAATTACTCAACTAGCATCCACCATCATTTCAATAACCTAATATGCTCACTAAAATACAAACCCCTAAATTTTTACATAGTTTACTATCTTAAATACAAATCTTAAACTTAGATTTTTCAATTTAAGCTTCTATAATTTAAATTAAGCTTAAAACTTACTTCTTGAAACTTAAAAAATGAGGTGGGAAGTGTTAATTTGCTATTTAAAGATTCACAATCAAAAGCCCCAAGTTGAAAGCTCACCTATGGCCAAAATAAAATAAAAAAGGAGCTACATAATTTCTAAGCTTCAATAAAGCATGTAAAAAGGATGAAAATTAATGGAAGAAGATGGAGGAAGGGAAAACTAACTCTCACAAATTCCATAAGAACCCATGGCTGAACAGTGAAAGAAAAGAGGAAGAAGATGAGGAGAATGGAATTGCAACTATGGGAAGGAACACCAAAAATGGAGCACTCCGGAATAGTAGCTAATGACAGCAAGTTGCACTGCTGGAAGTGACCGAAAGGGAAGAAAAAATTTTGAAAGATGAAAAAGTATGGATGTTGGCCAAAAGATGCAAAGCCTTGGTGAAGAAGATGGAGAAAAGAGATGCTATAGCAAAAGGAAAAAGGTGGAGAGAAAGTGTTTGAGAAATATTAAAATATCCTTTGGCTAATATTGTATTGTTGCTTTTAGAAAGTTTGATATGTTTTAATTAGTATCTAAAATAATTAGAAATGTCCTTAGAAAATTTTATAAACTCCAAAATTAATTTAAAAATTATTTAGTCTTTATTTTAATAACCTAAAGTAATTTATTTTATTTTTCTTATATTTTAAGGTATTACAATTGTTTTCATTGGAGTATATCATTTATGATCTTAGGTAATCATGAATATATTGTCACTGATACATGATTTGATCATGATTCATGCCCTTACATTATTATTTTGAATAAATCATTTATAAGGGATTTGCAATGCTTAGTATCAATATTTCTATGCATTTTACTATCTTATATATTGTTATAAAGGATATTGTATAATAGATATATAAATATTTTTGTGCTTAATTCATTATGATCATTTATATTGTTGTGACTTATTCAATACCTTGGAGTGTATTGAATTTTTTACAACATAACTTTTCTTGGACAAAAAATTGGTTGTGTACCAAAGAAAAAGAAGTTATATTGTCTTGCATGAAGTTGAATGGTTTCTACCTCAAGCTTGAAAAAGGAAGGCAAGAAAGGAATCTTGAAGATGAATTAACTTTATGTGAATTAAGGCAATTCTAATCAAGAAATACAAGTCCAAATTCGTATATGCCTAAGGTTCAAATTCAAGAAAAGATTAACACAAGGAACTCTCAAGACATATGAAGAAAGTATTACATTAAGTGACAAAAGCTAAATGTGAAAACAAACTAGTGGAGCAATGAAAAATGGTGAAACTTAAATTAGCATTGTTACCCCGAGGTTTCAAACTTGAAGGAGATGCTAAGTACTCTAAAGATAAAATCAATATAATAAATCATATACGATTTATTCTTTTTTATGACATACTAAATATATAGTACTATTTTGTGCTATTTTAGTTGACTAATACTAAGTCTTAATAAACTAAGTATTGAATATTTTTGTGATTCATATGATTATTGAATTATTTTAGTTGCCTAAAATAATTGCTCATGAAATTTACCCGATTTGCATCTAAATCTTTCAGTGGAATTTTTTGTGATGTTTCAGTTAACTAGAAATGAGTTTTAGTTAACTAATTTTTAAAGCTTTGAAACACTTTACTATCTTTAGTTATAATTGTTTTATTGGTAATGATAATTTAGGAAAGTTTGATAATAAAGGGATATTCTTAGGATATTCACCAACTAATAGTCATATAGAATTTATAACCAAATAACATTCATTATTGAAAACTTTGTGCATGTGACATTTGATGAAACTAATTCTTCCTTAAGAAAAATTGTGAATATAGATCATAAAGAAGGTGCAATAGTCCAAACTTGACTCAAAATATTAAATAAGAAGAGAAAATAGTTCTATAGCATTGGAAAAGGATAAAGAAACTATTACAGAAAAGTCTAAAGATTCTACTCAAAGATCAAGTCGACAAAATCCTAAATCATGTTGACAAAATATTTTAAAACATATATCAACAAAAGTAGCAAGCCTAGTAAATGCAAAGGAAATTAAGAAAGCAACTTTAGGGATACCCAAAACAAATATAAGACTTCTAAGAGAGTGGGAGCACTTCTTCTTATACCATGTGCAATGCATCTATCTTTAAGATCAAATTGAAAGATTAAGATATATGCATCTATGCTTTAAATTGTTATACCTTTATGCTCTTTTACTTTATGCTTTCTTTTGTGTTATTTGATATGTTAACCTATATTTATAATGTTAAAGAAAAGAAAAGACTTAAGCAAAAGGGAATTCTCAAGAGAGAAGAAAAGAAAGAGAACAAATGTAATCCTTAAAAGGGGGTTTCATGAAATTCTTTAAGCTTAGCGCTAATATCTAATTATTGCTACATACATGTGCACTTAGTATTTCTTAAAAAATTTTATGTGTACATACAAGTGAAGCTTTAAAATATATGCAAGGAATAAGTGGAAGCTCAAATTACCTTAGATAAGGGGTGTATAGTCTATCTTATCTTTTCTTAAAGCCTTCATGAAAACATATTCTAAATAGATTATAACTTAACACCTTGCTTTGAATTGGTTATGATTTAACATCTTATGCTTCATTAAGATATCAATATAACTAAAAGTTTGGAAGATACATTGATCTTCAAATTATATAATTTTATCTTGTCTTGAAAAGCCTTTTATGATATATGTAATGGTAGATCTCGTAATTGCCACATGACTTTGATATAGCTTATGCTTAAACTTTATAGAATGACTTTGAAATATGAAATACGATTTGATAACCTCTATGATAGTTTAACACAGGAACTCTTTTTTTTTTTTTGGTTCTAAATTAACATCATACTTTATAATGTTTCTTTATTATTTTGGTGTTTGTATTAATCTTGCTTTGCTAAAACTTATCTATTTAATCTGATTATAATTTCTTAATGTGCTCAAATAACTTTTATGCTCTAAATGTTTACTATCTTAATTTTTTTAAGAGTTTATCTACATCTTATATGATACTATAATGAGAAAATTTGAGAACACATTACCTAATGACTTTGTATGAGATTTATTGAAAAATTAGATATGAAGATGCAAAGATCAAAAAAGAAGATGATCCTAAATAACAACTACTGCATTTTCAATTGTCAAAGAATTTTGAACCACCTTTTTGTTGACATCAAAAAGGAAGAGAAATATTTGTGATACAAAACTATGTTGTGTTAGAGTGAGTTTTAAGGGAGCATTCACATGGCCATAACAAACATATATTAGGGAGGGACTTTTAATCTATGTCCTCAAAAAGTAAAAAAGAGTAATTCAAACTTAAGTAATAAGAATTTCATATTGTTATATACTTAATGTTTCAACAAAGTTTTGTACTTAATAATTTTATCATCATCAAAAATTGAGAGATTATTGCCCCAAGATTTCAATATGATTTTAAATTCTTTTGATGATAACAAAAATCTTTAGTAAAATTTATAAAAACTATTAACTTAAAAATAATTAAACATTATTTATTGCTCATTGCATTGATTGATGTCATTAAATTATTTTAAGCAATAACAATTATTTAAAGAAATTAAACATATTAAAATAAAGTCTGTTATAATATACCTTGCACTTAAATTGATCAAGAGTAACAAACTTTTGAAATAACATGTTTTTAGAAAAAGAAAAAAAGGTAGATAAAAAGGAGAGAAAGAAAGTGTAGCATTTATTTATTATAGGAATGGATGAAAAATAGTATGCTTGTTTCTTTTACTGCACATCAATATTGCAAAAAGCATTATTGCAAAAAATATTTATAATACTCATTATACTCATTTGAAATCATGCTAAATAAAAAGTAAATGGTAAAAGCAAAATTTACATTATATTTCTCTTAAAAAACATAGTATATTTGAAAGTGTCATATTGCTTTTCTATTTTAACAACTTTTCATTTCTAAAGTCAACCATGTTTTGTACCTTTTACTAATGCATAAATACTATAATATATGGAAAGTTCGTTGCTAACTAAGAAAGCACTTTTCACTTCAAATGTCAAATATGTTGTGTTATTTTCTTATCTGCACAACAAAAGCTCAAATAAAAAATTGAAGGTAATGGCCTAAAGACTTCTTTTGCCCCAAATGGCCATTGAAGCATTTAATGAGAAATGAAATCTTAGTAAAGAAAACTTCTCTTTAGCCTCCATTACAATATCTCAACAAAAGGAAACTCTAAGCAAAGAAAGGGGTTTTGTCCATTGAAGCAACTCTCTTTCTCTCTTAGACAAAATTAAAGACTTGAGGAAGTAGGCTTAAACCTCCTTGCTACCTCTTGAGCTCTCAACATTAGAAAATTAGAGAAATGTTACAAGATAGAAAAATTATAGCAACAAACAAAAAGCAAGTCTTCAATCTCCATATCTAGTGCTGTACAAGGAAGGAAGCAAAGAGAAAAATGTTCTCTTTATGTGAAATAGAAATGAAAAAAGAAAATATTACATTTATTTCTGCATGACTCTCTTATATAGAGCATACAATAAAAGGAAAGAACAAAGAGAAAATTCTAAACATTGAATCTATAAGACAAAACCGAATAACAAATGAGGTTTTTTTTTTTTTAAAGAATAGTAAGAGAGAGATAACCACATTTTGAAAGTATGAAAAGAGGAACTATATTGAGATATAAGCAACGAACTGACCTAAAGAAGAGAGAGATTAGAAGAGTAAAATAGAGTTCAAAGCTAAAATATAAAGTTCTAGAACTACAATAGAAAAGAAATGGCAAAGTTAGAAAAAGTAGTAATATTTTATTCTACTTTGTTTTATCTTCTCTTGCAAAATTCAAAACATTTATTGCTTGCATTAATTGAAAAGAGAAAGGTTAAAAAAAAAAAGCAAAGTGCAATGAAAAGGTTTATCATAACTTTTGTTTCTTCTCTTATTTTCAGCATGAAGCAAAAATGTAGAAGGATGAAAGAAGAAAAAGGATGGCTTGCAAATTGAAAACATTGACTCTAACCTCTATAGCCATTCAAATTTCTTGATAATACTCTCTCTCTTTTGCAACAATTAACTCAAAAGCTCTACTCTAATGAAGGTATTTTTTAGAGGCCTTTATGTAACAAGAAGATGAAGAACAAAAGAACATAAAAACATAAAAGAAAATAAAGAAAATCTAAAGTATGTTGTAGTTCTCCTTGTTCTCTTTATCTTAAATTTTGTGCTTAGTATTTGGTTAAATCTAGCTTATGAAAGCTTTAATAAGTGAGTTTATTGTAATCATTTTCTTAATAAGAGTTTTAAATATATTCTAATATCATTCTATAAATCTTTTCTAAGTGAAAGGAAAGTGCATTTAGAGTGAGCTTAGTATAAAACCCTTTGTGAGAAAAGTTTTAGGTGATTTTGTACAAAACCTAAGTGTTATAAAGTTTGGGATGAGCTTAAACCTTGTATTGATAGTGATCATGTGTAAAACCATCGTCGTTGTAGTTTAAGTGTAAATTGCATTGAAGAAAATCCCTTAAGGCTCGATGTAGGACAAGTAAGTTTGAACCAAGATAATATATAATGTACTTCTTTTCCCTTTTCTTTATTTCTATCATTGTATTTTGTTAGAAAACCTTGTCTACAAGATCTTGTTATATCCTTAAATGCTTTAACAACATCCTATTGACAAGATCTTCTTAAGTTTACAAAATTTTCATTTTTATATATTTACTTAAGAATTTTTAAGTTATTTCATATTTTTGCAAAAGTACCAATTCACCATCTCCAGGTGCATTCTTCAAAAACCCTGTGAGTGTAAGCAAGTTGCTTCAAAGCACAAAGTCCTTGAAATTGTTTTATGTCAATAAACTTTAATAAGTTTTACAACTAACCTATTATTAGACTAAACTGAAGAGAGGATAACAAGGATTGGACTATGTCAGAACATTTGAATATAGGACTCGAGGCACTTGACCAACTCCATGTTTTATTGTTATTTTCCATCTCAATAATAGGTGCATAACATATTTCAAGGACACTTATCAGACTC
The DNA here is from genome assembly GCA_026724425.1 of Erythrophleum ivorense. Lineage (NCBI taxonomy): Eukaryota > Viridiplantae > Streptophyta > Magnoliopsida > Fabales > Fabaceae > Erythrophleum > Erythrophleum ivorense. The sequence continues at coordinate 56,147,474 of JAIUCV010000001.1, read as the reverse complement.
TAAAAACAATAGTATTTTTACCATCTAATGTAAAAAGACTACATGGGAAAGTTAAGTTGGCAGTAGTAGTATGACAAAAGCAAAGAGTGCTTATTTTAAGCTCTAAAGTTTTAATGTAGTATTTCATCAAACAAGTGCATCATAAGAAAGGGGTATTTTGTAAGGCAACAACTTATAATAAAGAACTTGAGAATATAAAAGTCAACAAATTTGAAAGGTGGGATTTGTATAAAAGAAAGAACAATCTTATAACTTGGATTAAGATTTTGAACATGTTCAACCTTTGAGATTGTCGAGTTCGTGCACTCATTCTTTAGTAGAGAGAACTAGTTTGAATTGCCATCTCCAAGGAATAGTGTCTTTAACTCTTGCTTGTTGCTCTTCGTCTCTTCATGAGAGTTGGATTGGCATTAGGGAGATTGAAGATCTTAGTCATCTCTTGTCAAATCCTTGTCAAATGCAACCCCTTGTACATGTTTCATTTCATCATTGGCAACCTTTATAAGAACTAGCATTGGTGGTGGTTGACATCAAGTTGAAGTAGCAGAGGCTTCCATAACCTTAGATGAAACTAGAGGATGGGTAGCAAGTTGAAAGATTTTAAGGGAATGGTGAGCTATAAAGATGAAATAAGTGGGTAAGACAAAGGATTTTGATTATGGGTATGGAATAGAGGGTTTATAGTTGAGGGTGGATGGAGAACAATCCAAATCCTCTACATTCATGAATTGAATGTATTTAGTGCATTTGGAGGGAAATAGAGGAAAAAGAGAATAACTATAAAAAGAGGAAGTGAACTCTATACACACTCCTATCTTTTTATGTTACTCTCTCTCCAAATGCATGAATGTAGAGGATCTAATATGATGGAGAATCGTCAAACAGAGAGGGCAAATTTTGAGTAGTTGTTTAGTTGATGGGCTTAGTGAATCATTGCCTCTATAGGTGGAATATAGGATCCTCCATTACAAGTTGAATGTTGAGGGAAGATATAATAAAAACATCATTTGTTAGACAATCAAATTGCAAAGGATGAAATACACAAGATAGTCCCTATTTAGAGTACAGGGCCATCCTTCGGCCTTGAGAATAAAGCCAAGTGCATCTCTTTTGGACTTGGGCCAATGGTGTAATAGGAATTGAAATACTTCAATTTATCTAGAGCTAGCTCTTTACATTATTAGGGCCTACAAAACAAGCATGTTTCTCTTTTTTTAATATTTATTTTTACTCTTTCATCCTAAATTGGTCTATATTATTATCTATTGATATTATAGTTTGATACACTAAATGCAACTATTTTTTATTTGTAATTATGGACAAGGTTAATTATGGTTCCTTTTTTTTTTCTCTAATTATAATCATGGTATGTTTGGTATGCTTTGCAGTTGGATCTTTTGAATATGAGTTAGGGGGTAACCCTTTTGTAGAAAGGAGCAAGATCATTACAAAGCTAAAATATGCATATAAAAGGAGGCTATGAATTTTTGCAAATTGTTATATAAGGCAATGGCTATGATTTTTGGACTAAGATGCATCTCATAAGTGCTTATCAACTATCAAGTCTCAATGTAACTTCTAATTTTAACTATTTATTACTTGAAATGTAATAACATGTGTAGCTTCATGCATATTATGTTAGCAATTGACTATGAATGAAGCTGTATATTGAGTGCTTCATTTGTTTGAATTGCAACTCCTATTAGTTCAAATTGACAACTGAACTTTCTTAATCCATTCAAATTATTAAATCATACAGTTATATGACCACCTAAACAAAGTGAACCAACTTATAACAAGAAAAAACTTTAGTTACTGTCAATCATCCATGCAAATCATTAGGAAGAATGTTTTGGTGCTGCCTGCATATATATATATATATATACACATATATTCTATAATATTCTCAGATTCAATAAAGCTAACATGGTTGGTGGCCGAATTTTGTCGTTTAAATTCCTTTAAGAGATGTCATTTTTAGTTTTTCCATTGTGTGGCTTCAATTTTTTATATGGGAGAGATGAGAGTATTTGCAAACTATTATAAATAATATTTTATATTCTATATCCTTTTTATAAACAATATATTTTTGGCATTTGTTCTCTACTTTAACCGGTTGAATTACTTATGAAAAAGCAAGTTAAAATGACTTGCATCTTGAATCCATATGTTTGTTAAGTTTCTTTTCAATGCAGGGAAATAGGTCAATGGACATTATTTGAGGGGTTATTGTTTCTTGCAAATACACTGCCAAATATTTAGCAGGGATCATTTTCCTGCTCCTAGAGTATGGAGCTCCATTGTTTAATGGGTTTATATTTCAAATTAAATTCTTTGATACCTTCCAACTCTTTTCTTGTATTTATTGAATGATAGTGGTAGCTTGCTTCAAATGTACTAAAAGAATGGCAGTCTAAATAAAAGCTTCTTCTTTATAGTTCTTCTGGAGAAAATAAACTAACTTTAGAATTAGAAACTGTACAAAATCGAGGATTTTGGCAATATTGTTGTTCATTCTTTTGTATAGCTGCTGGTATTAGTTGGTTGGAATTTTTAGGTGACATGTTCACCCATTAAAAAAAAAACAAATTGAGTTAATTGAATTAGCAGCAGCCATGCTTTATGGTTTGATCGCTCAGTACATATTGATAGGAAAGCCTTGAGGAAATTGCCTTTCGGAACATTAGTTTTTCAAGGAATATCATTCTCACGTACACTTGCTACAAATTCGTCTATATTGATGATGAAATAAATCAAATTATAAGTTAAATTTTGTATATATATATATATATAACCAAAATAAAAAAGAAATATTGGCCAGTTACTAATAAATTTTGTATCTTTTTTTTAATTGAAACAACAATAATACCTTTGCCAGCTAATTGAACAACAGTTATTCAATCTCCCATTTTAAGGGAGACATTGAAGGAAGTATGCAGCTATTTGAAAAGTACTCTTTTTTTTTGGTCCGAAAAAGTTACTACAAATAAAAACTAACCGTTTGGGCGTGTATTGCAGTTTTTAATTTACAACAAATGGGCCTTTTTCCATGCCCACCCCTTAGTCTCACCGCGGATATGCTTGTAAGGCCTCTGGTTTGAAGGTCTCCCCTGCAAAGAAGCTCACATGGAGAAGAGGCCAGTCTTTGACAATCCAAGAAAAAAAGGAAGACCAAAAAGAGAGAAGAGAAGATGGCCGGTCTCAACATATAAAAATAAATGTTATTTTCTTTTTAAATTGTTTGGATGAGTATCTGAGGCTGATCTTGAATCTCAAAGTCTCTACTTTTAAAGTCTTATATCTCTTTTTCATTTTCTAAAAACTATTTTCTTCTACCAAATATCATCTTAAAGCTATTTGGAAAATGATGAAATAAAAAAATATGTAAAAATAATAAATGAAAATAAATGGGAAAGGCCAAGACGCAGAATTCACTGCGTTTTGACCATCCCCTCTCAAGTCCCTTTCTTCTCACGTCCCACGCACAGAAAACGCCAAAAGGAGACGCAGCAGAGGCAGGGGATAGAGACAAAGGCTTGTGATCTAAAGTTTGCTTGTGCCCAGCCAAATCCCGGAATATCCTACTTTTTCTACTTTGATGTGTAGCCTTTCTCTGTATAAGAGAAAGAGACGCAGAGGGCAATAATAGAAGAAAAAATTGAGATGGATGAGATCGAGTTGAGAAAGAAAGAGAGAAGAGACGCGGGAGAAGAGGGAAGTTCAGAGAGAGGAGAAATTGGGAAGATCGAAGCAGAGAAGCAGAAGAGTGGGAGCGACAGCAGCTTCACCTCAACAATAGCTTCGAATTTCTGCATCTTGAGGAGTAGTAACTGAGCCATCTTTGGTGGGGTTTGATGAGTTTCGCGTAGTGCCCATCGATTGGCATTTTAGAGGTAAACGGCCTTGCCTAATATAATTTGTTTTGATGCTTTAAACAGATTTGGGGCCAGCGTATGAACTTGGATGAAATTATTTTCTCATTGAAGTATTTTAGACAAGGGTGGGATTTGATTCTCTTTGAAAGTCGTACGTCAGTGTTTCATGAGGAGTGGGTTTGATTCAATTCATCGCTCTAATTCTGATTCTATATATCTTGTTGCTAATTAATTTTTGCATGGCCATGAGTTAAATGTGAAATTAGTTGAATTCGCGCACTGGAAGTAATATAGAACGTGATCCTTCTGTGTCTTGTTGCTTGCCGATTTCTATGTTGATGTGGTTCAAATTTTGTGTATCCTACTGTTAGCTTGATACGCAACCTAGATATATTGCTTGTTGATTTTGGTTTCAACCCAGGTTGTACATCAAATTGGGTGTGGTGAATGTCGTCTCTTGGTAATTTCGGTTGAGATAAAAAAAAAAAAGACTGCTTTAGTTGGGTTGTGAATCTTGCTGCTAAATAGGTCTTCGAATGGAACATCTCTGAGATTCCCTTGGGAATTAATGTCGTGTGGGGGTCTGAATCAGATGAAAATTTAGGTGGTGATTTGTGCAATTCCAAGCGAGAAGCTGTGGTGCTACTGTGTTGAATTTAGAATTTGATTACAATTTGGATAAATTCTGTTTTGGTGCAATGAACCAGGACAATCAACGACGACGCTTTTTTTTTTAATAGTGTATAATCTAAATAAGGTCGTTGTATAAAACTCAAAGCTATATTTATATACGTAAGGTAAAGTACAACAGAAGAATAAATTTAGTATTGCAGAAAGTTTAGCTATAGTTATAAATTCTTGCACGAATTTTTTTTACATAACCGTGTAATCTAATAACAATTTTCAGAAATAGAATAGGGATGTCAGAATTAGAGACTCAAATATAGGACCAACCCATTTATTGATTTCCTCCTACCAGGGAAAATGAGTCTCAAAATAAGCAATAATGATGATTTATAAATACCATTTAAATGCATTAATAATAAATATTTAGACATGCGTTAATTGTATAAAAATATGAATGATCACTTAAAGATAAATTAATTACAAAATTATACAATTTTAACATTGTCCCACTTAATCCAAACAATTTAACTTTATAATGACCATATTTCATGATATACTAGTCCTAAATATTTTGTGCTTTGAATCTTTTGTTTTACATCAATATTGTCCATGACATTGACCTAATCTCTATAGTTCTTTTCTCTTTTTTTTGGTCTCCAATGATGTTGGACAAAAAAAAAATACAGTTAAACTAAATCAAACTCTCACAATTATTCTTCTCAAAGAATTGGCTTTGTGTTTGAGGAGACTTGATTATTAAGGTTCAAAAATACCTAAAAGAATCTATTGAGGCTGAGCCGTTAACTTCCCTCAAGGAGGGATTTTATGCTCAATTGACATGCAAGCTGATACAAGTATATCCTTATTGTGCAAATTAAAAAGAAAAGAAATTTCCCACAAGGATGTATCTTATATTATAAAACTATGTAACCAAAAATAAATAATTTCAAATATTTTACTTTTTGATAAAATTTGAAAAGTTTTCTTTGAATAACCCTCGACTACATTAAACCAGTTTGGAACCAGATTGGGCCCAAACCTGGACATGACCCTAATTAAGTCATTTTGGCTGGTGTGCTAGTGTACTGAACTGAAGTCTGAAAATGAAATGTTGTTGGGATGATTGCCATCAAGGTCAAACTGAAGTCATATTCAATATTGAAATAGTTTGATGAGAATGGATTGAGTTGGTAAACTATTTAACACTTCATTTTTCTTTTGTTTTTCATTTGCTGACGTGCATTTGTTTTCAGTGACAATCGTAAGTTTGAATGCGATAAAGCAAAGGGTACGGTATTATTATTTCGTTTTTCCCACTTGCATTTTTTTTGTTTATTACTATTTCACTGGTGGATACTTTTAGTTCTTTTATGATTAATAAATAATGCTAAAATACACATAACCTCTTTAGTTTTGGGTAATACGTAGAAAAAATTTCTTAAAATTCAAAATACATTTTTTTCAAATTTATGAAAAAAAAAATCTTGTTTTGCAACCACATTAGATTCAAGGGAATCACTTGGAAGTTAACTTGGCCTGAAGGGTAAATAAGTCATTTTATCCCCACACAAAACACACATCGATATAACCATATGCCAAAATGCACAATACAGTCTCCTCTTCATTTCCGTTGGCCCAAAAAAGAAATCTCCTCTTCATCTCCCGAAAACGCATCAGAGTAAATTCAGGCCACTGTGCACAAAGAGGATAGCTTTTCTAAAGCAAGTGGGTAGCCTTGGCTTGCACTGTATCGGATGTGATGTGGGTAGCAAGACGTCCTATCCTATTTGCAGTCATTGGTGTGAATGGATTGAGCTGGTATGTTAATTACTACATTTTTTTCCGACGTGCATTTTTTTTTTCAATGACTCGTAATACTGTAAGTTTGAAAACGTTAAAGCAAAGGCTAGGTTATTATTATTTCTTTTGTTTGTTTATTATTATTTTTTTATTAAGTCACAAATGAGGATGAAAATATTTTTAGTTGCTTCACATATTTTTTCTTTACTTATCTTTTCTTCTTACCTTGTCCCCCGTCCATTCACCTCCTTTTTCGTCTTTTCTTCGTATGATTGTTGCTTCAAGTGAAGTTTGATTTTCCTGTTTTGTCTTGGCATGGCATGATTTTTCTGTTTTGTTTTGGTATGGCATGAATTGAAGTTTCACGGGAAAAAGCTTTTTCGTTTTTATTAGCATATCATACATAATTTTGTATAAAATGACAAAAACATAATTTGTATAATTTTAAAGAATCATAATTATAATAATTAATAATATACACTAATTCATTTTACATTAGTTAGATACAGGTGTCGTTGATTAAAAATTATTTAAATTAATATAAAATCAAATATTTAAATTAATTGATATAAAATTAATATATATCTTTAATTAATTATAAATTAATTTTTGTGATAATTTTAAGTCATATAAATTATACTTATAATTATTGTTAAATTAATAAATATGTATGAAATGTATTATATATATATATATATATTCTATATTAAGCTAAAATATTTATTCAACCTAGACGGCGCACTGCAAGAAGGGCAAAATTGTCCTGAGAAAACTAACCACTCTCCCTCCATATTTTCTCTCGCTACATCCAAACATGGAAAGGAAAAATATTTTTCTCCCCACTTTCACCTCCCCTTATTTTTTCCCCACTTTCACTCCCCCCACGTAACACTTTGTTTGGATGGGGGAGGAGAAAAGTGGGGAGAAAACGGGAGGAGGTGAAAGTGAGGAGAAAAATATTTTTTCTTTCCATGTTTGGATGCAGCGAGAGAAAATATGGAGGGAGGGGGAGTGGTTAATTTTCTCAGGACAATTTTTCTCTTCTTGCAGTACGCGCGTCTAGGTTGAATAAGTATTTTAACTTAATATAGAATATATATATATATATATATATAATACATTACATACATATCTATTAATTTAACAATAATTATAAGTATAATTTATATGACTTAAAATTATCAAAAAAATTAATTTATAATTAATTAAAGATATATATTAATTTTATATCAATTAATTTGAATATTTGATTTTATATTAATTTAAATAATTTTTAATCAATGACACTTGTATCTAACTAATGTAAAATGAATGAGTGTATATTATTATTATAATTATGATTATTTAAAATTATATAGATTATATTTTTGTCATTTTATACAAAATTATGTATAATATGCTAATAAGGACGAAAAAGCTTACTGCTGTAAAACTTCAATTCATGCCATGCCAAGACAAAACGGGAAAAATCATGCCATGCCAAGACAAAATGAGAAAATAAAACTTCACGTGAAGCAACAATCATGAGAAGAAAAAACAAAAAAGGGGGTGAGTGGACGGGGGACAAGGCAAGAAGAAAAGATAGGCAAAGGAAAAACATGTAAAGCAATTGGAAACATTTTCGTCCTCATTTGTGACTTAGCATGCAACGTATAGGATGCTTTAATACGTGTCTCACAAACAAGATATATAGCGATGCAGGATGGGAGTACCTAGTCATGTAGTAGTTGCAGTGCAGGAATGGTGCCCTGAAGGATTCTGAAAGGATTGAAGTCTGGTAATTCACGTGAAGTTGAAGACAGAATTATATAATGCATTCTACCTAAAGTGCTACTTATTTGAGACGTGCTATTATTATTACAAAGATAGGAGGTAATACGTTTGTATCAGCATTCATGATGAAGAATGTATGTTGAAATATTTTTTTATATTCATCTATTGTTATTTATGGTGTAGATGGATAGAAGAACTTATGGAGATGTATTGTATTTCTAAATTTGCGCAAGAGTTAATATAGGAAAAGAACTTATTTTTCCAATTGGTGAAACGGGGTATAAATTTTTTTCAAAACATTTAATCAATTATTTTCCTTTACCAATATGTTGGTATATACACTTGTCAGGTTTGGCCTTGATGGAAATGATGCCGTTGAGTATATAGTATCTGTGATAAAACATAATTACCTGGGAGTTTATAACTCATGGAAAGAAGTTTCTGAATCCGTTCGTCAGTTATGGTTTGCAAAATTCCAGGTAATTTTATGACCATGTAAGGTTTATTATATCTATCTTATTAAAATATATTTATTTACACTAATTTTTTGTCCTAATAAATAGAAACACTATGTGTGGACATGGGAGGATCATTTTCAAATTTATAAAAACTTTAAGGATCGAGCAAGAAACCGGTTAAAAGATTTACTTTGTTATGTCCGAGATAAAGGAAAACGTCCTACCTGGATTAATGAAAACATATGGAATGATTTATGCGTTAGTTGGAATAAAGCAGAATTTAAAGAGAGAAGTAAACGCGCGAAGAAGAATAGAGCTTCAAACTCTATCTACGGCCCATCCCTCCATATAGGTGGAAATATTCCATTCACAGATCATATCGCAACTTTAGCTGAGGAATTAGGTAGGCCAATAACTCCAGTAGAGCTTCACGTTCGGACTCATCAAAAACCATTATCCGATGAATGGATTGATAAAAAATCTGAAAAAAATTTTGTATGTATCCTCTTAATTTTTCTACTTGCTTTAAATATTCTTAAACTATAACTACATAACATTCTCCATTATTTGTTTTATCTCAGGATGAATATGCTAGACTTAAAACTAGTGTAGCTACTGTGGCGGGTGATTCACAAATTTTTATACTGCCAAATGAAGTTGCTCTGTGGACAGTAGCTGCTGGAGGAAAAAAAGTGGAGGCTCTATATATGGTTTGGGAAGTGTTGTACATGAAGTAGTAAATGATCCAATATATGGCTATAATTATAGTAAAAGAAATAACATTTTCTCATATCCAAGTGCGATAGAGGCTATATATTCAGGAGGCAACCTCCATCCTGATATTGATCAGAAGTTAAAGGATATTCGGATGCAAATGAACGCAAATGAAAAATCAATATTTGAGATGTAACGTGAACTTTATGAATATCATGAGAATAATAGACCATCATGTTCGAATAATTCCACTGAAAAGAATTGATGCAAAAGTTATGAGGAATTAACGTTATTATTTTAGATTAGTTTGTGTAATGGTGTGAACTTGTTTGATTTAAGTTTATAAACTTGTATTACAATGTCGGCAACATAAAATATATCTCTCATATTTTATTTGATGTAAGTGTAATTTATACAATAATTTTTGTCCATATGTGAGAATCTTTTCTTACTTATTTTGCCTTCTTCCATAGACAACTAAATCCATAAAAATATATATGGTTTGTCTTTTTATTTCTTGTACTTATCCAACCTAGATTCACATGTCTTATCCTTATCACATGGCTCCATAAACAATGATGCATATATACGTAAGCACTCACACACACATATATATCAATATATATACCTATATATAAATATATTCCTATCTGATTTTTGTTTTCTCCCTATCTCTCAACATTCTTCTCCACTCTACATTCATGAAGGTGCCAAGGCAAGTAGAAAAGATTATCATTTTAGGCTTGTGAGGATGGGTTATATTGTTATACTATTATTAAAATATTTTATTATTTGTTACGTAGGATGTTTTCAAGAAAAGGAAAAAAGACACGGAAAAATTTTTCTCAAGGAGAATCATCTACTGCTCAGGAAGACACACAACCAAGTTCACCAACCTCGCCTAATGTTCGGTCGGAAGCAGATAATGTGTGACTAGAAGTGCATGAAATGCCCTCTACTGACCATAATGAACCTCTTCCTACACTGATCACGCTTGAGGGCACTGGGTTTCTAACTTTGTTTTTTCTACGTATATTATTATATGGTTATTGGTAGTAGGTCGTAATTTATTTGCTTCCACTGTTATTCTTCTTCTAGGTTCAAACCAAATAATAAAGATGTTTGTGCTTCCATTGTTACAATCTTCAAAGATAAATACGATGGTGCATGGAACTATTGGAGTGAGGTTCTGCCCGAATATCAACAACTATGGTTTTACGAGTTTGAGGTTTATCTGCCTTCTTTGATTACTATACCCAAAATGTTAATTAATTAATTTTATCTTGAATAACTCCTAATTTATTTGTATTGATGTTGTGGTTCCACCGCAAGAAATGCTATTATTGGGACCCAGTACATCACCATGAAATCTGGCATAACTGGAAAAATCGAGTACAAAAATGATTAAAGGATATCATTGCACATGTACGCGACACACGGAAAAGGCCCCCATGGATAAAACAGCCAATTTAGGAAGAATTATGTAACCATTGGGACTCTAACGAATTTCGTGCCAACAATGAGCAGAAAAAGAAAAATTGTGCCACTGCTTCTTTACACATAGGAGGTTCTACATCGATGGAGGAATATGCACGAAGATTGGTATAATTTATACATTTATTTCCTTGTTTTGTGGTATTATTTTATCTAATCTTGCCTTATTTCATTTCATAGGCTCGAGAGTTGGGAAGAGATCTTTCATTTTCTGAGCTTTACCAGAAAACGCATCAACAAAAATTAACTAATTCTTGGGTAGATGAAAAATCAAAGAACGTATGAGTACGTGCATATATAGATATATATTTATTTTGCTAAAGTGCACACATATATTTATATTAATTACTTCCATTTATATTGCTAGGATGAATACTTGAGACAAAGAGAGAGTACAAAAAGTTCATGCTCAAGCGAGAATGTCGCAAATATAAATTTATTTGTCAAAGCTGTCGGAGGCAAAAAAAAAGGGTGCCGTCTACGGCCTTGGCAACATTTCTTCTAAAATTATAGGGGATGCTAAGACTGGATATACATATGATCGAGAAGTATGCTCAAGTCAGGTGCCACCATACCCCCATGCGAATTATATTCAAAACATGATACGGAATGAATTTATTAATATATCAACAAAATCGTATCAAAGTCATTTTGAGGACTAACAACGGCAGATTGAAGAGCTACGAACCCAACTTCAAGAGATCACACGTAGTACTAATGCACGATCCTAAGGGAGACGCAACACATCTCAACCAGCCTCAGGTGTGACATAGGCTGGAGGTACCGATGGCATGGAGGAGGACAGTGAAAAAGATGAATAAACTAAGTTATATTTTTCAAGTTGGTTACAAGAAATAGAGTTAAGTTTCTTATATAGTGTTATGCTGTTGTTGTCTGCTATTTGTATGTATATTATGTATATATATTGAATGGCCGTATGCAACTAGATGTTTATATAAAGAAATAAAAGAAACTAGATGTTTATATAAAGAAATAAAAGATATTTCTTGCAAGTTGGCATAAATTTGCACCATTTAAAAAATAATAAAATTGGAAAAGGAATAAGTTAACTAAGATTTTAAGGTGTTTAGAAGAGACACAATTAAATTATTATTGTACAAAAAAAGAAAATAATAAAGAATGGGAAAAAAAAGTGGACTAAGTTTTTTTGGCTGTTAAAATATAAAAGAAATTTACAATTTCATGTCACAACCCCAATAAAGGCATAAAGATATTGTGCAAAGAAAGAGGAAAAAATGTGTTGGGAGACAAAGTAAAAAAAAACCAAAAAAAAAAAATCTTCATAACAGGTAACAGGAAAGAAAAGGAAAAAAAAACTGCCCAGAATGGAAATCGAAATTGAAGAAAAGAAAAAAAAACGAGAAAAAAAGGGGGGGAGAGGGAGGGTCTGACCAAAGAGTGGTCGAACCTAGAGGGTCTGACTGAAATTTAGTCGGACCAAAAGTGGTCGAACCCTCGGTACGACTGAAATTCAATCGGACCAGTGGTCCGACCAAAGAGGGGTCGGACCATTAGTCCGACTGTCTTTCAGTTGGACCCTCCCCCTCCCCCCCTTTTTTTTTCTTGTCGCTCTGTTTTGTTTCCTCTAGGTTTGTTTTTTTGCCTTTTCTATCCGTTATGCCTTTTTCCTTTTCTTCACACAATAATATTATGAGTTATTTGTAAAAATGTAAATAAATTAAAAAACTTGGTTGGTATCCCTTTTCTCCCATATTACAATTTTTTTTCTCGTCTCTTACATTACAAGGTTAAAAAAACTTTATATATATATATATATATATAGATATATCTCTTTTCTATTATCTACAAAAATATTATAACTCTTTATTAAATGTTAACCTAGTTAAAAGTTAACCTAGTTAAAAGTGTAGTTAACGTTTCCTTTTAATTTTTTTAATGTACGGAATAACTTTACAACTTTTTTTTAATTCTTTCTTAACTTTGTTTTTTTGCTCAATAACATTACAATTTTTTTAATTTTTTGTTTTAATTTTCTTTATTTGCACAATAAAGTTATAACCTGTGATTAAATTAGTTGCTGAACAAACTCAATTTGTATTTCCAAGATATAATCATTCTACCTCAACGTAGGAAATAGTTAAATCTAAATATCATTTTAGTATGGTCCAATCCATTACAAATGTCTCACACAAACAACACAGAGTACATCAACCTAATTAAGCACAATCTCATGACCAACAACTGCACCACACAATGATAATTGGTACATTCAAAATATCACTAGAGCTGGTAAGCATCACTGAGAGTGCACTGGGAACTGCATTCAAAATATCACTAGAGCTGGTAAGTATCATTGGGAGCTGCCAGTGTCATTCATCATTTGGATCAATATTTGTAGTCGCAGATGTCGCAGAACTCCAAAAAACTTTCGCTTACTTTTTTCCTCGTTACATAGGAAAAAATAACATTTTAACTTTGTTTCATCAATTAATCCAATTTGCTCCAACTCTGCCCATACTTCTTCTTCGCTATCATGTCGAGGTCTGCTTTTCTCCAAGATTGAAAGGCCTTTTTTAGCAATTTCAGCTTGCTTTTCAGCCACTGCAACTTGCCTTTCAGAGAGTGATATAAATTTATGTTGCAACGAAGTTCCATCTCGCATCACCTCGGCTAATTCTTTAATTCCCAGAGAAATTTTTTCGTATCTCTCTTCAATATTATCAACCATAACTTTCTTGCGCTTTTGACCTTTTGATGATGCAGTGCCAGTTGAGTGATTTGAGTTCGCATACATGGGACTAAATGAATCCATATTTACTCCAGAGTTCGTGGGCTCATAACCCCAATTAAAATCACTCTCACTTGTTATTTCATTCATCAGTCCTTCATCACAATAGTCATTCAGATCGATGCATTCTTTTTGCCATCATTTTACTTTATTCTTGGCACTCTCAAAATATTTTCCTGTTGCTTAGTCTGCACCAAATAATTCATATAACTTATTATAATATAAAATAGGTGTAGTCATCCACTTTTTAGCTTCGGGTTTTTCTTGCAATGAGAAAATAAATTTGTATGTCATTCTAATATAAGCGAAAGATATTCCAAAAGAAATGAATTCAAAAAATTAATCAGAACATTAAACTAATTGACTATTTATATACTATAAGTATAGTAAAATTACCTCAATTAACTCATACCAGATTTGAGTTTTAGCTTCAAACATTTTGTAATTGAACTCCAAGAAAAGCCACTTAATCCATTAAATAAATCATAAAGTTCTACAAATCGTTGTGATAAAGTTTTTTTTTTATTTTTCAAACGTTGCTTGGTGATATGCGGCCCAAAAGAATTCCGTAAAGCTTACAACACATTGTCATATGCAAAGGTTGTGAAGGTACCATCCGGTCGATTGCCTTTTAGCATCTCATCTAATAACGCATCAAGAAAAGCTTCATCCATCTCAGGTGACCATCGAAGATTATCTTTCATTGAATCCTTTTGCTTTGGAGCCATCGATGTATTTCTACATGGAATAGAATAACATAAAATCTCAAACAGCAAAAAAAATTTCATCTCACAATCCAAGGGATCAATATTACTAGCCACATAATTATTTAAAAAGAGTCCAAATAATTTTATTAATAACATGCCCAAGTATTTCAAATAGTATGAATATACATTATAGCATAATACTATATGGATCGCACGAAATGATTATATGCTAAATTATTGTCTACTCTGATAATCATTCCACATTTGACCGGCAATACTATCTCTTAATATTGATCCTTGTCTATATTCCTTCTCTTAACCATAACCAGAGTAAGTCTCCATTACATCAAAGGGGTTCTGTTATAATTTACGATCAACTTCAGCAATTAAATTCTCATCAGGATCGACCCCCATAAAAAAGTTATGTAATATGCAACAAGCTATAACAATATCAGTCATAGTTTAAAAAGAATAGTGGGGTTCAATGCCACTAGCTATGATTGGAAATCATTTTTTTAAAACTCCAAATGTTCTTTCAATGACATTTTGTAACGAGGCATGTTGATGATTAAAAATTTCTTTTTCATTCGGTGGTGATCGAGCTGAGTATTCCTTCAAGTGATAACGCACTCCTCTGTAAGGTGTCAATAGACCTTGCATGAGTGGAAACTCGACATGCCCAAGATAAAGCTTGCCTACATGTATACAAACATCAGTTAGCAATCGTAAATTTAAAAAAATTTATGTCTAGCACTATAAATTATTAATGGGTGGTATAAAGACCTTGGGGTATTATAAGGTTATCTCCCGTGACAAGGCATTTTTAAAAACTCTAGAATCCGAAGCTGTGCCTTCCCAACTAGCCAAAACATAGGTGAATTTCATGTCAAATGAACACACAGCAAAAATATTTTGCGTAGGATACTCTTTTCATCCTCTAAAGCAAGCAGCCTCTTCTCTAGGCACTTTTACTCGAACGTGAGTTCCGTCTATAGCTCCCAGACAATCCTATCATTTACAATTAGTTAACAGCAATATATTATGAAATAATTATTTTACTCATGAACTAGATAGATATAAATATAATATCATACCTTGAAATATGAGTAAAATCTACTATTGTTGAATATTTGGACAGCAACTTCTGCTCTAGAGGGCTGTGCAAGGAACTCAGCTTCAAGTGAAACCACCACGCACAAAACATTATGAAAGTGGCGACTAATAGTCTCCTCTGATTGATGAAAGTAAAAGCATAGTGTTCTATTTTTTACATTATGGGCCAATGTGTGGAGAAATTTGGCAACTTGTTCCTCAACTGTAACCCACCGTGAATCCTTCACTCTTCCACTACATCGAATTTTCTCACATAACTCCCTAAAAGCTTGTGGGCCCATACGTAAAATATCACAACAATTTTTTTCATCTTCTAGCCATATCATCAACTGTCTTCTCATATTATATCGATCGATATTGCTAACGTTAATAGATTTAGTCCTTAGAGTTAACATCTCTTCCAATAAATGAATTACATGTACAAGCAAACATATAAAGCGGATCATACACGTATGTTTATGCCTTTCCAACTCTTCTATTAAATGGTTCAAATTTGAGCCTGCATTTGTTTCTCCAAAATTAATTAATTGCTTGACTTTAAACTCAATATCATACATATCTTCTTCCACTGTCAATTCCATATTATTGTCGCTGTACTAGATAATTGTACAAAGTATGTAAAGGGAGACTGTATATCTACAAAAGGAAGAGCTTATAAATAAACACTATATAAAATTATAAGAAATAATAAATACTATGATGAAGCAGGAACATGCTATATGGTACATTAGTATACAAAAAGTAACATGAGTCTTTGGCAAGTCGTCAACTACAAAAGGAACCCTAAATTCCAGAAAGTTAACAATTCACTCACTCATACTTCGTTTGTTTTGACAAATTTCTTAACATATTTTGTAAGAGGCATAAGAAAATTGTTCTCTGAATGCAACTTGCCTTATCTCAACTATACAATTGCATATATTACATAAAATTTAATTTTTTGGTGGATTTGTCCGCACAGTTGTGGAAGCAAAACTCAAAATTAATAAATTTATCCTTCAAATCTTACGGTACATTACAAATTGAATCACCTTTGTCAAAGGTTCAATTTGTACTGTAACAAAAGTTTATTATGAAAAATACCACCTTAACGGTCACCTACGAATATAAATATCATAACAATAACGATAATAAATAATAAAATTTGTTTTAATGGTAATAGGCAACAATGAAATATAAAATGAAAGGTGATTTTTTGGTGGATTTGTCCGCACAGTTGTGGAAGCAAAACTCAAAATTAATAAATTTATCCTTCAAATCTTACGGTACATTACAAATTGAATCACCTTTGTCAAAGGTTCAATTTGTACTGTAACAAAAGTTTATTATGAAAAATACCACCTTAACGGTCACCTACGAAATATAAATATCATAACAATAACGATAATAAATAATAAAATTTGTTTTAATGGTAATAGGCAACAATGAAATATAAAATGAAAGGTGAAAATACCCGACTACGATGTTGCGAAGCTTGGAGGAAAAAACCAACGGATCGAGCAGCAGTGTGAAAAATTTTGAGAAATATGGAATGAAAAGGGTCAAAATATCCAACGCCGCTGTGAGTTTAGGAGGAAACGAGGAGGCGAAGCTTATTTGAAGTTCGGGGCAATAAAAAATTAGGGTTGTCTAGCTCGTTTATCGGGGAGGAAGATTGGGGAAAAAATTTATGTTTAGGGGCAATTTGGGAAATGAGAAGTACATATCATGCTGCCGCCCATTTTCTCCCCAAAATCTTCCCACATCCGAAGAGAAAAAAAACACGCGGGCCCCACACTCATTTTCTCCCCTATTTTCTTCTCCCTCACTCGTTTTATCCCCATCCAAACGGGAGAAAACGCGACCCCTCCCCCCTGATTTTCTCTCCCCCCTCGTTTTCTCCCCATCCAAACATAGGCTTAGTTCCTTTATGACTAATAAATAAAAGGTCAGTAGTCTTCTTCAAATAATTCAAAGGAGATTTACAACATATGTTCTTTACTCTTATCCTTATTATTGTTGCAAATATCAATGAGTCTTCCCCAAGCAATTCAGTAGAGGTTAGTGCTCTATTGATATAAATATTACTAAATATACTTCCTTAAATAATTCGAAAGAGGTAAGGATTCTAATGTCTGAATTATTATTTAATTAAATCTCCCCCAATATGATTCGAAAGAGAGTATCGTTATTGCTAATTGTACCATCCCACTATAGTTATTATTAGCATTCACTTCCTAAAAAGGTTTCAGAATGTTGCAATAAAATAAATTGGAATATAAATCCTAGTCTCTATGTCCATTACCCAAAAAAAAACCTTTTAATGGTAATTTTTTTGTGGCCATTGAAAAAAGTCAGTCATTAAAAATACATCTTGAGTGGAGATAGTTATAAGTTGTTACTAAAACTATGATTTTCTTTCGACAAAACCTTCACAAGCGACTAATGAAAAATTGTCACTAAAATTCCTGTGTGGCAACAAATATAACGGTACTAAAAGCCTTTTGTAGCAACCTTTTTAGAGTCATCTATAAATGTCTTTAAATTTATTTGCGAAGAAATCAAAAAAACAAAAAATTAATGTCAAATTAATCTTTAGCGCCTACTTTTAAGGCGCGCCACCCAAAAAGGTTTTGTAGCAACCATGAGGAGTTCGAATCCTCTCCGTGAGAAGGCCGTCCAGTGCGTCTCTCGTGCAAGGCTCTCACTCGTTGATTTCATCCCACGG
Source organism: Erythrophleum ivorense (assembly GCA_026724425.1). Classification (NCBI taxonomy): domain Eukaryota; kingdom Viridiplantae; phylum Streptophyta; class Magnoliopsida; order Fabales; family Fabaceae; genus Erythrophleum; species Erythrophleum ivorense. The sequence goes on along the minus strand of JAIUCV010000001.1, from coordinate 56,129,436 downwards.
CCCAAAAAGGGACACGCATCTACTAATGTCAAAACGCACCATTTCTGCAGCGTGCATTAAAAAAAAAATAAAGAAAACGAAAGTCATCAAAACTCAAATGAAGCCAGATGCAAACGCAGCAACCTCTTCCTCTTATGGGTGCTGGGTCGAGAAGCGAGAACCTGGGTCGTGTTTGTCTTCCTCGTATAGGTGCTTCCATGACAACCTCTTCAACTCTTTGATGTTCTCAAATGCTGCAACTTCATGAATCTTGAGCATTTTATTCTCATGGGTAAGCATCTTCATTGCTTCGTCCTTCACTCCTAGTATATCCTTCAGTTGAGAATTCTCGTCCTGAGCAATCCCAGCAACCAACATTGGCTTCATTCAATGCTTGTTTAAGGATGTCACGTAGCTTCTGATTTTCTTCCTTTGAAACCTGTATCTTGTTGTTTGCTTCTCTTAGCATCTCTTGCAGTCTTCTGCTTTATTATTGTGCAGCTGTTTTTTTCCTCTCTACCTCTTCTGATACAATACACAAACTCTTTTGTTTCCATATTCCGTTGTATATAACAGCGCTTTCAAATGCTCTGCTTCCTCTGTGCAGTGTTGTAGCTCCACTTAGCTCAATATTAATTTTTCTGTGGTCTGATGAGTTCCTGTGGCCATTTCTTTTAATTCTAAAGCCAAATAATCCATGACCTTCTTGCAATTCATTCCTAAAGAATAATGTAATCCCGCGCTATGCCTGACAAATCAAACATTGTTCACACGTTATACTGAAAAAGCAATTCAATTCTAGTTACAAGTGCCCTTACACATTGTCGTCAGCTGTTATTAATTAGCCCTTCATTGTTATTTCGGAACCGATTCCCTGCACTTCCCAAAGAAGTGCAGAGAGGTGCACTTCTCATCTGGGCCGTCCAGATTTGATCTCGACGGTCCAGATCTATTCTTAATTTTTTAAAAAATTTTAACATTTTTATTATTTTAAAAAATGTAAAATATCAGATAAAATTAATCTCTTAACTGTATAATTTTAAAAAAAATAATATTTTAAGTAAAAAAATTAAAATAAAAAAATAAAATCTGGACCGTCCATATCAAATCTGGACGGTCCAGATCACTTCTCAAAGAAGTGCAGGCTGTGCACTTCTTTGAGAAGTGCAGAGAAATCGGACCCTTGTTATTTGTGAAAATTTTCTTCTGCACTAAGCACTTGAGCTGCAATCAAGGTTCTGACTCAGAGTAAAAATGGCGCCAAAAAAAAATTATGGAGAAAGGTGAGAGGCAAGACCCAACATTGGTGGAGGGAAAACACAGAGAAGCTTTGATGGGGAGAAGAAACGCTGCTTCTGTTCTATTTTCATCATCATAAAACAAGTGAAAACAGTGCATTTTGACCATGAGTCCTAAGCACGTTGCTTCGTTCTGCGCTGTTGGATGAAAGCAAGGGCTGGGATAGCTCACGGGAGACGCACTGGAGATTCTGCATACGGGAGAGGATCTGATCTCAACCATGAGTGGCTTTTTTGGACCCCACAAAAATTTATGAAATTTGGTGTTAAATCCTTTAGTACTAAAGGAGGTTTTTGTGCCGACCCATGGTCACTATAAAAGCCTATAACTTCAGCTCAGCGCATAATTTTTCTCGAAACATTTTAGGTTGTAATAGTTTCTTCAGCGGGTGCATTGTATCTGGTGTCAAAAGTTGTGATTTGCTTTCACACGTGCCTTATGACAGTTGAAACCATTACTCTAGACTGCCTATTAATTTGTCTCTGCTTCCTATTTCAGAGATCTTAGTTGGAATCATCTTACTGGACCCATACCATCTTAGCTAGAATCATCTTACTTCTGTTTTTTTTTTGGGAACCTTTAATGCCTAGACTGTCTTATCTACTTTCGAAGTATCTATTTATCTAAATGTGCAGTATGACCATCTGAGTTTGACGTAATAACTTTCTTTCTACTGCAGCGATCTATCCCATGATAATATCAAAGGATCTATTGCTGAACGCCTCACATTACATCCTTTTCTTCAAAGATTGTGATGTACTTCTCATAATAGCATGTAAAGTATTACACGGTAAGAGTGCTAAACTCGGTGTCAATTCTGAACCAAAATCCTGTTTGTTTTCAAAGAGCTTGTAATGATTTTCTGCATCGAACTAGTGCATATTGACGAGCTAATAATAATTTTTAAAAGTTTAAATATATTTTTAACTAATGAAATATATTTCGAAAATATAAAAAATTAATAAATAAAATATAAAAATTTAAATTTTTCCTGACTTACTTGAAGTTGGATAAATTTAATTGAAAGTCAACAGGATTTTCAATTAGGTAAATCTTTTTTTCTTAATAAAAGTTTTTTTCAATTTGATAAATTTTTTCAATTCAATATTTTTTTTTATTTTTAATGGATATATTTGAAAAAATATTTTTATTCAACGAGTTATATATATATATATATATATATGTATGCATATTTGTTGTAATATATCCACATATTATGTTATTTATAATATTTAATCAAGAATATAATTTTTTGTAACTTTAATATTGTAATATCTTAATTATTATTAACTAATTTTTGTTAAAATTAATTTTTTTTTAAATTTAAGTAATTATAACTAATTGATATTTCCTTAATCCATATAATATTGTTATTTCTTTCTCTTTTTTTAAATTCTCCATTTTTTTTAAAACACTATTTGTTCCACCTAAATAACAAACATCAGAATATTCATCAATTTCAAAAAAAATTAAAAACAATAAATAACAAATATTTCAAATCTTACTCAAATTAATAACAAAAGAGAGAATAAAGAAGAAAGAACTAAATAAATCACAAGAAAACTATAAAAAAAAAGACTGCATTTTATAGCGGTTTTTTAACATTTTGTGGCGGTTACATGCAACAGTTATAAACCTACTAGTATTATATGCGTTGCTAAACGTTTTTCGACAGTTTTTACTTAACTGCTGGTAGAACTGCCACAAAACGTTTTGTGGTAGTGTATGTGGCAATTTCTAAACCGCCAGGATATGGACAATATATTTGTAAATGTTTATTTTGTGGCAGTATAATAATTGCCAGTAAATGCACTATGAATTCAATTTTTTTTTAAAAAAATTTGTGGTGGTTTTTAAACCACCGATATGGGTTTTATTATTTTATTTTATTTTATTTTATATATTGGCTATATGTGAGTCCCCGGGGGGATTTCAAATTTGGGGGTATGGAATTTTAATCGATTTATTTTAATTTATTTTTCATACATTTTTTGAATAAGAACCTGAATATATGCTTAATGGAATTTTTTTACAAAACCATAAACCAATACTAAATTAACAGACTATGTATTTAAATTAAAATCTATCAACCTATACGTGATTTAAATACATAATATAATTAAAATTTGTCAGTTCTATAAATTAAAATACTGATAATATCTTTACATGCTACCGCTGCATAATCCTAAGTCATCTAGATATAGTTCCAAAACTAAAAAATCTTATGGTGTCTCCATATGCTCTCCAAAACAAAAAAACCTTCTATGCAAGTCAACCTCTCAAAGTATTGGGCACATGACTCGAAGAAGATGACAGGCGTGCATCAAGAACATCTCTCTAGAAAGATAAAAAATGTGTTATATAGTATCAAATTGAATATGACACTACAAATTGGCCAATCATAGACGATTAAAAGCAACATATTGCAACAATATTTATTGTGGCGGTAAACTATGGTGGTGGTGGCAGATTTCTAGAAAACACATCTAAACCTATAGCGCATGAAATTCTCTAATGCTTGTCTCTTAGTTTCACTTCGCAACTGAGATTGTAGTTGAGAAATCGTTTTTCTACACTCAACACCACCACCAATCATTTTAATGGCAACATTTTGACAATAATTAAGCTGAAAAATATAAGCCCTTAATACTTTTAATCTTAGTTTCATGAAGAAACCAAATAATTCCTTGCCAACATTACCTTTATAAGAACTAAAATCCTAGTTTACCTAACAAAAATTTAAGTTTATCATGCAATTGAACCCAACATTTTACCCTAGAAGATTCCATACTAAAAAACATCGCTTGCCACGACAATGTAGCACTTAAAATATTATATTCATATGAATAGATATATATATAATATTTAATTTATATATAATAATTTTGTATTCTAAATATATTTATTATAGTAAGGATAATTTTTTTGACAAAGAAGTGAGTGAAACTATTTCTATTTCTTTACTTGCACCATATGAGAATATTACATATAAGCCTATTAATAAGATAGAGCTAGAAATACATAATAATTCTCTAGCTCCTATGGAGAATACTCAGCTAGTTGAATCTATTGGGAAATACCAAGAAAGAGATCAATGAGACCACAAAAACCCACAATCCTTGATAACTTTTACATTTACCTTGGTAAAACTGAGTATAATATTGGACATGTTATTAACCTTGCTATACATTAGAATATTATAGCTTCTCCCTAATTGAATGAATGTGGAAAGTTATGAATGAATAAATCTTGTCAGTGATAAGAAGTATTTTGTAAAAATTTCTTGAATTTCTTGAAGGATGTAAAGCTCTTAACACTACAACAATGTAAAGGATTTCTGACTGAAGGATTCGATAGAATTCTGACAAGATTAGTTTTTAATTTTTTTTCAAACCTCTATATTTAAAAAATTTAGGTAAAAATGAATAAAATAATAAAAAAGTAAGCAACTAATAAAAACATTAATAAAGAGAAGAAGCAAATGATGAAAACAATAAAAGGAGAGGGAAACAGTAAAAAGTAGTGAAAGAGGCAGTGATTAGTTAGTAATAGCAACTAATATTCTGTCATTGTTATTTTTATAATATAATATATAATATTATATATATAATGATATATAATTAAAAAAAATAATGTAAATTGAATAAAATTTAAATTTAAACTAATTAATATATAATAAGTTAGAAATAATATAATCTAAATATTTATTTAGTTTAAATTATAATTATATTATAAGTTATATTATTTATAGTTATTATTAAATAAAAAATATTTACTTAATGAATCAATTATTAAATTATTTAAGATGTTTAGATAGATATAAATGATGTAATAAAAAATAAATTTTTTTATAGAAAATATGGACAAATTTTAAATATATTTAATTTTCTCATATTTTTTATATTTTAACAAAAATTATATAACATAAAAATATATTATTGTTATCATAAATAAAATATGGTATTATATATATAAATAAAATATATAGTGAGATTAACTTGGTGGATATTTTATTATATATATATATATAATAATATGTTATATATATTATTTAGTATATACATTGTTATATATATAATAAATTTAAAATAATTTAAACCAAGTACTTTTTTTAAATTTAGATTATAATTATATTATAATTTAATAAATATATAAATAAATATCAATTATCTTACAAAAATAAAATTTTTATTAAAAATATGGATAAGTTTAAAATGAATTTTTTTCTATTATGTGTTATAAAAAAAGATAAAGGTATATAATAATATAATAATATATTGTATATAAATTATGTAGTATAGTATAATATAATAATAAAGCATGTGTTATATAATAATAAGTTGCCTGGTTGTTTTGTTCATATTTATGTATTTTTTTTCTCAACCATTGGAAAAGGAGTCATTAGAAAAAAAATCGTTGTATATTCTTTTATATATATATATATATATATATAATATTTTGATTTAGTTTATCTTCTTCTTCTATACTGCAACACTCTATTTTTCTCTCTTTGCAAATCTCCAAAAATCTAAATTTTCCTTTGATTTTACTACATTACTTCAAATTACGCTGGTTACTAGTGATATTTGTAATATCTAATTTTTTAAAAAATGAATTGAAACCAATGAGATAATAAAAAAAAGACCACAAAATAAAATTAAATAAGGTTAAATAAGGATAGAACTGGTATCCAGAAATGAAGTTATAAAGCTAAAGATGGCCTAAAATTAGAACTAAAAAGGCAAAACAGACTAAATCAAGAAAGCAGTGACAAAATTGCAATTTCTGGTAATTTTTTAAAAATTCAAAGAAGGAAGTTTTAAATGATAAAATTAAATTTATTAAAGTTTTTAAAGGCTTTGAAAACCATAAAAACTATTTGAATGGACAAAACCCTTCTAATGTGCAATTTAAGCTGCTAGTTAACTCGAATTTTGACCAAATTATTTGAAATGGTTTTAAACCCCATAAATTTGGAAGTAAATGTTTTTAATAAATTAAAAAATATAAATTTTCATATGGAAAATATAGTTTTAAAAAAGAACCTAAAATGGACCTAAATAGAGGAATTGAAAATGAGGGACGTAATAGGAATTATGAAAATTATTTTATAACCTTTCCTTCCTTCTTATTTAGTGCCACACCACTCTCCCTAAGACCAGAATTGACCTAGACTAGACTTGGACCAACAACTCAAGCATGCACAAGAGGAGGGAGAAAGAAGAGGAAAAAAGCTATGAAAAGGTAAGGAATTATTCATTTTTTCATGGTATAGCATTTACCAATCTTCTTCTCTTTAAGCCCTCTCTATTGATGGTTTTAACTTCTTGAGAGAAGCATTTTGGTGGTTGATTACTTGGAAGAAGGAAAGGATTTGAGAAAACTAATTATAGCATTAAATTCTCCTATTGACAAACATTAAAACAAGATAAGACTCCATGTAGAAATGTTGCTCTTCCACCCTCTCTTTAATTCAGCCAAACCTAGGGTAGCAATAAGGGGGTATGATTTAGGCTAAAACATTGTAATATTAAAGGTTTAAGAGTGTGGATAATAAGATGGAACAAAGGAAAACAACTAAAATGCTATATAATGCAAATTATGGCAATTAAGGTTTTCATTGCACCTTGAGAGTTTTGAAACTTTAAAAGGATATTTTAAGTTGTATGAAATCATATTTAGCCTAGAAAAGAGTCAAGGATAATCCATATGCACATTGAATTCTCCATGAAAGAAGCAAAACACCTTTGGTTTCCAATGTATGCATAGGTTTAGCCAAGTGAGGATTAGAGCACCTAGGGAGTGTTTTCTTGGGTTTTAATAATTTAAGAGACTTAGATGAGAGGAATAGATAATTATGGAACTATTAGATTGAATTTAGGAGCACTAAATTGAAAGTTAAAATTTTAAGGCCTAAATAGGGATAAAAAAGAAAGTTGTCTCTAAGCCTATGTAATCAAGCAAATAGGGGTCCAAATGAGTTCCATTAGGATTGTATGGCACACAAGTGCAAGTTTGGAACCTGGAGGAAGAAAACCAAGGGTTGCCTCTTAAAAGACCTAAACTAACTTTAATTTCCATATTAGGCTCTAGTAGGATTAAATGAAGTTAATAAGACCTAGAACAGATCCTAATGAATTGATTTATCTTGTAATTTCTATATGTAGGCCAAGCTAGTCCAAACTCACCAAAGTGTAGGTGTCAAGTTAAGAAAAGACAAGAGAAAAATAAGGAACAAATGGGATAGTGGTGTCTCAAAGCTTCGCAAGTTCTAAAATACCTTTATCTCCCTATCTTGCATGCATTTGAATGCTTGAATAAGTTAATATACTTGTATGTGTGGTTGCTTGATGTATTTATGAGCTATGCTTTGATATGTTTTCTATCATGAGTTTTATGCATATGAAATGACTATGTTTCAGCCCCTAGCTCCTTATGGCATAGAATTGAGCATAATAGCTCTTCTTTGGCCTCGACTTGAGTTTAGTTAAGCCTAGCTAGTTTGATTTGATGTCGTGGCTTGATAAGAAATAAGTTTTTATGATAAACGTTGCACTTGAGTTACATGAGGTATATGAATGGCATTCTTGCACCACATGCATTGCATTTCCTCATGGTGTTCAGGTATACATTGGTTTGGTTGAGATTAGCTACTAAGATTGTTCTCAGAATCTCACCCATGAATCTCCACTCACCATTTCAAGTTCTCCAAGTAAAGGCAAGAAAGTTGAGGAAAGTTAGACACTAGAAATGGTGTGTTAGGAATATTACATATACTTAAATTTGATGAATGTATTAGCATGGTATGAATAGCACATCTTTTGTACCTATGATGACTTCTGATGTAATATGATGTATATAGCCATGTTTTATGATGAAACCATATGTATGAGCATGAGAGTATATGTAAAATTCGAGTTTTCGTAGACATGAGAACTCAAAATTTCAGAATTTTTCTAAGTCTTCTAGTTATAGCGAGGATGCTTATTAGCTATAGTGAGCGTACCTGTTAGCAATCGCGAGAATACTATTCGGTATAGCAAGGGAGCCTGTTTGCCATAGCGATAAGCCAATTTGCTATACCAAGTTCATGGCTAATACAAATTCTAGAGAGATTTTTGCAATAGTGCTAGCTGTGATGAGAATCGGGGGATTTAGAATCGATAAGTGCTCGCTGTAGCTAGGGATTTTTTTCTTTATAGCAAGTTTTAGTCCAAAAAAAAAGGTGAAAAAAGTGAAATTTGCTTTTTAAAGGGCCTAGAATTCTTCTCCCTCATTTTAACTGACTTTTGGTTGGCTGAAAACATAAGAAGAGCTGCTAGAAGTGGTGTATAATAGGGGAGCAAAGGGAAAAGAAAGCAAGCCTTGAAAGTGTTACTTACTTTTTGCTTTACTAAACTCTTCCCCCTCCTTCTTATAGTTTTGGTGTATGATTTGGTGCTAATTTGAGCTCAGACCAGAGGGGAAAATTTCAAAATTGGAGAGGAAAAGCAAATCAAAAGAGAGAGCATCCAATGAAAACTAACAATCAAGGTGAATTTCTTGTCTTCCATGCTTCTTCCTTCTTGTTCCTCTTAGAGTGAATTTTTGCCAAGAGAGAACAGCTAAGAGGGAGAAATTTCTAACCAAAACCAAGTGAGAAACCTAAGGTTTAGGCTATAGGAACCTAAGACATACAAAGAGAATGGAAGAAAATCTAAGAAAATTCAAGATATGAAAGTTAGGGATTCAAAACAACAACCTAAAATCTGATTTTATCCAAGAGTTTCTAAGCCTAAGTGAGTATTTGTATGAGCTCCTAAGACCCTTAAGGAGCTTCTCACATGCATCTCCTATCAAGGAAGCAAAGAAAACTCCTTGGCCCCTTTAATGAAGTATGTCTTGGCATAGGATAGAACCAATGCTTAGGGGGTATTTTAATTTCTTCCAAGCTTAGTTTTGTATCATATATGCTAGGAGAATATGCAAAGAAGCCTTGGAAAAAGTCTAGAGAGCCTAGAAAGTGTGACAGAGGTATAGGTTCCATATTATATTATAATGAAGCAACACATAGATAGGCTCCTCAAAATAAATATGTGATGACTCCAAGAGGTTTTAATGGAGCCAAGATCATGTTTCCCCAAGGTTGCTTCATTAGGTGTCTTATGGAACCATAATTGCACATTATGAGTGCCAAGGCTATCCTAGAGTGTGTGTGCCTTTAGTAAATGTTCCAAAAGCATAATTAGATCCTATTTGATGTGCTTAGGCCAAAGAAATCAAGTCTCACCTCCTTATGGATGTTTGGCCAAGGGAAAGGAAGACATGTCAAAGGTTAAAGTTTGCATAGTGCCTTCAAGATAGCCCTCTAACCTTTTTCTCATGTATGTATGTGGATGTTTCTTGCTTTGGATGCTTGTGTGTGTGTTTGAACTATGAAGACTATGCTTAGCTAGGAAGGATATATGTGGTGCCATTTATGTGTCTTGAATTGCTTTTATGTGTGCATAAGACTTGAATAGACTTGGTAATGCCAAAAGTTACCTTGATAAGGGTGATGATAAGCCAAAAGTCTTAAGAGAAGTAAGCCTTAGTCAAAAGTTCTAAAGTAAAATGGGTGAGACAAGTCCAAAAGTCTCAAGAGAGGAGGGTGAAGGCTAACCAAGATCTTGAGAGTCTCCTTTAATGTAATTGAGACTTTATGAAATGGAAATTATGCTCTTGATATGTATATGTAGCTTATAGACCATGCATGTCATTCATTTGCATGAAAATGCATCCATCATGTATGATTGGAAGTACATAGGGCTATTGAGATTCTTTGAATCTCACCCCCTTTCCTCTCCCATTTCTACATGTCTAGATGGATCAAAATAGCAAGGAATTTGGGAGCCCTCACACTTGAAGACATGGAGATTGGTAAATAAGTTGTAAAATGCTAGTATTATAGCCATGTGGATGTCAAGTGAAGTAATTCAATGATGTATATCATGTATAGCCCTTTGACCATGTATGAATGCATGAATATGTGAAGCATGTATGAGAAGTGGAAGCATATGAATGATATGGAATGTTTTTGACATTGAAATGCAAAAATATGCATGTAAGATCTCTTGTATGAGGCCAAGTGGGAGAGTGAATTTGTGATGTATGAGTATTTTGACCCTTTAAGTATGTTTAGAGGGTTGTTTTTATCCTCTCTCACATGCTCAAATAGTCATGATGATATTAGAAGAGCATTTGGTACCCAAATGACACATATAAAGGCTTAAAAGTGTCATTTTACAACCCTATGTCACAAAGTGACCAAATGAACGATTTTGGAGCTAAGATTTTATAAAACTATAGATCTCATAGAGAAATTTTTGTTGGTTCAAGAACCACATCAATTGGAGGTCTATAGAATTTATTATGATTTTTCAAAATTAATCAAATTTTGTATTTTGGTATCAGTTACTATTCATTTGGTCAGAATTATTTTTGTATCATTTGAGGGTAAATCAGGTCCAATAGTTTTGAAATTTTACATGGAGAAACTAAACATTCAGAGGGACCTATAGCCACTAGAAGCACCTAATTTGGAGGTGTGTAGAGAGAGATATGTATTTTTGAAGTTGGAACTTACTATTAGTAATGTAATAGGACCCTTAGTATTGTTCCATCAATTTTTGTTAGCTTAATGTCATGTTCTGGATCTAAAGCTATTTTTCCCTTAAATTAGACATCTTTAGCTTTCCAAATTGGTATGGTTTACTTGATTTATATTTTTTTAGAATTAGTTATGAATTTTTGAAATCCATATCAGTAAATTATATCAGTATTCTGTGACAGCTAGACCTATGTCACTTTCCTATTGTCAAACGTGGTCCAAACGCAGTTTTTATGGCCTGAAAGTATTTTTACCATAAATTTAACATTTAGGGATTTCTAAAAAGCTATAGTTTGTTGGAATTTGATTTTTTTAGATTTAATTATGAATTTTCAAAATTTGCCCCAGAAAATTAAAATCTAGACCTGAAATTGAACATGCATTTTCTGATGTGTGGGGCTCCAAATCAGAATTGCATGAGATGTTTTATAATGTTTATGACTTGTATAGATGGCTTATGAGTAAAGGATGATGTTTGAGAATTCATAGGGTCCACGGAGCAAAATTTGAATAGTTAAAGTGCTACGCAACGCCATAATATTCCATGATTTAAATCCACTTTCTTTGAAACTCATGTATGAGGCATATATGAAGCATGTATGAAGTATAATGCATGGGGAAGTGAGGGTAAAGTGTTATGGTGTTACAGTATGAATATAAGTTATTTTGATGCATAGAATGGCTACTAATTCAGAAATTGATTTATAGGGTGCAATATAGTTTATGTGTATTTTTTGGTGTGGAATGATCAAGTTTTGATATTAGCCTTATTTTATGCAATGGACCATATGGAATGGATATCTAGAATGATTGAAATATGCTAGAGTGCAATTTGAAAACCAATTAAACTACTTTAAAACCTAAAATTGGTATAAATAAGTTCTAAATTGCACCTCTATTTTTAATAGTCCAAATGACCTAATTTGGAGTTGAAATTTGGATTACACTTAGGGAATATTGAGAGCTTTCTAACAAGTAAGAATTTGCATTTTTTGAAGTTTTGTGGAATATTCTACGAATTTTTGAATCTGGCTGTTTTTAGCATAATGATATTATTACTATACATGTTGCTACAGTTTTATTTTTTGTATTTTTAAGGGGACAAACGAATTCAATTGCCAATGAAATTTTACAAGCATAAAGTTCACATTATAAACTTTTTGTAACTACTAAGTTTGCACAAATTGGACTTATATAGCTTGAGTTACGAATTTTTGAAATTTGATGCATATTATACCAAATAGTCAAATTCAAGCTCTTTAACTTGGGCTTTTGGTGTATATTTTATGATCTAATAGATAAAAATAAGTTTGCTCATGATGAATATGAGTGAAGGAAAAGAAAAATCCAAAATTTGACCTCTATGACTTCGATTGATATGTAAACAGACCACTTTTCACCATTAAAAGAATAATAACAATTGTAGTCTTTGTTGTTAATGCATGTAAATAGTGTAAATGAGTTAAATGAAGTTAGATATGACAATATTTGTTTAGATGAGTTTTACTTATTATAGAGATTCTTTTGTTTTATTAATTATAAATAATTGCTTTCTAGTATTAATTATTTTTTGCATTGTGATAATATAATAAAGAAATATTATTAGTTTATATTTATAAGATAAAATTAAAAGTTGTGGTAATAATAATAATTTAGGTGATATAAAGAATTTTTTTTAATTGGTAACATTTATAAGATAAATTCTTTTAATAGGAATTGTGAAATAATAATCAAATTATTTATTATAATAAAAAATGAAAATTTATAACAATCAAATATAGATATATAATAGGTTAAATCCTTGACATTAAGGATATACTAATAAATTTTTGCAAGGAATAGAAGAGTTCATTAGCTTTATTTGTGAAAAAAGGATCAAGTTTAGGAAAAGGAAAAAATAGATGTTTTTGTTCTAAACATAAAAATACAACATATCTTATAATTGATGAAACAAAAAATTGATCTTTATAAAAGATGGTTTTAGCTTAAATATTGGTATTAGACATGTCATGGTAAAATTGAACCATCTTTAAATAACATTAATGTTGAAACACGTAGCTCATCACATTTAATAAATAAAGACTATAATAATAGTTATAAATGAATAATCTTTAATGTAGTTGGTCCTAATTTTGATATTAGTAGTATTAATGAAATAGATTATAATGATAATATTAGTCATATTAAAAAATCTCCAAATGTAAATGACAAAAAATTCTTTAATTTATTAAATGCATATTAATATAGATAACTATGGTTTACTGGATTTCAAGTAACTTTAGTTAATTATTTTTTTATATAATTATAATATCATGTAGTTTATTCTTTAAATAATTATAACCTCTACTTTTTTTTAGAAATATCATGAGTAGAGACCTCAAAACAATAATAAAATTTGGAAAATTTGAAAAAATAAAATAGTTTTTCAGCTTAGAGATCTAATTGATAATACATACAAAACTAGAAGAAAGCCTAATTGGATTGAAGAATCTATTTGGGATGAGTTAAAATAGAATAGCTCAAAATATTAATCACTTCAAGAATAGATCAAAAGGAATAGAGCCTCTAGTTCAGAATATGGTTTATTGTTACATATTAGGGTTCTATTTCAATGTTGGAACATGTCAAAAGATTAGTAATTAACTTTTTTACATATTTATTAATTATTTTAAATATATATTTATCTATTAATATTAATTTTTACTTTGTAGGCACGAGAATTAAGAAGACCACCAACATATTTTGAGATTTTCTTAAAAACACATCAAAATAAAGGAGTTTGTATTGATAGAAAATCTCAAGTTATCTATGTAATTGTGGTGGTTTTATATTTAATTTATATTTCTAATCATAACTTTATTTATAGAATTTTTATTCATTTTACTACTTATTTTTTAGGATGAGTATACACATCTTAAAAATTTATATGAAAGTAAAGAGAAAAGCATTTCAAAGTTAGATTTATGGCTACAAGTTACTGGAAGAAAAAAGAAGGGTTTAGTTTATGGTATTAGAAGTATGCTTAACAATATATTAAAAAATCCAATGTCAGGATATAGTAACATTCATCAATTCTTAGCATATCCCCACTCTTCTTATATCTAAGAAATTGTAAGAAACAAATTTAGTACTTTGTCTCAACAAACAAATGATGCCCATTACAAATTAAATAGTTTTGATGAGAATTAGATGAATTTATAAATATTGTTTAATATCTTTCATAACAAGAATATCAAAATGATGTTGGGTCAAGTTTTCTTAATCTGCCAGATACTTCTCATTTAAATAATAAGAATGATGATGATTATTAAATTTTATAAATTTTATGGTATATAATATATGTAATTAAATTTATATTACATATTTGTTTTCTTATTTTATTTAAATTTAATATTTTTATTTCATAAAATTATATAATATTATATATTATATAATTGGTTAATAAATTTAATTATTTATTAACTTATTATATATATATATATATATGTATATGCATATATTAGCTTATAATATATAATGTAATACACATACCAAAATTTAATAATATATATATATGAAGTTGTAATATATTGGACAGCAAAAAAGAGAGATATTAATAAGCACGAAAATAATAAAAATTATCATAATTTTGGCCAAATTTTTTTTCATTTCTCTCTATAAATTTCAACTTTCCCACATTATTTCACATTGTTCTCTTTTTCACACCTACCACTTCACCACTTTTTTTCCTCTTTCTCTTTACATGAATTTCAATTGCTTTGGCACCTTTGAAGATGTTTATTTCTTTGATTTCGTTTTTCATTAATTCGTGAGCTCTTTAGTTGGTACATTTTTGTTGCTACCACTTTTTATCTTCATTTCTATTATTGTTGTTTTTGTTCTAATTTTTTTAATCTATTTGTGTTTGTTATATTTTGAGTTATTGTTGTTTTATTTTGTATGTAATTATTTGAACCTTATTTTTCAGCTATGAATTTTCAAGTTAAATATTTGTATTTGTTTTTATTCCTATTTTTATTTATTTTCATTTTATTTCTTTTCTTCATTTGATTTGATTTTTATTTTCTATTTCAATTTTTTTTTTGTTTATCAAACTATCCAAGAAAATTTGATGGAGAGTACCACGTCTGAGAATTTTGAAGAAGTGAAACCTAGAAAATGCAAAAAAGAACTAAAACCTAGAAAAAAAATGCAAAAAAATAACATGATGGTAAGGAACTAAACCTAAAAAAATGCAATGGAGAAGAATTGAACCCATAGCAGAAAAGCAACAAAAGAATAAAAAATACTAAAAATTTAAAAAATAATAAAACAAATTAAATATACCTTAACTTATTATTAATTCTATTCAATCTTACTTTTAAAATTTTTTATATAAACTAAATTATTAATTATAATATAAATATATATATAATAAAAATTTTTAACAAGATAAAATAAAATATTTTATTTTTTATGAATTAAATTTAAATATATTTTTTAATTAATTAATTTTTAAAACTTTTTGTAAAATTTTCTTAAAAACAAAACTTTTTTCCGATAGAATGGTGGTAGGGTTTAGCTTCCATTCTGTAGATTTTTTTTTTCATTTACATTTATTCCCCACCACATTTTGCACCCCCCGATTCAATTAATTCCGTTACATGATTTTTTTTAAAAATAAATTATTTATGATTTAATTTAGCTTTTAAATTATTATGAACATTATTTTTAAATTTTTTACACAAATCTTTTATTAATATTAAATAATTTTTTGTAACAAAATGTATTAAAATAATTATTATAAACATTATTTTTAATTTTTACATCAACATTTTATTAATATTACATTTATGTTAAATAAATTTTTATAAGATAATTTGCATTTATTCATTTAATATTGATGTGACAGCAAGTAAAAAAAAATAAAGAGAAAAGAGAGTAAGTGAATTGCAATAGATGAGTGTATAGCAACAAATTTGCCATAGTGAAAATAACAATAGCTTATGCGACAACATTTTTTTTTGGTCAAAAATGATAATTTTTTGACTATTTGCTATTAAAATTTATTGTCAGAAATTGAGCACTTTCTAGTAGTGTGAGTGCAAATGGGTTGACAAAACTAAAAAGGACCAAAAAAGTAAAATTGAACCTTTCAAAGCTAGACTAGTGACTAAAGTTTCATTGAAAAGGGGGGAATTAATTACATATAAAATTTTTTCTCATATTATGTAAAGTTTTTTCTTAGGACAAACAACTCATTACATAAATATTCCTAAGCATTCATTTAAAAGGTTCGAACAAGAGCTATGAAGGGCTAATAACATAATGTATGAAATGTCAAATTTTAAAAACCCTTTCTCAGAAGTGAATAATCAAGTTAGATTTTCATGAGAAACAAAGATTTTATGAACTTTGAGCCAGCAAGGGAAGCCTAAGAAAGGTGTTTATTCAGGAAGCTAAGAATGTATGTTTGGTGCCAAGAAAAATCTGATAATGCTAAATGTTTAAAATGATAATACTAAGTTTCATTGTTGCCATAGGATAATATGATTCTTTTAAAACAATCATAGCCTTGGTAACTTATTTAATCTAGAGTTGTATAAGAAGGATGTCAAAATTTTCAAGAAAGTGGAGAAAGCATTTAGTTTGCATGTTCAAGAAGTCTATTTATGGCTTAAAATAGGATTCCCCTTAGTGGAATTTAAAATTTGATAATGTGATGATTTTTCTGGGTTTTATAGAAACAAAGTTGATCAATGCATATACTATTAATGGGAGCAAGTTCATTTTTCTTGTTTTATATGTTGATAATATCTACTTGCTAGTAGCAACATTGGAATACTAGGCGAGACTAAGCAAATGTTAGCTAAAACCTTTAATATGAAGGATTTATGAGAGACATCATTGGTCTTAGGGATTGAAATTCACAGGGATAGATCTCATGGTTTACCAGGCTACTCCTAGAAAGCCAACATTAACCGTATTCTTGAAAAGCTTAGTATGCAAGATTATAAGGCTATTATTGTCCCTGTAACATTTGGTTTCTCCGTAAATGTGAGAAACGTAATGTCCGATTTCTCTATAAATGTAAGAAACTCACTGAATATAAAAGGAAGTTTCCCGTATAGAATGATTTGAGGCCAAATAAAATTAGAAAAAAATTTTACACAATGAAAAATGAGGATCCAAGGTCCAATGTGCTCAGAAATTAGAGCCAGAGTAGTTCAATAAAATTGCCAAAAGCATAATGACATTTTCGTAATTTCAGCCACTTGTTAGAAAACTCAAAGGAAAAATTTTTAAATGAAAAAAATAAGTTTCTTAGGATTTTCAAATGCCCTAAAAATTATAGGAACCTCTAGAAAGGTTCAAACCTCTTCAGTTGAAGTTTTACAATGTCGATTGACCTGAACTTTGACTGATTCGTTCAAAAAGGTTTTATATCCAATTTGAGTGATTCCAAAAGCATTTTATAAGTTAGAAAACCTAAATTTTATTATGGAAAAGAAAATTCTAAAAAAAGATCTAAAATGAGCTTAAACAACTTAGTCAAAGTGTAATGGCAAAAGTATAAATAAAGACAGATGTTATAAAATCCCTTCCACCTTTATTAAGTGACACATCTTCTTCCTCCTTGGTTTCCATCGACTTAAGGCAGCTTCACACAAATTTGAAGAGACATCCAAAAGAGGAGTAAAGAGAAGGAGAAAGAAGGCAAAATAGGTATGGAAATTTGCAAATTTTCATGGTCTTGTTTTCACAAATCTTCTTCCTCTCCTTAAACCCTTTTTATTAGTGGTTTTAGCTTCTTGAAAGGAGTATTTTCATGGTTGGCCTCTTGGAGGAAGGGAGGAATTTGGGGAAACTCTTGATAGCATAATTTTCTCCGTGGATTAAGGAATTAAATAAGGTAAGACATCATTTGAAATGCTTGTTCTTTCCTTATGTTTTTTCTTCTCCTTAGTTCAGCCACTCTAGGGAGATGTTAAAGGAGATATAATTGTGACTAAAGCATGATTGAATTAGAGGTTTAAAAAGAGAGTTTTAAATTATTCTAAGCTTAAAATGAGACTAAATATGATGGAAGGACATCAAAGGAAGTCTTGGAAAAAATTAAAAGCCATGAATTAAGAGATAGAGGTATAGGTTCCATAATGTGACATAAAGAAGCAACATATAGTTAGGCTCTCCAAAATGAATGTGTGATGGCTCTAAGGAGTCTAAATGGAGTCAAGAGTCATAGATTAAGGTAGAAAATGTAGCCAAGATCATGAATTCCCATAGTTGCTTCATTAGGTCCTTTATGGAACCATAATTGTGTCTTAGAACAAAGTGATTCCCTAACAAGTGTATAAGGCTAAAACTTGCTCCTATGATTGAAATGCGTTCCATTTGATGTCTTTAAGCCAAAAGAACCAAGAACCACCTAGTTGCAAGGCTTGGCCGAGAAGGGGGAGAAGAATTCCAAAGGAAAAGTGTATGGCATTGGCTCCAAGGTAACTCTTTAACCTTTCTCTCATGCATTTTTGGTTATTTTCTTATCTTTGGATGTATGTATGTATGTTTATGCTATGAGAAATGTCTCTAACTATTTCTTACATGCCATGGTACCATGATATTCTTGAAATATGTTTTATGAATGTATTTTGGCTTGAATAGGTTTGGTGAAGCCAAAAGTCCCTTAGCAAGAGTGAGAATGAGCTAAAAGTCCCTAAAATTGGATGAGACAAAGCCAAAAGTTTTAAAAATAGTGAGGCTTAGTCAAAAGTCCCTTGAAAGTGGGTAAGGCAAATCCAAAAGTCCCAAGGAAAAGGGGTGAGACTTAACCAATGCCCTTGAAAGTTTATATATATTTTGTATTAGTTTCTTGAATATGAAAAATGTTATGGATATGTTCATTAGTAACTAGGAAGTCATGCATGTATTCTTTGACATGTATAGGCATCTATTATATATGTTTGAAAAGGTTAAGAGCTATTGAGATTCTTTGAATCACACTTTTCCCTTCCACATGTCTAACAATGTCTAGGTAGGCCAAGTGAGACAAGAACCACATTATTTGAATCTTTAGAGAATAAATTATGAATTTTCAAAATTGAGAAAATTTTTAAATTAGGTAAGTGCACTATTCATATGATTAGTTTTTTCTTCTATATCATCGGAGGGTCAAATGATACCAATGCTCATGAAATTTTATAGACATAAACTAGGCATGATAATCTTTCTGTAGCACTGAGAGCTCCTCATTTGGATTTATATTGAGGGAGATATGAAATTTTGAAATTGGTGGTCAATATTAGTAATGCAGGCAGACCTCCAGTACTATTCCATTGATTTTCGTGGGTTAGATGCTATTTTCTTGACCTAGAACTATTTTTAGTTGAAATTAGACATCCATAGCTTGCTAAATTGGTATGGTTTGCTGGATTTTGATTTTTCTAGAATTAATTATAAAGTTTTAAAGTTTATATTAGAAACTTAAGTAGTTGGACCTTTGGTGCTATTCTGTTGTCATTCGTGGTTCAATTGATGTTTTTATGGTATGGAATGGTTTTTAACCTATAGTACATTCAGGGCTTTCCAGAAAGCTATCATTTGCTTGATTTTGATTTTTTTTAGAATTAATTATGATTTTTCAAAATTGATGTAAGAAACTTGGAAGCTGGACTCGAGAGTAGCTTTTAATTTTTTTAGTGTGGGGCTTCTAATTTGAATTGTATGTGATGTTTTATGATGTTTATAACTTGTATAGATGGATTATGAGTAGAGAATGATATTGAGGAGTTTACGGGACCCACAGAGTTTAAGATAAAATTTTAAAGCCTTACATAATGTAATAAAATGCAAACACATTATTGATTTTGTGGGATGTGGCTTAAAGCCCGATGTTCTTAAGATGTTTAATGTGTTTTATGATTTGTGTGGATATGTTATGGATGGAGAATGATGTTGGTAAGTTTACATGGTCTATGGAGTATAAAATGAAGCAATGAGGTTTTACGTAACACAATTCAATACCATTATTTATGCATTATTTTCATGTAAAATGTATGATTCATCACACTTATGCTTCAATATGTATGAAATGTATTGAGATAGACAATGGGACCATTGTGTAAGAGCTAAGAGACTAAGGTATTACAGTTCCTATCATAAAAGGGTGATAAATTTAGTAAAAATAGTGTCTCATAAATGAACTTCAAAGGAATCAAATAAAAATCATACCTTATGATAGTGTAGTGAGAAGCTTGATGTATATTCAAATTTGTATTAGATTTGACATTGCCAATGTAATGGGAATCTTATTCATTTATAAATAATAAAGCTAGTACATTTTTGCATAAAATAATTAAAATATGTTTTCTAGGTTGTTGATTCTATCTCTAGACCTCTATTTATTATAATAATAGAGCTGCAATATTTTTCACAAAAAATAATAAAGCATCTAGTGGGTCAAAACACCAGAAGTTGAAGTACCTGATCATTATAAATTCTATGAACAATTAAGATATATCAATTCAGCATATTGATATTAAATGCATGTTGATTGACATGTTATCCATGGGTTTGAGACTTATATCCTTGTAAGAACTTATGGAAGAAATGGGTATATTTAGTTCCTTTGGAATACTATTGTTTTTGTCTTGGTTTGATAATTTTGATCCCTTTCATTATTGATGTTTTAGACATATTATCAAAATTTTGACATAAGGCATTAATAGTTATTAATGGCACATATGATTGATTTTGGATTCATGTCTATTGTGCATTTAAACTAAATATATGAATTATAATTTAAGTGCCTAAAATCTATTTGAAATGAATCTCTCGTGATGTCTAAAGCCCAGTATCAGTTTTAGACATGTTCTTGTTGTTTTAAAGTGAATACCATGTTGGAAGTATGAAACAACTTAGCTTGATTGTTAAGTTTAGAGAATTTTTTCTAGCCTATTTACTTCAAGGCATGGTTTAAAGGAAAATTCTATAGACTTTGAGATTAGATGCTAAGTCTTAAAGGGTTTTGAGCTATCTTAAACATAGGCACCATGCTGAATATAAAAGATAGCGATGAATTTCTCTTGATTTAAATATATTGAAGAGAAATTAGTGGACTGATAGTGAAGATAACATGTTTGTTAATTACACCTTGATGCTATACTTCTTGTTACATTGCCACATTATAATTCATGTCAATAGTGTTGGCAATGTTAGTGATCATGGATCAATCTTATATCAAAGAAAGAATACAATTATTGCCATGATTCAACATTTTTGATATTATTAGATTGAGTTGGTTGAAAGTGTCATCTATAAATTATAGTTCTTTTTTAAAAATCATTGCCATGTACTATTTATTTGTCTATTCAGCCTAAGAGTCATTTTAGAGAAATTTTTACAAAATTTGAAAATTGTAATTAATGTTGTTTAAGTGGGAGAATGTAAGACTTTTATGACCTCCATTAATTATATTTGTGGTTTCAATAAAAACAGGTCATTACTTATATAATCCCTATAAACAATGATATTGGGTCAAATTATATTAGTGATTAATTTTGTGAGTTACGTGCCTTTATTAATCAATATGAGTAGGTGATACAATATAAGTTTTTATCCTATTGAGTCCATGATGGGTAGACTTTTAAAGTTATGATAATAGAATGGTTAAGTCCCTCATCTATTTTCTATTAATATTGAGAAAACATAATTTTTGGCTTGCCTATTAAATACTTACCTTTGTGAGGAAGTTACAAAGAAGGACTTAGTTGAAATTGTTTGCATGAAAACCGAAGTATCAATTTTATTATGACAAATACATTATGCTTAATATTATTATGATATTTTGAATTTATAGTATTAGTTAATTTATCTTATAAGTAAACCTTTACTTTGTCATAATTTGATACAGATATAGGTATAACACTGATTTCTCAAAATTACCAGCATATTACAAATCCTTCAATTCTCTCGCAGTTTATACGTGTTGTTCTTTTGTTTTCTTTCATTTTGACTTTTATTAGCCCAACAGTCTAACTAAAAAAGATTTACTTAAAAATATTATTTATATTATAACAGAAAACGAAGGTAATAGACAATTAATTAATTAATACTACACCTTACTTTTTAGATTAATTTACTATATATTTATAACAATATATAGAATACACATGGACATGGAACCTTTTAACTCCGAAATGCCTTGTCGATGTGTGGCTAAAGGAAAGAAAGGAAACGCTGAAAAATTGTCCTGCGCAAATATATATATATATATATATATATGTATATAGTATATATATACACAGCAAAGGAATTAGCTCTTGTTAATAATCTGAACTGAAGGTTGAACCCGCTCAAAGACCCTTTCGGGCACACTTGAAGCAATTATGATGATAAAACAACAATTATATATATATATATATATATATATGATTAATGGGAAAAGTTGTATTTATCTATTTTAATCGTTGTTTTTAATTACAATTTTTTTCAATCTAAAAAAACTATAGTCGGTTCCTAATATTTTAACTTTGTTAATCCCCTACCCTTTAAATTGGAGGTTAACTTCTCCAATTATTTAATTCAGTATTTTACCCTCCTCTTCATCTTCCTCCTGATGATATCTATCACCCAAGAATTGTAGTCCCTCCATCTCCTCCGTTTGTATCTTCCTCAAACCACAATACCTCCATTCACGATTCATTATCGAGGGGTATCTTGTAAGGAAACTGGAGTGCGCTATGAGTATAATTATACTTTCTTTTTATTTTTTGGCCACTATCAGACTAATTATACTTCAAATAATGCTCAGTGAACTCATTTTCCGTAATGATGCATATGCAGCTTGATTAGGCCGATAATTCTCAAATGCTGAATGAACTCATTTGTTCATGAAGCTACTGGTGTTCACGTTTGGTATATTCAAAGCCACGTGTCTACTTTCCAATTAGGATCTATTAACTCGTCCTTTTCCCTTGCTTTAGCAAAGTCAAGCCAAGGTTTTCAATTGCATTTGCGGTTGATATGATTGCGGGTATTGCGGATGTTACAACGATACAAGTTGTAGCTGTTGCAGTCGTAATTTTTTTTAAAGTTGCACATGTTAATATATATACATATACATATACATACATATATATATATATATATATAATTGTTATAATTTTTAAATACACATAGCATTTCATGTCTAACATTGATAATAATTCAAAAATACATACTTTATACAAATATATCAATGTTGTTTGAGAAATTTAAAAAGAAAAAGTAAATAATCAAAATGCTGATAAATCAAAGAATATAGAAGCATGCTTATATAATTATTATATAGAGAGAATATTTATCACCGCATAACAAAATAGCATGGAGGATCAAAGCCTCCCCTAATACTCATATTAATTTAATAAATACGTACTTTATTTCAAATACTCACATAAAATACATATTATAATAGTATATCTAATACTTACATATATTTAATAAACACGCACTTTATGGAATTAATATCCACTCCCCATAAATTTATTACTCCCTCTCCTAAAATTTTTTCAATGTTCTCCTCCCCTAAACTTTTTTTTTTCAAAATTTTCATCTTATACGTAATTGCCCTCTTATGATTTTTTTTTTGCCATGTTTCTCCCTCCCTCCAATCCTACCTAATTGATTATTAATTATTTTGGTTTTTAATTATAAAATTTTTAATAAAACGTGATGACAAAAATAAGAATTAACATAGAATTATGAACTATGAATTTATGATAGAATTATATATCAAATATTATAGTTTTCTGGCCATTGTTGATTTGGTTTCATTCTTGTTAGGTTATTGGATTGTTCATGATGAATAACCTAAACCTATAAACCTAGAAATATAATTAATTGATTAATTATATGTTAATTACTTTAATTTCATTTCATTTAATTAAACTTTAACTTTATTTATTTGAATTTTAATCCATTAGTAGAAACTGACTAAGTCAGAGTGTGTATGATTATGAAATAGGGGGAGAGAGAGAAAGACACACGCGTGCGCCCACACACACACACACACGAAAGGAAAAATAAAACCAACATTTAGAGAGAATTGCTCGGATCAAAAACATAGAGAAAAGTTTCTTCTTCTCCTACTCTCTCAAAACCTTGGTGTTATCTACTATGATTTTTGAGATTGTAGTCTGAATGGTGATTAAAATTTATTGTGTGGAGCAATTTAATTGAGATGATCTATTGTTGCAAGCAAGTATCACAATTATTCTCCAAAAATTCCTTACATTAGTATTAAAGCTTGGTTAGGCTCAATTAAATTGTTCTTCCTTGGTTGGATTATCTTGTTTGGACTAATTAGAAGTAGATTTGTGCATGAATAGCATGATTTCCAAATATGATTTGATTTTTGGACTTTTAGAGGCCATTAATAGCAGAATATATTAGAGATCATTATAGGCCTCCAAATTCAGAGAATAGGAAGCCTACATAAAGATAAACCTGTGGTAAAAATTTAAGGCAAAACTAAGACTCCATGAGAGAGTAATTTGGATTTTAATTTTCAGTTTTCATATGGCTAATTGACCTTTTTTCAAGGCCTGGAGTTCTCAACTCATAGTACTAATGGCTTCAAGCCATGCACAAATGGAAAGCTTGTTTTATAAGCTTTCTAACACCACCAAAAGTGTCCAAATTGGATAAAAGATAAATGAGTTTTAAAGGCTCAAATTGGCTCTCCATAAACTAAAAATCTAAATTTTAAAGTTTTAGAAAACCCAAGATAGAAGTTATACCACTACTCTTAAAGGTGATGCATTTAGCTAAAGCCCACCACTATTTGGCCAAAACTTGCTACCAATGAAATGAGAAAAGCAAGAGGGAGGCAACAGTAAGGTCACTGTCACTAGAGCCACTATAAACGGCAACATGTGGGTTGCATGTGGCCACGTGTATGGGTATTTGGGGTAGGCTTTTAGCTCTAAAAATTTTTAATTTTGAGAGCTTCAATTTGATATATAACTTGCATATATTTAGATACTGATTGTTTATTTTACAACAATTTTTAGCTTTTTAATGATGTAATTATGTATGAAAAATGCATTAAAAAATTTAAATTATGAATTAATAAATTTATTTCCCCTAATAGTTCAATATGAACATAGAAACATGCATGTACTGCAAAATGGATCCAAATCATAACATCCAGCAACATACCTAGCTTATGAGAAATCTTAGGTTTAACCTTATGATTCAAGGTAACAAAATCCCATCTTCCCAATGGGTCCAAGGTTGTAGCAACTAACTCCCTAATGACCATTATTGGACTTTAGTGAAGGAGGAACTAAAAGTAATATATAAGAACAATAAAGAAGAGGGTTGTAAAGGTTTAAACTTTTACCTATGTGGTGCTAAGATAGAACCTGTAAAAGAGCATCACATCATAGTAAATGTTAGATGATTTGTTCTTCTTTCATAATTCCCAAATGTGAGAACTGCATAAAAGTTTAGGTATAGTGAATGTGAAAAGGGATTCATTTGAAGGGCTTGATAAAACATGCAAAGTCTTTGTTTGAACCTTTAAACAGTGTACATAATAATTATAGAGAATTTTTTAATTATAAGACGAACAACATAACTTTTGATAAGATGAAGCACCTTTAGATTTTCTTTTTTTAGTATTGAGAATACCAATGATGATATGACGAAGACTATGTATTTTTTTTATTTTGCAAATTCATTTTTTCATATCCTTTATTTGATTGCATATTTTTATTATAAATTTTATAAATGAAAAATATTTAATTAAGTAAGAGTTCTTAGATTAGTAGACCTGGGGTCATCTAAGAATGTAATTAAGAGAAAATTTGCACATAAATTTGATAAAAAAAATAATGACATTTTTATGGTATATGTGATGGAAATAAAGCGAATGTAAACTTTTGATCATAAACCTAATAATGTCATTATTGATCTAGTCAAAATTTATTACAAACATATGGTATTATGTATATGGTTTTTAATTTTGCGTTATATCTATAAAGATATCTAAATTAGCAAATATGACCACTAAGAATATTATAGCTAAACTTAACATAGGTGATAAACTAAATGGTGACAATTGGAAAATTTAGCACCATGAAGTTCTTATATCCTTGAGAAACAAAATGCCAGAAAGCTGTTGAATAATGTTATGATGGAGCTTGAGCTTGGAAATTTAGCTCAGCACGGGAGAGATCTGGAGGCATTTCAAGATTATAAGAAAAGGATAATATAGTTCGCATTATGATGCTGAGCTATATGACTAACGATTTAATGTGCAAATATGAGTTTTATTTGACCATACAAGCTAGGTGAATTGCCTTGAAAGATAAGTTTAGTGGTACTTTTACAACTAAACTTATAAGGTTAACTATCAAGTTTAACACATAAGCTACAACTAAATAATTCCATAAGGCAACACCTAAGAGAAATGTCAAACATGATAAGAAAACTAAAGTTCGCTAGATATGCCCTTACTAATGAACAATAAGTCAAGTGAACTTGACCCACATTGAGAGCACCACCACTTTTGATGATGTTGCTCATTAGTTGGAACTTGAAGATGAGCTCCTAGAGGCTACTAGATCCTCTAGTCATGCTTATATGATAAAGATTGTTAGGACTTCAAAACCTATGGACAAGAAGGCCAAACACTTCCATAAGAAGAAAGGATTTAGCCAACATTTCAAGAATGTCAAGAAAGAGTTAAAGAAGAGAGGCAAGCTAGTGGAGGGAAACTTGAAATAGCCAAAGTTAAGTTCTATATCTACCAAAAGATAAGTTGTTTTGCTCATGATAACATTAAGCAAAATAAGGTAACACCATGTCACAAGTTTCCACATTTTCTTTATGTTTTAAATATTGTTTTAATGGCCAAATCTCATCTTTTATGGATTGTAGACTTAGGAGTTATATATTATGTAACCAAGGATCGTAGTTCCTTTATGGAATGCCATTAGCCACCTTATAGAAGCAAATGGTTTTATGTAAGGAACAATGCAAGAGTGAAAGTTAAGGGAGTCAGAACATGCAAGTTGATT